>VZTE01001955.1:136322-248446 GCA_013397775.1 Eulacestoma nigropectus
CGCGGTCCCCGCTGCGCCCGCGGCACCGCGCCCGGCGGGAGCCTCAGCGGCCCCGGGGACGCGCTCGGGGCGCCGGGTTCCAGGAGGTGACGCTCCTCCTAGAAATATTAATTTGCAAGAGTCGTAAGGAGGTTGTTGCCCGCAGCCCTGCTCCCTCGGCGGGGCTGATGGAAGGAGAAGCCCTCCCGGGAGCGCCGTCCCCGCCGTGTCCCCGGCGCTCGCCCAGCTCCTGCGGTGCCGCTGAGCTCTGCTGCTGCCGGGTTGGGGCTTTCTTTTTTCTTCTTTTCCACGGGGAGATTAAAATGTTTTACAAGCAGTAGTTCTCAAAACCTCGCAGTACTCCAGCGGAGCGTTACGAGCGCCCCAAAGCCCGAGGAAAATGCGGCGGGAGGTAACTTTGCCCGGGTCACGCAGTGCACCAGCCCGCCGAGGTGCCCCTGGATGCCGGCTGAGGTGGCCGCTGTAGTCCCGGTCGCCACCACCTTGGCATGGATGTCGTCAGGATGTGCTTTCCTACCGTCACTGAACATAATGGGTTCTTCTCCTAAAATCTTGATTTGGAGACTGTGCTAGAAACGTGAACGGAGGGGCACTGTCTTCCGTTCTGTATCTTTGAATGGCCTCCTCTATTGTAGGTGGGGGAAACCTCTCCTTTGCTGAATTAAACTGTCAAAAAGTTTACTTCTTTCTGTGTATTTCTTGCTGATTCTTTTTCCTTGTGGGTGTTGTTTTTTTTTTGTTTTTTTTTTTTTTTTTTTTCATCTTATTGTGCAGTTTCATCACGTTACATCAACCTAATTCTGTGCTAATACTTTCTTTACTTTCTTTTTATTTAAAGCGTATTTTGTAGTAAAGTGCTATTTGAGAAGCATGGGTACCAAGATAAGGTGCTGGGAAGATAGGCTGAAAGCAATGGTGTAGAGTAAGACTTAACTGCTCCCAAAATAAGCTAAAATGTAAGTTTTTAAACAGTGTGAAAGTTGATACTGCTGTCACTCAGCTGCCAAGCAATAAAAGGGAATCTTTTAAAGAATACTGTGTGTGGCTGGTAGATGCTGTGAGCCCTGAGTTACGTAAGCAGTTCTTTGAGCGGGACTGCATGCACACTGTCATGTTCTTGAGCAGCACTTCGTTTCTGATCCTGTCCCCTCACCTACACGTGACTAATTTTCATGTGCTGACTCAAACAGGATTCAGCATTTTCCTGACTTTTCTGCGGAGATGTGGTTTTTCTGTGTATCTTGCCGAGAAACCAGCTCAGTATTCTCTGTAATGACTTCATGATCTAATGTTAAGCTGCATTTTCAAAGTGAACATTGCTGCAAGTTCTTCCTAAAGCAAAAGGATATGGATTAAATGTTCAGTTTAGTGTCAATATTAACATAGTCACTTTAACACTTAATGGAATGAATGCAGAGTATTCTGTTGCCTTGAATTCCTATTTGATACCACTGCCAGCGCTGTCCTTGGCTCACATGCTGTAAATCCAGGACCACAGCCTCTCGATTATCCAGGCTATCGAATGTGGTATTGATCCAAATGTCTGGCATGTCTCTCTATCCCAACCGTATCTTTTAACCATTCCATTGTCTGTTTCCTGGTTATGCTAAGTACATTTTTACTGTTTCTGACAAGCTCCATGGGGAGATGGCAGGGATATTTATATGGTGTCCTGTGATGCTGTCACCTCGATGGATTTGGTTTGGAGGAGTGCAGTGAGGAGACCCAATGGAGCACTATCCTAGCCAGTGGGTTTGATTTGGTTTGGTTTCCCCAAAAAGGTGTTTGGTGTTATTGGAGATGCCTCAGGGTTCCCCTCCTGGCCTTTGGCACTGCTTCAGAGGGCTGTGAGTCTCCACCGTGTCCCATGTCACGTGTCAGGCACCGTAGGGCACCTCCGACAGTGTTTGGTGCCTTTTTGTAGCTGGCTGAGTCAAATCTGGTGCATTTGTCTGGTTCCTTATCCTTGGTTAGCCAAGAGTAAAGCACCTCAGGCCATTTACCACAGAAACTTTAGTGAGGTGGCTGGAAAGTACGACTGTTTGTCTGAATATTGATAATCCTCTGAGTGCTTGGAGTTTATCTGCATCAACAAAACCTGCATGTTCTGGTTCTTGTGGGCAGTCTAAAGTATAGCAAGTGAGGTTAAAAAGAAAATTTGGATACTCAAAACACTCTAAAACTTGCACTGTAACTTAAGAATAGGTTCAGGACTGCAGTTGGGAAAAAGTCATCTGCATTGACCATGAGGAAAAAGCAGAGTAATTGTACAAGAGAGAAGTGATTGTTTTCGTGGCAGTCTGATGGGAGATGATAGTGGAGGAGATAATTGGGAACAGAGCGAATGTTTACATTTAAACAAAATTGTGTGACTGCTGAAATCTTTTAAAACAAACATCTGAAGAAAGTTCAAACTTCTGGTGAAGCTTATCCTTGGAATGTGTGTGTCAGACATGAGAATTCTGTTTCCAAACAGCTTTACATTTAAAGTACACTGTGCAGTAAGTGTCTGCAATTTGCAAAGTTCAGAGTGGAGCTTAAGTTGTCCTTTGAAGGAAAAAGTTTGTAAAAACTAAGATATATAGAAAAGCAGATTATTTTATGAGTAGAAGTGGCAAATGCAAAAGGATAAATAGTTTTAATTATCTGCAAAGAAAAATATAAAATATTTGAGAAAGGAAAAGCGAGCATGAGAAAGAAATACTTGCGTGTAATAGGATGAGAGGAGTGACAGCAGTGAGCGTCACAGTGGCTGAGATCCAGGCTGGTCTCAGTATAGTCATGCTACAGAATTATCAGTTGAATCACAAATGCTTATTTTTTTGTCAAAGCCTACTTTGAAAAAAGTTTCATCTTCATAAATGGAATTATTTAGTAGTGAAATATTTTGGACTTCCATTTTATGGGTGTGACCAATTTTTCGCATCCATGTGATCTAAGACAGCATTTCCTAAGGGATGTGTGACTGCTGTGTTGCTGGATGACCCCATATCCATCAGCATGGACTTGTACCTAAGGGTCATTCAGTAAAAGGCCTTGTTTTCACATATTTTGAATGTTATGCTCAGAATTCTTGAATATTTTGTAGCATCTAAATAGAATGACTGGTGTGCTGCAGGGATGCCCTCCACGCACTGGAATGTAAACCAAAAAATCTTTAAATATTTCTAGGAGGCGGGGGTTGCTGCATCTTTAACACCTACAATAGGAAGTGTGTTCTGGAGGGTTCACTGCACACCTTTAATTGTGCAGTAAAGGTATTTCTGAAGAGCCTGCTCAGGTCAGCGCCCTCAGAGCCTCAAGAGCAATTCTCTCGTGGATGCTTATTTATCTGCTTCCAGCCCTTTCTCTCCTCTGATTGAAGGGCCTTGCATTGCTGGCAGGTTTTACAGCCTCTCCATCATTCCTATTCCAAGGCCATGCATCCCAAGAACTCCTCAGCTTCCTGAAGTTGCCACATTTGGGGTGCCAAAGGCTTGGGAAGGCAACGTTGTTGTGCAAGAGCTGAACCTCCGTGAAAGAGCAGCAACAGCAGGGTTGTGTGTTGGCTTGTCCAGTTGCCATAATACAGGAACCCCTGTGCACAGTGAATTTATTCCCTGTGTAGTGGAATGCCTCTAAAAAGTCACAGCAGTGGGATTTGCAGAACCAGACCTGCCTAATTTCATTGGTGCTCCTGGTGGAGGAGGTACTTCTCCTGCCTGCCTATAGCAATGGGATTTTGTATACATTGTATGTATATATGGAAATTGTCACAAGGGCTTGCAGATTCATCAAGGATTGATGTTAATTGTTGATGGGACAGGATTTGGAGCTGCAAGACTGAATCACATTTCCTTCTCACACTCCACAGCAGTGTGACCTTGGATGCACATTTCAAGTTTTGAAAACCTTTTGTGCATTATGAAGCCAGAACAATGCAGATGTCTCCATTCAGCGTTTCTATTTCTAAGATTGATAAATCATTAATTCCACAGCGTTTGGGGAATTGCCTTTAGCCTCATTTATTTATTAACAAGGCTCAAATAACTTATATTGAACTCATGAATATTATGCCTACTCTAAAATCATCCATCAGGGATGGAGATTGCTTAAAGATAGTGCAGCTGCTGTCCTCTCCATGTGCATCTCTTCATGAAATGCATTAGGATTCAGGAGTTTTCTGGTGAACAGGATTTCTCTTGCTGGTTATCAGTGAGCCTAATGCCCAGCACGTTCCTTTTGTTATCTCATTGTGAGCAGGAGATTCCAAGCCTCTGGATAGCTTTCCTGTGCAGAAAAAGTCACCTTGAAAGTATTTGCTGATCCTCTATATTCTGTCCTGCTTGTTCAATTGCCATTCTTCATTTGGGGAAGTTATTCCTACTGATGGGAAATCTCCCATCCTGGAAGGTGTGATTGCATTCAGCACAGCAGACAAAATAGGGCCATATTTCAGATGATCCAGCATTTCATTTTTTGTGACTCAGGTAATTTCTTGGTATTTTAAACCTTTTTGTAATGTTGTTATTATTTAAAGAGGTTAATACTGTTTAAGAGGATTGAAATAATAGGAATTTTGTTTTCAGGGAATGCTCTCTGTAACCCAAACTGAAAACTTCCAATAGGTTGATGGGTTCCTAGAAAGCATCCTAACAGGCATTTCAGAATATTTTTACGCAGCAGTATGAATGAGGAGATTTATGATAAGCAGGTAGAAAAATATTCTTTGCTATCATCAGATTTCTTTGCAATTGCTGAAGCTTAAAGTAATTACTCCAAAAGAATTAAGATTTACATTCTTTGTCATCTCAAAGGAAATGGATATGTGCATTTTTAGGCACTGGGCTACAGTTACAGGGGAAGCAAAATGGAAGTTTTGAGAAGAAATTTCGTTATTTAAAACTAATTGGTGGCATTATTAGGTGTATTTACAACTGCTTTGCTGCGCTGAACTTGTGGTCTGAGGTTCAAATGCAGTGTTAACACATTGCTTTAGTCTACAAAGTCTACACGTTCACCAGCATTTTTTTAATGTGTGAAGTATTTTACAAGATTCAAATCAGTTTATGCAAACTAAAAATAGAAGACTGGCATGAGTTTTGGCCTCTAAACAGTAGAAAGTAATTGCATGAAGACGAAGTGTCAAAATTTTACCTGGAAGAGGTTCTATTCCACATCATTGGGTTTTTCTTAATTACAGTGAGTGCCAAGTGTCCAAAAGCCCTGACAGAAACTGGGCCCATTTTTTAGTTCAGCTTGAAAATGCCACAAGAATCAATCTGGAAGATGTAGAATGCTTCTTCTTGAAAGGTTAAATACTCTGAAAAATTAGTGTGTTATATACAGTTGCCCTGGTGATTCTGTGCCAAGTGCTAAAGAATTGGAGAGCAGTAGGAACACAAAAACGCCATCGTGGCCTGTGAAGGTTGGTGTTAATGGGTGTGTTCCCCCCAAAAGATACACTATTACACTGCTTTTCCTGTGACCCAGCAGTGCTCCCCTCGTATTTCCCCTTGGCACTGCTGACATTTATTGCTCCCCAGCTAAATAGGATGACAAGACAGAGCTGCATTTACTGGGAATTTTCTTGTGATTTTTTTTCTTCACTCGTGTTCTGCAAGTTTCTGGACAGCAGAGAAAAATGGAAAGGTTACTGTCTGAGTGGCAGTCCTGTTAGACATCCTGGCATGAAATATGCCTTTTTAAAAATACCATTATACCATTTCTTTCTTATGCTCAACAGTGACTTCCAGATCCCTTCCAAGAGAACTCAGCTTATCTCTATTTAGTGTTTTTCTTGATGTCTAGATTTGCACTTGTCTGCTTACACTTCCCTTTTCAGCAAGTTCTTCAATGCATTAAGTTTTAGTTTGAATTTTGATCTTGTTTGCTTGTGGACTGGATGATATGACTGTGATGTGAACCCAACCTGTTTACTTCACAAACATTTTTCTCTCCTGGTGTTTTCTAATGTGTACAGTGAGTTGTGAGATTCATTCCACTGACAATGAATTTTAGTAATCTCTTCTAATTTGGGTGGTGGTTTGGTTTTTGTTTTTTTTTTTTTTTTTTTTTTTTTTTTTTTTTTTTTTTTTTTTTAAGAAACTGTGCATCCACTAAACTGCAATTTCATATCAGTCCTTCCACGCCATGAAAATATCACGTTGGTCAGTTACAGAAAGCCTTTCTGTAGCCAGTATAAACTGCCTGTTACTGGGTTTTCCTTCTGTAGTAGCCCAGTTACCATACCAAAAAGGAAATTTCGTTGGTTTGACATTCTGATTATTTTCAGGCACTCAATCCTTCAGGTACTTATACGGTGATTTAACTTGTTTCAGTGTCTTCTGTGGTATAAAAGGGAGGTGGTTGGGTTTGCAGTTTCTTCAGCTAGCCTTGCTTCTCCTTTTGAAGCTGCATGCTGGTTTTGCCTCTCTGCTGTCCTTTGGGAACTTTACTCTCCCTTTGTGCATTATTGAATATAATAGCTAATGTTTGGGGACGGCTTTAGGTAATTCCTTAAGTACTCTGCAGTGAACTTCATCGTTCTCTAGCAGACTGAGTATGTCTGGCTTCTTTTGATACTTTTTAGCCTATTCTTTTTTTTTTTTTCTTCAGGCCTCTAGTCCTGTCTTCTCGGTAAAAATCACTTTAGAAATATTTTTGCTTTTCATTATCCTTTAGGTGGAGACATAAAAGAATATGAAGGAAGTACTGAATGCTTCAGCTTTCTCTTTGCCATCTGTTATTTTCTCTCCTTTCCCATTAAATACTAGAGCCTCTGCTTATCTTTTTCTCCCACTTACTTCTGTTGTATTTATAGATCCTATTGCCTTTTTATGTCCCTCATTAGTTGTTGATCCTTTTGTGTGTTGGCTCATCTGAATCAGAACTGAGACATTTGTGCCGTTCTAATACTTGTTCTTTGTTAAATGTTCTTGTTTCACCTTTTGTACAATCTCTTCTGATAGTCAAAGCCTTTAAAGACTCTGGGCGTGACAGTCTCTTCCAGTGTTTCCTGTATTCCCCTGCACTGGGATAATCTCTTGCACTGTTTTATACACTCTTCATTGGTAATTGTCAGTTTTCCTCAGTTCCTTGATCCTCTCTTTAAGAGATGCTGCAAATCACTTGACTGAGTTTGCGAAAGTTGTTGCCCTGAATTCCACTTCTCTTTTGTGCTTCCTTCACATCTTCCTTTCAGTGTGTTACTGGTGAGCTCTCTCGACTTGTGATAGTGCTTGCTTGAGATGTATTGCTGCCCTTAAGATCTCAGCCAGTGCTTTCCTGTTAATCAGAATAAAATACAGCTGCAGCTTTAGTAATGCTTCCGTGCTTGTACCTTTATCCTGTTAGCACAGCTCCACCTTGATGATATCCCACGTTTCCTCCTCAAGGAAAGACTAAAAAAATGCAGGTATGTGATGGCTGTGGCATGGGATGGGAGAACAAGTTGTGTCTTCTTAGCTGCTTTGGCAGGGGACATTTTGTGCCTTCATACACATTGCTTGTCTTTGTGGGCTGTGGCTTCAGATTTATAGTTCAGCTGTTACAGTGTGCACATGGCCTGCCTGTTTCAAGGGTTAATTAATCACTATTTGTAAAGCTGCTGGGAATTTTGGATAGAAAATGCTGCTGTAAGCACAAAGCACTGTTTGTATCTGCAAGATATTTGTAATGTTATTCAATAGGAGCATTAAAGTCATTTACTTATGTGGAAGTCAAGTGTGATATGTTCTACATATACACAACCAACCGAGTCTCTTCTGTACATGAAAATATCTGGTTTTTTGCTGTTCTTCTTGAGGACACCTTTCTGAGAACGTTTGCATTTCAAGTAGAAGAACCTGCCTAGAACTGAATACCCTGTAGTTCAAATTTCATCCTGCCCTAGGGAGAGAATTTGTAAACTTAGCACCAAGGGTTGTGTTCTTGTCAAGTAACATTTATGGCCTGATTATCAAATAAGTTACAGATAATGCAGTAGGAAGGTTTAATGTATTAAGGGCAGGATTTTTAAAAAGGGGAGAAATGGAAGCCAAATGGAATTTTAGGTCCTGTTGGCTTGTCAATGGGATTTGTGCATCCCTAAGTTGGATGTTTTTGAAAATAGCACTGTAAATTGGTGACTAATAGAGATCTTTCCATGATAATGGCTTACAAGTTACCATTAATAATTCAGCTGAAGGTTATCGCAGTTGGACTCAGTACCTCCTGAAAATGGTGAAAAGCTTCTGTCTGTGATTTTAGTGGCTTTTGCGTTATGTTGTAAGGGCACTCTGATGAAATAATGTGCTTTTGAGGGATGTTTTTGCCCCTTTCCATGCATCTTGGCAGTCACAACTGAAAGTCGTGAATTACAGGAGAAATGGATGTTACAGGAGAAATGGAGCCTTCTTTGATGCTTTTCATGTGCAAGTATTTACAGGGATGTGTAAGATCCTGTTCCCCTGAGCGGAGGAAGAATCAGGCAGAGCGAGTTTCTCTCTGCCAGCTTTCCATAGCCAAAGCTCGGTGGTGGATTTCCTTGGGAAGTGGGAAGCAGCGGGCTCTGCATCACCGGGCCCGGAGCAGCGCCTGCCCTCCCTGCAGCCCCTTCCCCCGGCACGGCCGCTGCCGCAGCCGCCGCTGGCTCGCGTCGCTCCTTCTCCATCCTTCCCCGCCTGCCTCTGCTCTCTCCTTCCATTCTAATTAAATATCAGCACCAATCCTTTCCCTTTAAACCGTTTCCGTTCCTAAACATCCTTACATCTGCTATCGCTTTGGATGGCAGCACGCCTTTCCCAGCTGGTTTGACGGAGGGATGAGTTTATCCTGCCGGTTCTCCCCGACCAGATTTTCAAGCATCCCAGAGGCACAGCGCTGTCTTCGGGTAATCTGTGTACAAATATAGAAAACAGAAGACCCACGTGCGTATTTATGGGGAACATAAAACCTGTAAAAGAACAACAGTATTGTGAAAAGAGCGGACGGAATATTTTGAGATTCCTAGGGAGATGTGGATTTTTTGCTATTATACCAGTATCGGTGAAAAGACATTGATTAATCAAAACAAGGATTGGTGAGAACATGTTCATTAACACTGAAAGATGAGCTGAGAGGTCCAGATGCCTCTGCAGTAGAGAGATATATTTTTCTAAATGAAAACACAGAGGTGCTGATGTTGAACTGGAAGTCATTTGGAAGTATTTTTGTCTGCTCACAACACCACTCAGTGCCTCTTAGCAGCCTGCCTCTGCAGCAGCAAGGGGTGTTCAGCACTGATGGCTTTTCAAGTTCAATAAATTCGTGCCTCAGACATGAGTCTGCCTGAATTTCTCCATGGAACAGAGGATTGCACAGCAAAGGACACTGGGGGAAGTTGGAATGAACACATCTGGGTGCACACATTAGTGTTTGGTTCCTCTGTGAGCGCTTCAGTGCTGGGGGGGGGTGGGATGGGATTTTTCATCCTGTTATTACATGCAACTTTTGGCTTCATAACTTTCCTACCATTCAGCCTAACTTTTTTTTTCTCCGTATTTCTGTGTAAATATGATGAAAAAATGACGGAATTGGAGGAGCTTATGATATCCATTCTGATTTTAAACCTGTGACTTCTGGAAGAAGATTGCAGCCCTAAAAGGTTTGCTGCGTGAGGGGAGGGTGTACAGAAGGAAAAGCCATGGGATGACTTTAAGTGTTGAACAATAAAACCGGAACAAAAAGCTTGCTATAAATAGTAGCCTGGTCTCTGTTCAGTGAAGTACTTAAGCATATGCCTAAATCCTTGTTCAACAAAGCACTTACATGTGCATTGGAGTTCTGCTGGAATAAAGCATTAAACATCAGGCCTGAGTGCTTGGTGGAATTAGGGGCTGTGTGTACACGGACAGAGAAGGGTGGTTTCCTTCACAGCCCCCCGAGGTGCTGGGAGCCTTTGTGGGGTAACATTTCATAGGAAATTTCTGACACCGTGCACTGACCAATTGTTGGGCATGAAGGTTTTGGAGAGCAGTTGTGTTCTGATATTCCAAAAACTGTGTTCTTGTGTTTGCAAATTCATCAGGCTTAATGATAACTGCTGCTTTTTTGATGGTAGGACCTGTATGATCACTAAAGTGAATGTCCATTTTCTTTGTAAGACTAATGCAGGGAGGATTTTCCTCCTGACATCAGTGAGGCAGTCTGCACTCAGGAGTTCAGAGCATGGGCTTCTCCATCCAGGTATCCCAGTTAACACTCTCAAGGAGTTTTCAGGTACATCTAAAAACCATTTGGCTCTCAGTTTTAGAGTTGTCTGCATAGGATTTCTTACAAAGGCCTATTTTCTCAGAAAATATTTACCATCTCTTTTCTTATGATGAAGTCTAGCTAACCATTTCAGTTTTTCAAAGTATGGCTCACTATACAACTATTCTACAGGGATCCTGACTATTGACAGCTATTTTTAGTCATCTTATCTCTGGAAAGGCTCCACATAAATTCATAGTTGTTGTTGTGGCTGGCTGGATCCATCAGAAAGTGATAATTAAAAACTGTGTCTCAATCAGGCAAAAATAATGAAAATAGAATATATCCTGTTTTTTTACAACATGGACATATACAGCCAACCAGACTTTTTTTTAAAATTTGTAGGAATATGAAAGTCGTAAAACTTACATTTCCATTGAGATGGAAACTTCAATGTGTCAGTCCCTCATCAGGGATTCTGAGGTACAGATTGGCTTTTGAGAAACCTGCCCTGAGTCCCTGCTCTGACTGGCAGCGCAGCTTTCACATCTCAGATCACTCAAAGTTAATCAGCCCAGGATTCCCCAAATGCATTTCAGTGTATTGGTTATCAGTCACCTTCACAGCTGGGATAATTCTTGAAATTCTTCTTTCCAATGGAAATCTGGGTGAACTAATGAGTAATTGGACTTTCGATAAAGCAAAGGTTTGACCAAAAAATATTGTGATGCTTTAATAGAACAGAGTTACCATGATGATTTGGTGGATATCTATCTATCTATATAGATATATATAGATATATATAGATACACACACACACACACACACACACACACACACACACATATGTGTCAAGTGGATCTAGAAGACCACTTAAAAAAATATTGTATGAAGTACTGGGACTGTTTAAAAAGAAGCCTGTAGAGCCCAAGTCATACCTGGTGCTAATTGCCTGTCAGTCACAGTGCTGGGCTTTGTTTACTTCACTGTTTCTCTGTTGAGCAAATCTCTGTACCTGTTTTGTGGGGGTGCATTAAATCTCTACCAGGAAAAGCACACTGTAAGAATGGTTAATTCAAATGTTATACATTTGAGCTGATTAAAGAAATTCTAATCTGGATCCTTATGTAGGAAGTTATAAAAGGCTTTCATAATTTAAACCAGATCAAGTCTATAAAGTCATAATAAGCTCATGTAAATCTCCCCAGTGTAATAGTTGAAATTTTTCAATTGTATAATTAAAAACACCCCTCTGTAAATATTTGAGTGAAAGTCCCTTGCTGCTTTACATTCTATTTGATTAGAGCAGATAGAGCTTTGAAGAAGGGCCATTGTGGGCTGATGCAGAGGTCAGCTGTTGCAAATCCTGGCCAGTGTCAGGATGGGCTCTGACTCCACAGGCTGCACTTGGCACTTTGGGCTACACAAAATGAGCTTTATCTCTGTGAGCTTCGTACTGTGTGAGTGGCACTTTCTGCACCAAGGATCAAAATGTCTGTTAGAAACGGGATCAAAATACCAAAATCAGGCTGTGGAATGACACATAACTTCTGTTAAAATTGATGGAGCTTCACTATGGGATGTAATTAAGCAGGTTGGTGGACAAGAAACTAATGAGCTGGTCTTTGTGAAATATGCAGAGAGAGTAACTTCCAATAGGATATTGCCAGGGAAATGATGGGTTAGAATGGAAATAAACTGATGAAGTGTTTGATGGTCTGATGTTGAAACGCACATGCAATGAAGCAAAGGAGTTCTGCAAAGTATAACTCTCTGTCAGGCTTCCTCTTCACTGAAAAGAACTGCAGCATTTTTAATTAAATGTTCCGGAGCTGTTTTGTTAAAGCTGCATGGCAAATAAATTCTTTCATTATTTGGTCAATGGTGGTGCCAGAGGCCTTTAAATCTTGCCTCCAGGAGAAGGGAAAATATTTTAAGCTATATATAAAGTACCATTACTAATTTTAAATACAAAAAAATGTATAATTTTTATCAAGAAGAATTATCCAATAAATGGAATTGCCTTCTGTTCCTTTTAGGAAAAATCCCCCCATTTTTCAAAGACAGAATTTTGTATGTGTTAGGGGGCATTGTGAGCAAAGTTGAACAAAATGGTCATGCTTATTTAGTTAACAAAAACATTTAATAAAGGAAAAAGTAGCGGGGAAACATGACCAGTCATTAATTCCTTTGCAGTGCCTCCTGTGCATTTTTTCTGCAGAGAGCTTTCAGCAGACTTTAACCTAAGCAGGGCTTCATCAGCTGGATGCATTCTCCTCTCTCCCTTCCTCCACCTCCTTGGGAAATTGAAATCAAATGCATTGTGCAGCAGATTAGTCGTGGGTTGAGTAATCAACTTGCAAGGCAGTGATGACCTGGAAGCTTGGTCGTGAGTCCTCCCCCTCCCCCAAATCCAGTGCCGTGGCCTTTTCCTCCATCCTTGCTTTCTGTCTGAGATGACCTACAAGGGAATATGGAAAGGCACACACAAGCCTGTGCACAGGAATAGGAGGGAAAGAGTGTTCTAAGGGAGGAAAAAATGCATCTGTCAACTCAGAGCGATTTATTTCCTCATTTCCAATTCTTCCTGAATGTGGGAGGCAGGTTTCCTTCGGCCACATTCATGTTCCTGCTCCTGTGTGCCTGTGCTGGGCTCAGGCTTTAGGAGGATGGGATCGGTGGCAGCTTTTTGTATTCACTTTTCTCATCCTCACCCAGCAGGATTGTAGCTATCGAAGGCTCAGTGACAGTGCTCAAAATGGCTTTGGTCTGAGAAACTCAGTGTATTTTCAAGTTGGGTTTTTTCTATCTCTCTTTAATATTTTTTCCCCATTTTGTTATCTAAGGTGGTTTTTTAACGCCACAAGGGTTGGTAGAAATTGAAGTTCTTCACAGGTTAATCCAGCTGTGGTAATCTGTGCTGGATTCGTAGAAATAACACAACACACTATTTGTTGTTTACATGAATAGTTGTGTGAGATCATTATAAGGTCAAGACATATTTAAATACATCATACATTAAAAATATACTTCCTAAGATGCTTATTAATATGCACAATAATGTCTCAGCCTTCTGAGGGGCAGCTAACTTTTCATGTGTGTTGAAGTAGGAATTACAAGGAGCTTCTGTGAAGCACTTCCTTTCTATAAATATTTGTGAAACCCTGTCCAGCTATAAATAGGCAGGCAGGCTGCAGGCTGGAGATGTGATCTTAGAAGACACCAAATTCAGTGAGGATGGTGCTGGAGTTCTGGAGCCAATGAGGCACCAAAGAGGTGCTTTTTATAGATGAGTATTTGGCCCTGATGGCACACACAGATTACTAAATTGATTAATTTTCTGTTTCTGGCACAAGATATTCTGCTCATCGTCTCCATCATACATGATGTTTTCTTGTAAGTTGTAGTTCCTGGAATCAGATAATACCTCAAAAACACCTTCTTCTTTTTTTCTTTGACTTTCCTTAAAAAAAAAAAAATCCTTTATAATTGTGTAGAAAAATATTTTGAAATGCCTCAGATGTTCCCTTAAAAAGAAACAAGACCTCAATTTTTTCCCTCTTCTTCCTCATTTTTATAAGGAATGACCAGATTCAGATTTTTTTTTTTTTTTCAATTTCTTGGTAACAATGTCTCTACAAGATAATTCTGGGGCTGCTTTGGAAGCCAGTTCTCTGCTACAGTAGTCAGCATTAACACAGCTGCATGAAATTCCTGGTGTGTATCATTGCCCTTTTAATGTTCAATTGAGAGTGTAAAATAGCATTTAAACTCACTGGGGCAGGAAATGCAGTAAGGTGGAGTATCCAGTTGCCAGCAGGTTTACAGACACAGAATCATTTAATGAACTTGAGAAAAGTAGCTGAAAATGAAGAAACTGGGTATTAAGTTGAATCCTTGGCGTGCTCTGTGGTGCTGCTGTACTAGAACAGATTACAGAAATCAAGTAGGAGCATTCAGCATTTTCCTGTACTTAAGAAGAAAAAAAGAGAGCTCTATAGAAATTAAATCCAAGTTCTGTTAGATAATCTCAAACTTAGTGTTGAAGCCCCATGAATAAAACATCCTTATCAGCTATGTTATAGGGAATTTCAGTGTGATTACGATGAGCAGAAACTGGTGTTGGAATAAATCCTCCAAACAGGAGCTTTAGTTGTAGACTTGAACTTTCAGAGGATTCACCTTTCTTGGTAGGCTATTTAAAAAGAATTTTTTCCATGTGCAAAATACTTCTTAGGGAACAAAAAGGGTATAAAATTAGGTAGTCCCAGGTTAGGGTATCCTATAACGTCTATTTTCTGGGCAGCCTCAAGAGTGGCAGGGATCCCATCTGAGCTCGTTATTCAGCACAGCCTGGACGATTTCTGTGTATTCTTGTGCTACAAATATGACAAGGATCTCTCCAGACAGCAGAGTTCAGTGCACTGTGTGTGTTTGCACCGGGAGAAGTTTCAGCTCTGATGGCTGCGTGAAGTGGATGAAGGTGTAAAAAAATGAATTGTATTCCCAGGGCTCCTTCAAAGGAGCGTGCAGGGAAATCCTTGGCTGAGTCTGCAGTTACTCCCAGGTGTGGAAGAGTATGTTCAATGTCTGCATTCCTCAGCATCCAGCTTCACCTCCCCTGACTTGCAACACTGGAAACTGGAAAAAAATCGGCATTTAGAAAGGTGGGATTGAATAGGCCACAAGAGCTGAGTATTTACCTGAGGCAACCAGGCCAGGGCAAGTGAAGGAGATGCTCTGACCAAGAGAAAGTTGGTGATGTAAGATGGGTGGAAAATTTTCTTAGGATTTTTTTTTTTTAAGATCTCAACTCAGCTAGAAGATAGCCCAATTACTCCAAGAACTGGATAAAAAGAAAAATGTCAGAGATGTTGAAAATCTTTTGAAAATGTCTTTATTGAATTGTTGACATGAGTGAATTCGGAGGAGGAGAAGAGGAAGAGGCAGCTGATGAGGCAAAACCTTCACTGGCCATCATGCCTAAAACTCCACAAAAAACCCGCACAGAGGCAGAGGGGAGTGGCAGAGGTTTAGCTACAGCTATTTTTGTGCTGGGTTTTTTTTCTCCTGTTGAACTGAGAATGGGCAACTGCTTAAGAGACCTCTGTGGGGAAAATGACAGACAGAGATGAAATGTGTGTATTGCAGCTGCTCTCCTGCCTGTGTGTCCAGACTTACTCCAGCTATGGTTTTCCATTTCTTCTGGGGACTGCAGACAAAATGCAGAGAAAGGCAAATTCCTAAGTGCCTTTGAATTGGGTGGGGATGCTTGATATCTCCTCACTGTTTATCTGCTTTGGCATTTCTGATAAATCAGTGCTTTTCTTCAGCAGAAGTGTTTTTTTAATCTGGTAGTTTATGAAGTCTCTCACATGGCCATCAGTGGACCAACAGAAGGTCAATAGGCAGCATAAATTAACAACCTACTGCCGTGCTATTGCATTAGAGAAATTGAAAGTAATATGAATAAATATTATCTTTGACAGATAATTCATATATAAAGTATAAAATGGACAAAATACTTACGTGAAAATAAGCCCTGTTACCAAGAACAATAATATTGTTAGGCGGAGACAACAGTAGTGTGTGTCAAAATCACATTTTAATTACAAATGTTTTTTAGGAAACATCAGTATGTTGTTCTTCTTTTGCCTATCCTCCTGCTGATGTGATCTTTTGTAGTTCCCATATAGAAGCAGAGAAGAAAACAGTTATTCAACAACAGTAGGGTAGGAACATGGCAATTAAAGCTGAATGCAATTCCGAGCTATTGATTATGTAAACAAAATTGTCCATGCATCTTATTTCTAATGGTGACCTAATCTCTCAGTCTGTACAGATGGACAGCCTGTTTCTCCTTCCTTAACAGTTCTTGCAAAAAATAAACTTTCCTTTCAATTTCTGCTGTTTAGTGTTCATTAAGTACCTTTAATTTTCAGTATAGTTCCTCTTTATGTAGCTGTTTTGCAAGATGAGCTATAAACATTTATAAAATGTAATTATAGAGATGTTTAATTGCTGCATAAATAAATGGGTTTGAACACAGCCATAAGAATTCTCCATGGAGTCACTTGATGGTGTGCGTTGACTCTCAAATTCATTTTCTGCTGGGTGAGAGTAACTGGCTCGGAAGTGCAACCAGTCCCAGCACAGCAAAGCTTTAGGGGGTGCTGTAAATCTGCCACTGCCTTTTAGCAAAGATTGGAACCTCAGCGTGGTTTAGTGCTGCTCCAGTCCCGTTGTTAACCCCATGTCAATGATTCAAAATGTTTCACGGCGTGGCAGGCAAATTTAGAAATGCCAGGTTTTCAAGGAAATGATGTGAATGAGAAGAATAATGACTTGTATGAGCAGAGAGGATAAACCTCTATGAAAGGGTTCAAATGACTCAAAGGCCTTATGAATTACAGTTGCCAAGGCAGGGCTGTGCTGTTTGAAGAGTTACCGAGTATTAATCACTAACTTTTCAACCATGACAGATTTAGGAAAGCCTAAAACCTGGTGCATTTGGTCTTGCTCTTAGCTGATTTTCTTGTTCTGTTTGATCTGGTTTTCGGGCCTCTTTGATTTGGCCAAGATAAGTGTGTGTGCATACAAACACAAAATCATTTAATTACCACTCAGGGTAAATGGTGAATGTGTGCATGCACATAAACACCCATGCTGTCCTCAGTATCATCTAATTACCACCCAGAGCAAATAATCTTCCTGTTTTCTGTGTCCTGGGGCACAAAAGGAATGTTTTCTTCTTTTGATTTGTTTTAGGGACAGTAGGCTAAGTGCTTTCCTGGAAGATGTCGTTTCATGTCTGAGCACAGAAACGTTGTAGAAGTGCCTGTGAAAATTAGAAATACGTTACACTTCCTTGTCAATTAAATATTTTGTTTTGTATGAGATTGTTTTGTGTGTCTCCCTTGCATCTTGCTAAATGTTTGACATTTACATATACAGCACCATGATTAAAGATGTGATCTTGCCTAGATACTATAGAAATATTGTGCATATTTATTCTTCGCGTGTGGACACAGAATTTTGTATATGCGTATCTAGATTTCTGTTTTTCTTATCTGTTTTGGGTTTTCATCTTTTTGTTTCAAAGCTATTAACAGAAAGAATAAATATCATATAGCTCTTTTGAAATGCAATGTTTAGCCCATTCAGTGGGTAAAGGGGCCTTGGCCAGCTTACCAGTAAATAGAGGTTTAAAGCAGAGAACTAAAAATAAGATTAGAAACTGATCACTAATTGGCATCCTGTAGGTTGAGCAAGAGACTACTGAGACAGAAATAATATTTATGCAGTGCGAGGGCACCACTGCAATAAAAAGGAATAATGACTGAGCTGCTTTCTCATCCTTGGAAGTGGCCCTTCCACTCCTGGGCTGGAGGCCTGTTTGTGTAACTCCTGCCCTCTGGGGGCTGCCCCTGCTCTAGGTAAGTAGGAGACTGCAGGCTGCACAACCTTTCAGCCTTGCTGAAATATTAATTCTTTTCAGCATTCCAAACTATGCACAAAGCAATCGAAGTACAAATGCTAATTGCTGAGGAAGGGAGGATTCTGTAAGAGCCGAGCTCAGAACTCACTACACCTACAGCAGTGTTGGTTATTTTCTTGTCTCTTCTTTAGCTGTTTCCTGGGCCCATCCTTTCTCTGCATTCCTCAGTAAGACCTTAGAGGCAGAAGACTTTCTATTTTGCCCTTTCACTACTATAAATATTTAGGAATGGCACTTCTTAATGATGAAAGTCCTTTGCCTTAGTTATCCCTGCTGGAGTTTTGGGTTTGAGAAGGTGAACGCACCTGAGTCCTGGAATATACCCCCACCTGTCTACCTGTTAATATTCCTGTTACTATTCCTGTCAGCTCTGCCTGCCAGCACAGGTACGAGCTACGGGCTGTGTTCCTGTGTTAATTGTATGGGCCCCTGCAGGATCTCAGTGGATGATTTTACCCAGCTTTGAGGAGCAGACTTGCATTCCACACTGGACTAAAATCCCTGTGAATTGTCCCTCAGCTGAAGTTGCTAAATTTTGTTTGCTTTCATATTCATAGTGACTGAAACAAAAATTTTGAAAGAAACAAAACCAGAATTGAACTGAAACAACAATTACAGGATTGTTGGAAAACACTGTATAAGGCTTTGCTTTTCAGCCTAAAATATTTGCCAGCTCAATTAAAATGAAATGCTTTCCAGCTTTCCTTGAATTTAGGTGAATTTTAAAATGAAAACTTAACAGTATAAAAGATTTTAACAGGAAATATTAAATTGTTGAAAAAGAAGTATTTCACTTGGATTTCAAAAAGAGATCTTTTACATTCTGAAACTTTTGCTCTCACATTTTTTCCAGCTTAGCCTCTTGGTCAAATACGACTTAAAGGGGAATTGGTTTTAGTCATGACCTCTTTCTCCTGCTCCTGCACTGCCCAGCTATCCCCAAGACAACCCTCATTTTTCCTGCTGGCTGTATTACCACTGGTCCCACTGACTTCTGCAAAATGTTCCTGTGCTAAGGAATGCCATTTGGAGGAGTGACGTGCTCTTTACTGAGGTTTTCAGTCGACTGCAGTTTGACTTCTCAAGAAAACTCAGCCCATGTTCCTCCAGCGTGCTGCTTGATAAGTGATGTGGATACTTCCCTAAGTACGGAAAGGAGGAAAATCTATGATCTCTATATTTCTTTGTTCGTATTCTAATTCTCTAAATGGATTAAAACTCTAAAGCATGTATTATTTTTAGGTTCATCAAGAAAAGCACACATCCATAATTCAGACGAGAGTAGAGCTGTGCTCTGTGGCAGGGGCTTTCATCTGAAATAAGTGCAGCTATTTCTTCATCCAGGGCATTTCCCACCATCTGGTTATTGCAGTAGCTGTGTGTGCTATTTATGATGTGTATAGGAAAAGCAACATATGTGCTTTTATCTGATAAGTAGTCTAAAAGCTTTTTTTTTTTCTGTTTGTTTTAGTGTAGTTAGAAATTCTGCCGTTGCAGACTTGGATTAAAATTGCTTAACTTTGGAAGAAATCCTTAATGAAGTGTTGCTGAAATTAAATTTCAGGTGGTAGAGGATGAGAAGAGGTGCAGTACAGAGCTTCAGTCTCCTCTTGTGCAGCAGTGACCATGGTGCTCAGAGGCATTTCTGTCATTTGCTCTGGAGACTTCTGTGTGTGTTAATGCTCATCTGTTAATGTTAATCATCATTCCTGGTTTTAAATGCAAACTCTTCCTACTTTGATCTCCAGGCTCTCCCGCAGCCCTGCCTAACATTGCTCTTAGGCAGGCTTTTCACAGGCCAGATACTATTTGTCAAAAAACCGAGAGAAAATGTCTGCCCACAAGTTTCTTATTTGCATATTCATCTGGGCATATTCCTGTCTCAGCCTGGGCTTCTCGTTCTTTTCCTTTCATTAAAATCTTCTGCTGCGCAATGAGCTCATCACAGCACTTTTCCTCTCCCCATTCCTTCTGGAGAAGAATTGCCTGTGTAAATCACTGAAATGGCATCACTGATTGCCACAGTCTTGTAATGTAGCTGCAACTCTCACAATGATTCATCCTTGGATCTGCTCAAGGTCTCCAAATATGAAAGAAAGGAGAAAGAGTTTGAATTATGTAGAGAAAGTTCTGCCAAGAATTCTCCACACTCCTTGAAGCCCACTGACTAACTCCTGCAGATGATCAATATTGCCTATTGGGGCTTTTTTACTCAGCCATCCAATTAACTTTGTCTCCCAGCGATACATGGGAAAAAGAAGACCTGAGTTTTGCTATGTTTTACACCAAGATCCAAAAGAAAAAAGGATTTTTTTTTTTTTCCCCAAACTTGAACTATCACAAGAAGGACAGCAAGGGATAAATGACTTATCTAGAAGACTGAATTAGAATTTCCTTCAGGAAATGTTTTCCAGACACCTCTCGGCCTAACAGAGAGGAGGAATGATGACCAGCTCTATCAGACAACCCACAAAATGCTACGGCAAAACGCTGCCGTCATTGCCTCTGTGTTGGAAGGTAATTACAAAGAATGGAGCAACTGGATTGCTGGAAGAGAAGTGTAGCAGGAGTTGTATAATCTTCCCAAACCCCGCAGCCAAACAGTGGAAGTGGAAGCTGTCAGAAAAAATCCCTGGCACAAGTGTGTGGTGGGCAGTGTCTGCTGGAGCGACAGAGCTCTCGCTCTAGTAAATGCTGATACACTTCTTTTTTATAAGTTTTGGAAATAACCCTCCTCTAATGTGCCACACTGCTGGAAGTACCTCATCTCCAAAACACAACACCTACGAGACAGATTTAAAGACCTAAAACTCCCATAAGAGCTATAACCACTGTCCTTTACTTTTTCTCCAAAAGTTCTTAAAATATGTAAATGTATTCCCTCATATTCCTCTGCCTGCAAACTGAAAAGAATCCAAATTTTCACTGCCAGTAAAGGAGAGAGGGGGGAGCTGGATCTGAGGCAAACAAAAATGTTTTGGTGAAATAGGATTAGTTCTTAAATCTCAAAAAAGCTTGTGGAGTCATGCAAAACAGAAAAGAGAGGTTTAGCCTGCATAGAAACAGAATCACATGAGCGCAATATCATTCAGACTTTCACTCATGTGACGTTTGGTTGTTGTTGGAGACAAATCTTTGAGAAAAGAAGTACAGTAGTTTTTATAGATAAGGAGCTCAATTTCCTTAGGTTTTTGCAGTACGTGAAATACAATTATTGCAAGAGGGCTGAAGTGGGAATATGGAAAATACCCTCCTAATTTGGCTGCGTGTGTGTTTTCTTTAAACAGTGAGTTGTTATTTTCTTATTTAGGGGAATCTCTGTTGATTTGTGGGCTGTAACACCAGGTGCAGCATGTGTCACTGCTGGAGCTTCATAAGGGAATGACAAGGCACGGGGAAAATTAAGAGCTGCCATAGCGAAGATGAGTTTAAAAAGTCTGATCCTGGCGAGAGTGGCTGGAGACAATGAGATTTATTTGTTTGTATATGGGAACTGCACAGCCCCTCCCGTCATTTTCTTGCAGACCTCTTTGAATAATTGTCCCCATCCACAGAGCGTGTTGAAGGGTGGATCTCCGTGGCCATCAGCACCTGCAGGGTGCTCTGTGTTTGTTATGCTGTGCACAAGGAGGAATGAAGGATATAGTGTGTTTCCTGGGGCTGAGCTGCTCTCAACTGCTCCATTCTCCAAATGAGCGCTGTGTGCCTTTGGATTGCCGGAGTGTTTCGTGTTAACAGGTTGCTTGTTAGTTTCTCTTGGTGTTTTTATAAACCTAGGGCTTGCCTGGAATAAAGTTTACAGCTTCACCTTATTCAAAGGAGGCATAAAAAGCCCACATTGTTTCCTGGGGTAATGCTGCTCCTCTAGGTTCCTCAATATAACCTAGAGATTGTCAGTCGTATTGGAACTGGTCTAGATAATGCAGTCAAGTACAGTTGAAGTCTGAGGGAGTTCAAGTGGCAAATTTCTCATGAAAAGGTTTTTCTGGAAAGCAAATTCTCCTGGTGCTGCCTACACTGCCTCTCTGCTGAGGCTTGTGGCAGCTGTTGAAGGCACTCACATTATGCACGGGGTCAAAGCTCGGGTGAAATACGGGGTCAGCGTAACAGGTGTCAGAACAGGCATTTAGTTCCCTTCCCTGCACTTGAACTTTCTCCAGCATAACCTGTGCTGCCTGTGCAGGGTTTGTATGCTGACTCCTTCCCCTCCTCAGAACCTTTCTGAGAGGAAATGAATCGATAGCAGTACTTTGAGGTCTTCCAGATGCTGTGGTTGTAAGGGCTCTGCCGTGCACACTCATCTGATCCTCGGTCTCTTGTCTCTGTAATTGGGAGAGAGAGCAGAGATATTTTGCTGTGTTTATGATCCTGGTTCACAGCGTGAGTGACTAAAGAGCATTCTGGTCAAACTCATCTCAGACTGGGTTCAGAAGAAAGAGGGGAAAATGTCCCATAAGGCAAATTCTGTATTAACCCCCAGATGAAAAGTGGTGATACCAGTGCTGAATGCTTCCCAGATACTCTTCCCTAGGAGCTGCCATCCCCTGGCAAGCAGGGACAGGAGTCACAATGGTTCCTTTCCTTTGCCTTAGAGGTTGTACTTGGCCTTTTGGTCCCCTTCCAATGTGACGAAAGCCCACGTCACAAAAAACACTCCCTGTGTGCCTTTTCCTGCCCCCAAGTTCAATTTTCACTTGCACTACCAAGGATTCAACATGGAAACTTTTTATCCACACTCATTAATGTGAAAGAAATAATATTCTGATGGGAATATGATTTTTTTCCCTAGTATATTGTACCATACTCTCCTAAACTCTGTGAAGCTCCTATGCACAGCTTCTTGCAATTTTCTAGTTATCCATAATAATCTGAATAATCTGTTGTCTTGCCTTGTCTCTGGTGCTAAGGTAACACCATAGCAGATGGAAGGTAATGTCTTCTGAAACCTGCTCTCAGACACAGTGAAAGTTAATGTTCCTCTTAAGTTCTTCTCCTGTCATTACCTGATCGCTGGTATTTTGCTGATACAAGTTTTTTCAAGTCTACTTTATAGGAGAAATATTTCCTTTTTTTTTTTTTTTTCAGCAGAAACAAAATACAAATAAAAAAGTGGATTGAGGCAGTATGGTTGAAAGGGAAAAAATATGTGTTCTCTAGTTAATAATTCTTATAGAAAAGTAAGTCCAGCTTAAATGAATCACCGTTGTGATGTTAAATGAATGTTTTATTCAAATGAAGCAATGCCACCAGCTATAAGTCACTTGGTGGTTCTGCCTTGAACATTTTTCTCTTTGGGTAGGTAAGACTGATTTCTAAAGGCAAGAAAGGTTTATTTGCATTGATCCCCCAGTGCTGACCTCAGGCTAAGTGCCATCAGCTGCGAGTTTAATCATGTCTATTCAGATGGATTTCACACGATCTACGTGAAACCTTTTCATACCTTACAAATATTGAAGCTTTCCTCACTCTTCCTACAAAGAACAAACAGGACTGCAGTGTTTTTTATAAGAGTGACAGCCAGAAGTTCCAGTTGAAATGCCTTTTATTTTGCAGTGATAGATTATTTCAAGCATGAGTTACCCCATCTTGCCAGCTCTGGAGAGCAGCTCTGTCTCAGGAGCCGTCCCTCCAGCACAGCCTGTGCTCTACAGGCCAGTGGCACCAGGATTTGCAGCTCCTCCTGGGCTGTACATTTGTGCTGCAGGGAGAAGGTGCTCCAGGTCACAGCTGTGCCCTTCCCTGCCTGCACAGCTGCCACAGGTGATGCTGAGCTTGAGGGAGACACAGGTGGGGGTGTTTGAGGGAGACACAGGTGGGGGTGTTTGAGAGTTCGAACCTGAACATCTTCACTGCTCTGGAGGGAAGGCACAGGTCAAACTACATTTAATTTGTCTTTTAGGCCAACAGCAGGACCATGCTGTGCTCTCAAGTGAACCTATTATTTGAAAACTGAGAATGCTAAAAAAAAATAAAGGAACAGTAATTAGGATATTGTAAATTAACAGATTTTCGATGCAGCGGATTAAAACTGAAGCCTGGCCAGCGATACAGGCAGAGGGAAGAGAGCTGCAGGTAGCTGCAGCAATGAAGTGGCACGTACTCCTCTGAAAATGCTGCCTGGAAGCTGGGATGCTCGCTGGGATGTCCTTTCAGAGAGGAAACAGGACATGGTTAGAGAGCAGCAAATATTTTCAGCCCCACACAGATGTCAGCTGGGGCTCTGAGAGAAGAGCTGGGTACTAAAGCAGAGAGTATCAGCACCTGGTGAGGATTTGCCTTTAATTCTCTAGAACGGGAATTTTAGCCATCACAGCGAGGAGAAACGAACCTGGTGAGCTGTTGGGGTCTATCAGAGGAGTAATTGCTCAGAACATGGAAAAATAACTTTTGAAAAAACAGGGCAAGCCCACTGAGACAGTATTTGGCAGGCCATGTGCTTAAGGGTGAGAGCTCACTTCACTAATATATGAACAAGCAGTTCTACCAGTTGTTCATATCTGGCTTCTAAGGCAAGGAACTGTCATAAAAAAATCAAAACAGTCCAAAAATGTTCAAACTTAGGTGGTAAAAGAAGATTTTATTTCACTGAGTGATCTAGAACAGGAAATTAGGCTTGTTGCTTTCACTCATTAGTGATTTAAATCAATCACAGCTGAGTTGAATTAGCTCAGAATTTCACCCAAGCTGCTCTTCCCTCTCTCATTGGTTCCCTTTCTCCCATTTCTAGTGGCTCTTAGCAAACGCTGGTAGAGGAAAGGCCTTAGCACCCAGCAGGGACAGAACCCAAGCAGCAGCAGCAGCAGCTTCTGTGCTGAGCTCACACGGAGTCATTTACAGCAAGTAGAATTTGTAGGCAGTAGTGGGCATTTCAAAAGAACTGGCAAACCTTGGAGCTGTTTGAATGCTCTGATTGCAAGCTGCGAAGAGGGTGAAAGAAGGATGTGCAGAAGATGCCGTGTTCCATTTCCCAAGGGATGGGAAGACCACCAGTGAGGAGGTAGGGCCAGTGGAAGTGTTAAAATTCCCTGGACTCATCTTTTTTTTGTTCTCATTTTGGTCCAGTCCCTGCTGTTCCTGTCCAGCTCTCTCCTCCCCTCTCTGCTTACAGAATGTTTTATAGCACTGCCATTGTTTTCCTCTGGCAGCTTAGGGTGTAATTTCAGGCTGTTCCCACAGTATATTCAATATGTTTCCAGTCAGTGGATTTCAGCTAAGGAGATTAGTTGCTCTTATAGAATGCTACTGGACAACATTAATACTTGAGAATTATTGTGTAAAATAAGGTTTAGGCTCCCTGGGTTGAGGGTGGTAAGCTGTAAATTTTTTTTCTCAAGTGCTTAATTTTCTTGTTTGCTCCAGATGGATGGTTTCAATTGATTTCAGGTGAAGGTATTTCTACTGAGCATACATAATGTAGGAGCTTTGTCTGAAAAAAGTAAATGTTTTTTACTTTGCATGGTTATGGAGGTCTCAAAATCCTCTAGTCTAGGACTGCTGCAGGTATTTTCTGGCACTTTTATTTATGTAAAATAATTTAAATGGATACTGTAGGTGACAAAAGTGATGGGTTGTTATTTTGTGCTGTCTTTTAGTGCATCATTGTAAATCAGCTTAACCAAATATTTGCTTAAAAACCCTAAAATAGCACATGGTATTTCAATTTTGGTGTAAATGGACATAATTTCATTTGACTTTATAGCATGTCCTCTGTCCTAAAATTAGCCCACATTTCACAAGGATAACTCCCAGTTGCCTGCTGGTGTAGTTTCTAGAAAGCAGAATTGATACTTCAGGACTCTTCCTTGGAACACAGACAGAAATACAAAGGTATTTTCTGTCTTGACTCCTTTCTCCTCCTCTTCTGTCCCTTTTCCCCACATACCTTGCTCAGCACGTGGGATTTCAGGGTGTCTGTGCTGGGTGTGAGCTGCCCTACAGACCTCCAGGAAAGCTGCTCTGGCTGTGGGAGGTACTGGATTGGAAAAGGCTGGGCTTGAACTGCTTTTATACTGAGAAGTGATCTTCGCAAATATATTCCTTTAACACCTCAGCTTCCTCTACAATACCCTTAAAACTTTGTCGAGAGCACGGTGAATTTTCTGCCTAAACATGTCTGTGCCGGTTCCAGCAGCCTTTTCTGGGGCACACTGGTGTTTCTAGCTGCAGAAGCTGATGGTTCTGAAACGTCTCAGTGAGCCCTGAAATCCGTCCTGCGGAACAGCGACCAGACACGTGCACGGGCAAAGCTTCCCTTGCGAGGGGTTACATCACCTCCTGGTTTTGTTTTGCTCCTGAAAGGCTCGAAATGACCTTTTCTGTGCACTGTGCTGGACTCCAAGGCGTGTGAGAAACCTGATAGCAATGGCTTTATGGTAACTGCAATGGCTGGAGGTTCAAGAGCAGCAAGAGCTGTTGGGAGAAGGATTAAATTTTATGAAAGCAGTTGGTATCACTGAAACTTGTAAATTTTAAAGTGTTGTGTGTGAGTGGGAAGGCAAAACTAAATAGAGCATACAGTTGGCCTTAAAAAAACCCCAAAACCCACCAAAAAACCAGAGCAAAATTTAACTCCTGGGAGTATAGTCTGTAAAACACTGCTTGCTTAGAGTATTCTTTCTTATAGGAGTGGGCTAGAGCAAGAAAGAAGATTAAAAACTCATTTCTGTAGCTTTGAAAGATGTTTAAATGGTGCTTTTTGACTTGTAGCTATGATCTGTCTTTGTTAAGTTTCTATTTTGGCCCAAAAATTTTTAGTTATAGTGCAGTTTTGCTTCTCTTAGAATAAAACCCAAAAAAGTGGCAGTTAAAAAGGACCAAAGTATCATTTGTATGAGCTTCCAGTTCTTTGGTACCAGCCTTCGACTCTTACTAGTTAGAGTTTTTGTTGCATTTTGCTCAGTAGTGATAAGGTACCAACTTTGCAGACTTTGTGTGTAATTTGAGACTTTTCACCCCCCCTCCAGTGTTCTTCCTAAGGCGGGAAATTCTGAAGCTCGTGCTGCCACATATCAAAGCACTGAATTTGCTGCTTTTCCAGTGATTTTATGGTGCCTACAGAAGGTACAGGGTGAGTAGGAGAGGGTGGACAGGCGAGTTTACATGCACACCAAACACTCCCTAGGATATAAATGATATTTAGGTCTTTCTGTGAAGAGTTAATGAGATATCATTGTTATATTTGATATCAATACTTTTATCAGCTATGGCTGCCTGTCTCTCAGTGGACATCAACCAAAAGGTGCTTCAAGAAGTAAAATATTTGTCTTGATCTCCAACCCTTTCAGCATCAGTGATTGTTTATACAGTAACCAAATCCAGTCTCTGCTGAGGTGGGAGGTTGATTTCTGTGCAGTTGTTAGTACAGAATAGTCACCCCTGGTAGTTATGCCCAGCGTGTGAGAAAGCAGCAGAACAAGCTGATATCATGGCATATACCAAAGAAGCTTTTTACACTCCCATGCTCAGAGCTATGTCACCAAACTTGTTTTCATATTTGAGACCGACAGATACCCCGGACCTTGATCTTCTAGGCAGAGACTGTGTCCAGCTGTCACTCTTCCTTGTGCCGAGGAGCTGGCGCTGCTGGTTGGAGTGCTGGGCTAGCTCTGCTCCGTGGCTTTAGCCTGTCCTGCCCAAGCCAGCACCCAAAAATCCTTTGATGGTCTAGAAAAACGTAAGCTCGCTCTGCTCGTGCTGATGCAAGATGCAAAGAGTGTGGCACCAGGAGCAAGCTGAGATTGTCAGATCTGTGCTAACTGTGCAGCTCGATTTCGTGTTGCGGTACAGGCAGTCTAAACACTCATTTGATTAAAAATGTTATTTAGAGATGCTCAAAGTTATTTGAAAAATTCTCCCTTTACAAGAAAAAAAAACCCCACCCCGAGTGAGAGACTGGTGCCACTCCACCCAGTGCTTACATTGGCTCAGTCCATCAGCAATGTCTGGTTTGTTTCCATGCTCCGTGTTTGCTGACAGACTAAAGACATCCTCTTTCTGCAGTGGGAAACTAATACAGAAACTTGGGCTGCTTTTTTAATTTTTTTTTTTTAAATTTTTTTTGAGGCTTCAAGACACTGAATGTCTTAGGCAAACAGAGGCTCCAAATCCCTGTTAATGATACTCCAGTCTTGGCATTTCTCTGCTCACCATCGCTTGTCAATGGCTAAATGAGTACGTGATCACTGTCTCGGTTGTTGGTGTGTGTTTGTCATTCCTTAAACCTGGGGATAGAAATAGGTTTGTCCCTGAGCTTGATCACTTAGGTTTTCTGAGCTGTTAAACTCTATTTCTTCAGCCAAGTGTCCTCCTTAAATATATGTATGTGTGAGTACTAATACATGTCTCACTCCCCTTCTCCATTTAATGGCATTTTCTCAAGTGTGTGCTACAGAAAGTCCTTGGGTGGTGATAGGGCACTCACCAGAGAGGCGGTGAACACTTCCCTCATCCTTTGCCTTATCTTCAGTTCTGAATTATCTTTTATTGAAGACTGTATTCAAACCTCAACTGTTGAGCTGACATCTATTTAAGACAGAAAGAATACATCTTTTGAGCTATGATTGTTAAAAAGGGGGTGTTAAGAGCCAGGACAAAAGACTGGATGTTAAACCTCCCTCTCTTGCAGAGAATTCATTCAGTAGCTGATAATACGATCTGCTCAGGATAAATGAAGATAAGACGTCCAGGCTCTGTCAGCAGCCTCAGTCTCCCGCACTGTTCGCTGTGGAGATGTTGGGGTTTTTTTTTAATGCTGCTGGGACTCGCAGCGCTTATCGGATGCGGCCTTATTGCTCACTGTGCTGGAGTCGACAGCGACTGAGTTATTGGCAGGGGAGCAAACCCCAGCTTTGCTGGGCCTCGGGTGCCGCTGGGTTCGGGGCAGCCCGGGGGGAGCCCAGGTGAGCTCAGTCCCAGCAGCTGCCCGTGGTTAGATGGGGGAGCCCCTTCTGGCCCCCGCTGCCCTTGGTGGGGTGTCCCCGCTGCCTGCCGGGGGTGCTCCCGGAACCCGGGGGGGTTCGCGGCCGGAGCCGGGACCGCGCTCCGAGCCGGGACCCGCGGGGGCTGCACCGGCCGCGGCCGCGAGGGGGCGCCGGGAAGGCAGAGGAGCCCCGGGTCCCGTTCGGGGCCCCTCGGTGCCCCCCGCTCCCGACCCTCGGGGCCCCTCGGTGCCCCCCGCTCCCGACCCCCGGGTCCCGTTCGGTGCCCGCCGGTGCCGACCCCCGGGTCTCGTTCGGCCCCGTTCGGTGCTCCCCGGTGCTCCCCGGCCCCGGTGGGTGCTGCTCCATCCCGCCGCCCCTCCGGGCACCGCGGCGTGGCGGGCGCCTCTCCATCCCCCCGGTGCCGCGGGGCCGTTCGAGCCTCTCTGCCACCCGCGCACAGCCGCCTCCTCTGTCTCCCGCTGCCTCCTCTCTGCGTTTCCCGCTGCTTTTGGTGTCCAGCTCTCTGCGGATCCGGGTCCCCCCGCAGCACAAGCGAACCCCGAGCTCGGGTGGCTGAGCTGCGACCCCAAGGCCGGGGGTTTGGGTGCCTGGAGGAAGGGAAGGTTTCCAAGGAAGCCAGAATCGAAGGAGGCGTTTCAAGGTCCCTCCTGCCCCGTTTATAAATCTTTCTGGCACCGTCTTAATGGTGTTTTGTGTCGGTAATCTCCAAGGTCCCAGATACCCGGTTTTCCTGGTGGGTTATAAAGCCCTTAGTGCTGAGCAAAGAGCTTCTTACTCATTTTTTAGAATGCAAGCCCCAGAATTCTGTCCCCGTTGAACCCCCAAATTTATGCTGCCCGTCGTTGCAATTTATTTAACGCCCTATGGAAGGAAGAAATGGGGCCTTTCTGGTTGTTACATGGTCTCCTTGAAGTGATTCAAGTGGCTGAGTAAACACAGAACGTTTCTTTTCTGTAATCTGTTTTCGAGCATAAAACTACAAGTGAAGGCAGCTGATCATATTAAATCCAATTACAATTTAGTAGCTTTATATGGAGACTTCTTTGCATTTCTTAAAAAATTCCACATTCAGGGCACATCCTGAGGGGAGATGATGGCAGTGTAACACCTGAGTTCTTTGTAACATTGTTCTTGTTATCAAACTTAAAGCCCATCTGCTAAATGTATTTTTTTCCCCAAGTGTTATCAATAAGGCCCCATCACTACATTATTAATTCCTAACTAAAATGGGTAAAAACCAACCACAATTAATTTTAATTTTTTAAAATCTAAAATAGCTATTATTCTTCAGAAAACAGCAATTCTGAAATGAAGCATCCTATTGGGATATAACAGTGAGTGTGTTTCTTATGGTGAGGGAGAAGAGAATGTATTTGCTCTCAGCTTGCTCTGTTTCTGCACCCACTGCTGCTGGCCTGTCTGGAAACATCAGGCTCTCTGCTACACAGAATTTTTGCCATCCATTGCAGGTGACCTGGTTGTGTATTGATGAGCATAGACATTTTTTTATAATCAAGGCACCTTCCTGCTATATCCAGCATTACCATGTAAACAAACAGGTGGGTGGCCAGAAAAAGGTGGAATTACTATTTTTTTTTTCAGTTGTAGCCAGAGCTAAAGAGAGAGCTTTTAGCTTTTGGACAGATACTGTGGTCTAAGATCTGGAAAGTTCATCTGAGGTTTTTGAGAGCTTTGCTGAGAGCACTTTTTAGAGGAGACTGTTCAGAAATTTCTCTGGCTCTGGGAAGCATCTGTGACTGGGCATCCGAAGCACAGACATGGATCCCAGGCTGGTTCAGAATTAGAATGTGACTGTTCTTTCCAGTTTAGCTGCGATGCATCTGCTCAGCACGCTTAAATTGCTGCCTCATTATGTGACAATTAATCGTTTTGTTGATGTTTATAGACGTATGTTAATATTTTCCTCAATATTGTGAACGCCACGTGCATATCGATGCAATGAGATTTCACCCCATTTAGCATTTTTAATGTAGCATAAACAGAGCTGTTTGTTTAAGTTTAGGCACACTCTGCTTACATCAGTACAGCTCCTGGTTTCACCGAAGGCTCTATCAGTAAAAATGAGATGGGAAGCTGCCTCCAAAAATGTGAGTTACATAACAGGTAGAAATCCTCTTTGGCTATAAAATATTTATTCAGTATTATGTAAGAAAATGGAAGAGCTTGGAGGTGGAGAAAAAAGAGGAAAAAAATCTAATATAAGATTTGAGTGGGAAACCGAAGCAGATAAAATCTGAGAAAGTGAGCCTGGTGATGGTGGAAAACAGAGTCTATTTAAGGTTTCCTTCATGACTTCACCATTAATTCCCAAAGTTTCCAGGCTGAGGAGAAAAAAGAAGTGTACAGGGTCTGAGCTTTCTGGTGCACAGCTCTCACGTGTTCTTAGACTCCAGGTAGAGGAAGAAATGTCTTTTATTTGCTCCATAAAGCTTTCGTCACATCGTGTGAGGATCCAGTGGCAGCTTTCTCCAGGGAAGCGTGACTGAAAGCTCCCTGCCCTCCGTGCCACCACCCACTCCCTCCCCTGGCCCTGCTCCTGCCAGGGGCACGGAGGGATGTTGGAATACCTGCAGGGTGCCTTCTCCCATGCCAATTAACGCTTCCAGGAAAGCATGATGTGAAGTCAACATCTTTAAAGTTGGGGTTAACAAGTGAAAGCTTTTCAGCCTGTGACTTAAGTCCCGCTGCTTTCTGCTTCCTGTGACTGGGCTGAGGTTTCCCCTCTGGATGTTTTCTGGATGGCTTGGAGCAGGAAGCAGCTCCCGAGTTTGCTTTCTCTTGAGACAGAGGGTTTGTACCTAGGTCTGTCTCTCAGCGCATGTACATGGGTTTCTTTGTGTTCTGCAGATAGGTAGAGAATATTGGCTTCAGTATTTTTAAAAAATTTAGCTTTTAAATGAGAGATTCATCTTACTTATCTCCAGTTTTAAAGCCTTGGTAGTTTTGTGCTGTCTTTTAATATAAATCTATAGTGTAGAGATAGAAAAAGCCTTTAGTGGTTTTATTAGTGTTTTTCCTTAATAGCTGCATTTCCTCCTGCAAGAATAACAGTGGAAAGCATGGGTGACATATGTACTGTTAGCTTAGTAAATGACTGATTTTAAATATTTGGCCAGAAAAGTAGGGATGAATTCAGCTGATGGTATTCCTTGGTTCCAATTAATGTAGGAGCAAAGGATTCTCACCGGGGAAAGGCTTTGATTCCCTTCTCTTGCTGTCAAAGCACATGATGAGGAAAATGAAATTAACTTGTCAGAATCAAAGTTTGGTGAGAACTCATCTGCGTGCAGAATAATTCCTGTGAGCATGACATCTTAATTTCAAGATGTTTCTGACACTGTACAGAGAATTTGTCATGCAAATGAGATCCTCATTAGGAAGTAATATTTTTGGAATACTTTAAGCAAAAAGAAGTGTGTTCTTCTGAAGGCTTTCTGTACATACATAGAACAACTCTTTAGAAAGGAAGAGCAGACTGGCCATGGCTGTGTTAATGTGAGACAAGTGTTTTCTCAGATCGTCTCCTCCTTAGGAAATCTAAATCTGGAGTTCCCACATGATTCACCTTTCACAAAATGTTATGCTTTAAAGGCCTAGGCTTTAATGTCCAAAATTCAGCCTACCTATATAAGATAACAGGGGGCTGTTGCTTTGCTGCAGTGCACCACTGGATATCCTTCTTGAGTATTTAATCCAAGAAGAAATGGGTCTGTTTCTCCTGGTTTTGAGCCTAAAGGCTTGGCTAGACTGAGAGGGGCTTTGCATTCATCTCAGTTGTGTTTCTGTTTGCCTTGTTTTGAAACACAGGTACTTTTGTAGGTAATTTCTAGCCCATTGCAGAAGCTGAGGAAGTTTTCTGTGTGTCAGCAGGAGAAGGCTTGACTTTGCTGATGACAGAAAACACACGGGCTCTGTGCAGTCCCCTGTGGTGTGAGCAGCAGAGAGCAGGAGGTGATAAGAGGTTTTGCTCAGTGAACTGTCCTGGACCAACTGCAAGAACCAGAGAAATCCTTTGCCTTGTGCATTCCAGCGGTGTGAAGGACAGAAATGATGAAGGTGTATGGGAAAAATGGTAACAGAAATCAGGAATTCAGGTCACCGGATGGTAGGAGTGACAAAGAGGAAATGAATTAGTACTCACATCACAACATTTGCTACTCTGGCCCCCTTGTTGATAAGACCAAATAGATATTGTTAAGGAGGAGCAGTCTGTGTGAACTCCTTATGCTGTAAATAGGAGCAACTGATTAAAATGGATGTTCAGTTTGGTGTCAGTCTCCTGTGAAACCGATAAAATATCAGGAGCTGGGATGATCTCTGGTATCTGTCAGCCTGAATATTGAAGTTACAAAGTGTGTGAGCCCTTCAGCTCAATGTGCTTAGAAAATGTTTAATTGATTAAGGTGGACACTTCTCCTCGAGTGAAGTAATCAGAACTTTTGTCAGGTGGGTTTGGGGTCTACTGTTTACCTGCAGAGAATTAGAGACAAAGTCTGGAATGTGCTGTTCCTGGCCAGAATGCCAGGTGAGCATGTGTTGTCCATCCATATCTGTGTTGAGATGCAGTACTTTTACTTTCTTTTAATAGAGATTCTGAAGTTATTTGATTCGCAAGTCAATCTTTTTTTTATTATAGTCTAAAAATACCCGACTGTGAAACTTCTAGTTTGAATAATGAAATAGTTTCTGAATACTTCAGTTTTGTATGGTTTTGGGTTTGGTGTAATGTATATTACAGAGATGAGGTTTGGGGTCGAGTGTGTGTTTTACTGAGTGAAGCAATGCTTACAGCTACTTAGATGGCAAGGAAACAAATGCAGTTGCTGTTGAGGAGCGTGACGTTCACTTTGAAATATGCTCTGGAGTCTGGGCTGCCTTTATAAATTGCACTCTCTCCTTGTCTGAGAAGGATGCTGATGTCAAAGGCTGGATATTGGGCTTTGGTGAACCTCTGTGTGCAGGGAAGGAAGCAGAAAGTACACTGGGAAATCTGGTGATGGGGGAGAAAGGAGCAGGGAACTGCATGGAACAGGCTCTGCTCTGTCCACAGAGGAGTTTTCTCCTGGTGGGGTTTTGGTTTTGTTCAGGGAAATGGAGCTTATCTGTGTGCTTTAAATAACCACATTTTCTTTAAAGGAAATCCATCATTAAAAACCAAACAAGCGAAAAATCAAAACAAAGTCAACCCCCCTCAACCCCAAATAACAACCACCCCCCAAAAAACCCCCTAAATCAAACAAAAAAACCCCCCCAAACAACCAATCCAATGAAAAACCCCAATGCTCCCTGAATCTGGCTAGCTCCAGGCACAATGAAATAATAGTGATTTGAGTTGGTGGCAAATAGAAATGGAAATTTTATCATCATGACTTGGGTTCCTAGAGGGCCACTTAAGCATTGCTGGGTGCACTATGCACATAATAAATCTGTATTTGAGAATCTACAGGTAAATAGCATACGTATGAGCAGGGTAGTAGTATGCACTCAGTCAAATGAAAGCATTATTATTATTGATAAGGTACGGAAATGGGAACAGAAATGGGATGGAAAGGGTAGATAGAAACCCTAATAATGAAGGGAATGAGATGCAGACAGGTTTTTGTGCGTGTCTGTGAGAAAGTGCATCTCAGCGTGGTGCCCTGAGCCCACGTGTCCCTGAGGGCCGCTGCAGGTTCTCACACTGCTTAATGAATGTACTTTACTAGAAGAGTTATTGGCTTTTGGGGGGGCCAAGGCTGTGTCTTTGAGAATGTGATGGAGGAGATACAGAGCCGTGGGGACCGTAGGTGCTGCATTCCAGGCTGCATTCCAGCTGGCAGGCACCTGACACCAACACTTCACCTGCCTGCAGTGTTGACAAAGATAATTGCAGCATTTCTGAAAGAGAAAAAATCCAGTCCTGTGGCAGCCAGCTCTGGGGGAATTCCTTCCTGAGGCACTCAGTGCAGGTGGGTGCCTGTTCCGTGTGACAGAGCTTGGCATCGTCACCCAGGGGCTGCTCAGGTCCTGCAGCAGGAACAGAGTGGATTACTGAAGGTGCTGCAGAGAACAGAACGATTCTGCCTGGCAGAAATGCAAAGGTTTCCTTATTCCCCTTGCTGGTGGTGTAGGACATGAGGGGCCAGCAGAGCGTGTGCTGATGTCACCTCTGTTATTTTAAATGAATGTTTTATGTTCAGGGCTCTGGTCACGGTCTGCCAGACTGTGCAAGGGCTGGCACAAAGCTGCCTCCAGAAGTGGTGAGCCTGTGGTTTGGATGCTGTGAGGAATATGCCACTCTGTGGATTTACTGCTGAGATTCAGATCCTGATTGATTTTCCTGAAAGGATCAACCCCAAAAAGCATACATTTATCAAAGGGAAATTTAAGAAGGAATATAATCCTTCAGTAAGGTGCTGCTTCTTCGAGGGTAATCCAAAGTTCTGAGCTGCAGATGGCTCAAGTCTGGTGGCATTTCTGTGAAGTCTGTCTGGAGTCACAAGCCAATGGCTGTCCAGCTGGAACTGGGAGATCTTCTCTCTCCAGTTATGGTACCACAGGGGACAGAGCTGCCTCTCTTACAGGAGCAGAGCAGCAGGATGAGCGACTGAGCGTGTAGGAACACAAACTGAGCCGAGACAGGATCATTTCCTCAAGGTCAGAGGCTGTCCTGGGGTTCAGGCTCGGTTCTGTGGGGCTTTGTTTGTCGTGTTGTGCTTTGTTCATGCAGTGCTCAGAATAAACAGCTTTTTAAACTGTGAAGCACAAGTAACAGAGGATGAATTTTGTTATGCAAGCACCTAACAGAGCAGTGAGTACAGAAAGAAGGCATCCTCTTGCCATCAGTATTTTATTTTTTAGGGATAAGAAGTGCTTTCAGATGGGATTAATTCACCAGCATGTACAGCAGACTTCTATATATGGGGTATTTAACAAAAGTTTAATGATTCCTTTTATTAATCTAATAAAGTAATTTTATTTATATTTTTTCCTTGTCAAATATAATCATTCAAATAATATCTTAATTGTGCAGCAATTACCCATGATCACAGCCTCTAGTCTGTAAACACTACAGATGCTTGTGCTTTTAGTAAACACTGGGTTACCACAATAATTAGTCCTGGGTGCTCCAGCAACTACAATTGCCTTTGTGCTCTCTGCTTAATGAGTGGCAGAAAGTACAAACCATTTTGAACAAGGACACTCAGGTGTATTTGATGAGAATTTAAACTTTCCCATAGCTGTTCATTCTTTGAATTCCCATACCAAAACTAATCTGGGAAGCTGTATTTTTTTATGTTTCAGGACAGATTTCCCATGACCCCGACTATAAATAAAACAAGATTATTATTTCTGCAGGCTGATTCTTTCTCTGAGTAGTTTTTCATGGATGCTTTCTTAAAATTAAGGCAAACAAAAAAAAAAAAGATTAATTCAACCAATTTTTTTTGTTTTCACCCATTCATTGTCTTTCTGTGAATTGAATCTTAACTCTCCAGCTGAGGCTGTGCTGACACAGCAAGGTGGTTTGCTTTTGGCTGTTTGCTCTTTGGAAAAGTTGATGGTACATATGAGGAAGGTTAAGACTTGCAAAGTCAGAAACAAAGATGTATGCAATCATTTTGCGTTCAAGATGCAAGGTTGGCTGCGTGCTTTATATAAAGTTTGCAATTCTTATTTCTCAGGAAAAAAGCTGAACTGTGGCCCGTGTGTTCATGGCTGGAAACTCTGCTAAGTTGGCCACAGTTAAATGTGGACAAGGTTAAATGCAGGTAAAATGTAGTCTTAAAGACATATAATTTATGTCATCCCCCCTTGATGAATTTTCAGGGAAAAGGTTAGATTCTGGTTTCCAGCAAAATACTGGAAAAAGAGCTTCCTGGACTTGGTCAGAAATGATTTATACTTATGGTGTTAGTCTGTAGATAAAAACCTCCAAGACAAATCTGCAGGAGATGTATTTCTGTCCCTGCTGGCTGCTGGGAGGAGGAAAAAGATCTTGTGCTCTGAATTTACTGGCTCCTTAATGGAAAAAGGTAATACAGGATGATTAGAATATTGCATAGGCTCATGAGTAATACAAATTCTTTAATGAAAATTTAAAGTTGGAGAATGCTAACTGCAGCAATATTACTGATTCTGTGATCCCCTTGAGCAAAGGACTTGGCTGTATTTTTTATTGCTATTCAAAGGTAAATAAGGCAAGCAAGTGGGGAGATCTGACAGCTTCCAAAAGCCGGTGGCCTTGCTTGAAAGCTGCTCTAGGTGACCCTGCCTTGGCAGGAGGGTTGGACTAGATGGTCTCCAGAGGTCCCTTCCAACCCTGACTGCTCTGTGATTCTCTGAAAGCTTTGAGCTGAAGATATTAAAGGCAAAAGTTTTAAATCCTCCAAGTAAGATTCATTGTTATGGGTTAAGGTAAACAAGACCCGAATCCTGTTGGAAGAGAACATAAGCGGCACATGCACTTGGAAAGAGTTCCAAACCAGTACGGAATTGTCTAACGCAGTTTGAGAATGGGGTTTGTGCTATCTAAACAGTTATTTCTGTAAGCAAAGCAAATCACAGCTGGACCATGAGGAGAAATCAAAGTGCCCATTCCCCTTGTGCTCCCTATGGCTGGGCTGAGTCTGGGAGCGTTGTTTCACTGGGGTGGAGGTGCTGCTCTGTTGGCAGGAGCTGGGCCCTGTGTGTTGCTGTGAACTGGGGGACAGGAAGAAATGACTTTTGTGCACAAGGCCACCCCCTTTGCTCACAGGTGTCCACGTAACAGCAACAGCGTGGCTGTGAAAGTGCCACACTGTCTGTTCTGTACCTTGCAGGACAGGAACACCTTGAGACGCCTGGTCTGCAACTTGAGCTCTATAGCAGGTAACCAACAAACTGTAGCTCCAGTGGCTCCCTGGGAAAGACAGGGAAGGACTGGGGCTTTATCTATGCCCTTGGTGCCTTCAAGGCTAGGACATGTAATTAAAAACCCACTCTGTTAACGATGGAGATGGTGCTACCATGGATCAGGGCAGATGAAGTGACCACGGAGTCCTTGACAATCTGCCCTGGTGTGATGGGTTGGCCCCAGCTAAGAGCAAAGCCCTTGCACAGCTTCTTGCTCACACCTTCCCCACAGTGGGATGGGGGAGTAAATAGGAGGATCTGGAGTCAGAAATCTCATGGTTCAAAATAAAGACAGGGAGATTGCTCACCAGTTACTGCCGTGGGCTGAACTCAGGGAATCGAACTTGATTTTAAACGTTTGGTTACTGATTGGGAAACAGATGACAAGCATTGAAACACTTAAGGAAAACACCTTTCATCCCCTTTGCCTGGCTCAAGTTCAGCACAGACACCCCTGCCCTTCCCTTGCTGTCACTGCGGTTGGGATCAGTTTCTGCTGCTCCTTGTTCCTCACTCTGCCCCTGCTCCTTCCTCCTCCTCCATCATCTCCTTGGCTCTGCTGACCACCCACACGCTGCAGCCCCTCCAGGTGTGTCACCAGCTCTGTGGTGTCACTGATCCATCCTCCAGTTACTGCCATTGCTTAAATGATCTCCCAAGGAAGCGCCTCAGGCTCCTCTGATTGTTCCAGGGGCACCACGGACTCCTCCTTTTGGCTCAGCTTTGGTCCATGGAGGGTCTGGAGTGGCCGGCACAGGGCAACCCCAGCCCTCTCCCACTGAGCCCCTGCAGTCCCCTGCATTTTCTCTCTGGAAAAGCGTTTTTCTGGTTGGTTTCCCTGTCTGTCAGCTGCTCTGTTTGTGTTTGAGGGCACTGATTGCTTTCAGCTTGCAGATTTTGTCACTTGTTCAGTGGCAGGTGCATTGACCTTGGGGGTTACAACAGGTGGGGAAGGGACATTCCTCTCCTGGGTTCTGCCATTTCTTTGGAGCTCTGGTTGTTGAAATTGGAGGGAGGAAATTCTTTTCAAATGTGTTTCTCTCCGTGGATTTTGTGTTGCTAGGTTGTCACCAGATATATTTCCAAATCCACATTTGAAAGAATAACTATTTTCTTTATTAAATGTGTTTTGCCCACCACTGAATGAGTCCCACAGTATTTAAAAAGCTTTTTTTTGTTCTTATATTTTCCAGTAACAACCTTGTGCTTGGACTTAAGCTAGAACTGCTCTGCTGATGAAAACTGTGTGACAAACACATCACTCTGTTGGACACATTTGGTTATAAAGACCATGGCAATTATACTTTATCTCCAGAGCCTCAATCCATAGAAAATGCTGTTCAATTTTGTGCCACGAACACTGAGGCTTGGTGGGGAAGCCCAGTGGGAAGGGAGAGGTGTCAGTGGCACAAAGCCACTTCCTTCTCTCCCGTTTTCCTGAGCACCTTGAAGCTTGTGTGCAAAGCCAGGGGGAAGGGGCATCCTCCCTTGTCCCACAGGGGTTGGAGGAGATGGTTCTCAGGCCCAGGGGGTGTGAAAATGTGGAATCCAGCTTTGCACCTCTGTCTGAGGTTAGAACTCGTCCTGCTGAGAAAGACAGGTTCAGTGGGGGTGGCTGGCAGTGCTCCTGACACTGGGAGTCCCAACACAATCATGCAGGAGGATTCAGGACAGATTAACGGCAGTAAGGGCTGTAAAAAGAGAAAAAAGCAGAAAAGAGCAAACTTGGGAGTAGTCAGTGGGTATAAACCAGGGCAAAATGAAAAGTTCAGTTTGCTGGCACAGAGACATTATGACTCCTGTGTGCAGGTAAAGCACAAGAGGAAAGAATTTAGGAATTTCTATTTAATGGCATTTCTGTAATTTAGATAAATTTCTGTAATTTAATTCCGTGATTTCTGCCGCTCACTTGAATAAGGTTTTCTGTATTTGATTGCAGATGTTTGTATTTCAAGGTCAGAAAGTTTGAGGTGCTTCAGCCTTATAGGTTCTAAAGGAAAATAACTCGCAGCAAAACTGTACGTGACCTCAGAGGCAAACACAAAATAGAATAATCCCTGAGATCTGCAGACTTAATTTAGAATGCAGAACATTTCCCAAGGAGTGTTATTCTGTTTTACTGAAATGATGGAGCATATTGTTAATGTCTTGTAATTTTTAAGAGCATTTAAAGATTTATTTTTGTAACCATTATTTTGCTTTGTTATTCTGAGATTGGGTTGAGTTTGTTTTATGGCTGTCATGTTGGTTTTTTAAATTCCTTATCAGGTCACAGGTACATGACAGACATCTCATTAGGCTTGCTTTTGATTCACCTGGTTATTTTTTAATAGTATTTTCTGTGCTACTCATTTGCAACAAAGGTAACAACTAATTATGGAAATAGTGTTGTGTCTTTATGTCATCGCTCTCCTCTCATGTTTATGGTTTTGTTTTCTTTTTCTTTTCGTTGTTGCATCTTCTCCAAAAGGAAATTGTTCAAAGTTTAATTCTAAACCACAATTTCCTCATAAAAATACACATCATGTTAAATATTAGTGTATGTAGGATTTATGCAAACTCTGTAAGTGGTGTTGCATAGCAATTTTTTTGATTTAGTGTTTGCTCTGAAGAGCTTTTTCCATTAATAAAAATTTCTTGTCTTTTCTCACTTTATTTTTCTGATTTGCCAAGTTGATTCTCATGTTTTACAAATATGTTCATTTGGAAAAGCTCGTAGTTATTAAAACCTTATAACAGAAGCTGATTTCGGCAGTTAAGTTGCTTTTTTTAGCCATTTGTTTTCTAACGTTATTTCGTTTTCCTTTGCCTTGGGCTAGAGAATTAATTTTGTTGTGTTGGGGTGAGGAGTCATTTGCTTAGGCAGTTTTTCTATCAGAAGAGGTTATGAAGCAATGAAAGATAGTTTATTTGGAGAGGAAAATAAAAAAATTGTGCTGTATCTGGGAGCGCCTTCCTTGTAAAGTGTTGTAAAGTAGTGTATCCATAAAATGGTATTAAACACTGGCAGTCTGAGACATGTCCCTGGCATTGATGGAAAAAACCACCCCAAACCATGCTTTGGTGAAGGGAGTAGAGAGAGCTGTGGTCTTGTGGTGCTGAGACGTGGTCGCACGGTTGGGGATAATGAAATGTCTGTGTGAGAGGCAGAGAGGAGTTCCCAGGCAGAACGTGCACAGCGAGGCTGCTGCTGTTCGAGTGCCGGGCTCACAGCGCTTGCTGTGCTTGGCCCCAGCGTCACAGGCTGGCTTGGCTTGGAAGGGACCTTAAAGTTCATCTCATTCCTCCCCCTGCCATGGCAGGGACACCTTCCTTTATCCCAGGTGGCTCCAAACCCTGTCCAGCCTGGCCTTGGGCACTGCCAGGGATGGGGCAGCCACAGCTTCTCTGGGCACCCTGTGCCAGGGCCTCCCCACCCTCACGGGGAACAATTCCTTCCCAATATCCCATCCAGCCCTGCCCTCTGGCAGTGGGAAGCCATTCCCTGTGTCCTGTCCCTCCATCCCTTGTCCCCAGTCCCTCTCCAGCTCTCCTGGAGCCCCTTTAGGCCCTGGAAGGGGCTCTGAGGTCTCCCTGGAGCCTTCCCTTCTCCAGGTGAACACTCCCAGCTCTCCCAGCCTGTCAATATCAATCACAAAGTCCTTGATTTCATTTTTAGTGCCAAGAGTGACCGAGACAAACAAATGTCTTTCAGGGAAGCCTGTCCCTGTGGACAAACAGTGCTCCCGCTGGTTCTGCAGCAGGAACTGACGCCAACAGTCTCTGCATGCAATAGTTCTTCTTCTGCTGTGCTGCAGGAGATGGGATTTTTGTTGTTGTAGTTATAAGTCACAATGGAGATTTACATCAGTTCTTTTGTAACACCCACTTTTGTAATACCCACTTATTGAGGCTTTGGATTTTATCCACCCTTTTCTGAATGTGCTTTTTTTCCAAATTGTTTTGTGTGGGTTTTTTTTGGTTTTTTTTTTTCCATTTAATGTTGATGTTTAAAAATAGATAATTTTCAGACATCATTAAAGCCTCTGCCTCCATGAAATTTTAACAGATGTGACACTTGAGAGGCTCTGTAGTGGGCAGCGATCATTTATCAGGCAATGCTTTTTAAGACCTGCATTATTATTCAGTGATTAAAAATTCACAGGAGTGAAAAGATACCTTTGTAAATATTTTATTCTTTCTTTATTTGTTGTTATTTTGGTTTTTTTTTTCCCCTACAAAATTTTTTAAGATGGTAATATCTGCTATGAAAGGCTGCTAGCAGCTGTGGGATGATTTTCTGTGGACAATTCTGGTGCCGAGGTAGGCAGTGGGAGATGAGAATTTAAGGGAAGGGCTCAGAATGTGGAATTGTTTCACAGACTGCACCTGGCCATGTTCTTTTGAGAATGAGCAAATAAACACCTGTAGTAATGGGCATATTTTTCTTGTGGTGTTTGGTTGAGATACTGGGGAAGCTTTGACACTGAGTGGAGTTAGGAACTGCTGGAAGAAGATGCATAATACTAACATAACATATAATAGATACTGCTAACTCTTTCTGGAGAGGTAATTGGCTGAAGCCTGTGCATTGTTTACCTAATTTCCACTTCTTTATTGCTTCTCTTTCGATCATGGAATAATCAACATTCTTGGGGTTTTGGACATTTGAATAGAAATGTTCACCTTTTCCTTGTGTTCCACTGCAAAGTTTTAAGTCTTGTGTGTGTATTGCTAAAAAGCTGGTTTAGCACAGACTCTTTTGGGAGGGCCAGTCTGTTTGCCTTTACTTTTGTGTTTGGTAACTGTTTAGCCATAGCGTTGTCAATGGGATGAAAATGCCAAGGTCAGCTGTGGTGGGAACTCCTGGAATTCCAAATCACAAGGCAGTAAATTTCCAGCTGGTTTACACCTGGAGCATTGTGTCACTGGAGAAGTTGGATCGCCTTTCTTGTTTAGAGTTTTGCTGCTTCTGGCTGTAACATCAGCATCTTGTTTTGACCAACTCCCAGCAGTCACTATTGGAGTGCAAAGCTCCACATGTTTTACTTTCTGACCTCATGTCTTAGAATTTGACTGAGTCACCTGCTCTTACTATTTCATGTAGGAAAAAACCCCATTTCTTCAAAATCCCTTGTAGAAAGGAATATTATGTATAGAAAATTTCTAAAAGTGTGCATGAAATATGACAAGGCAGTGGTTTAAATTCTTTTTTTGTAAAGCTCACTTGTAAAAACGTTGAGAATAGAAAAGATTTCCTATGAATGGCAAAGACTGAAGAGGAGTGGACGTGTGTGTTGGATCAATAAATGTGCTATCTCATCCCTTGTCAAAATCTACTTATTCTTTTTGTAAAGCACAGTGGAAGTTAAAAAATGAATGTGGGTGAATAATGCTCTGTCAAATGTCTCTTAACAAATGGTATTTCCAACAGAGGAGTAGAGTCGGGACTAGTGAGATGGGACAGAGCTCATAGTCATGGAACTAGATCCAGGAATTCCAGCAACATTTTAAGGACGAGCTTTCAGCTTATTTATTTCCTGTTCCCCTAGGAAAAAAAAATCTCTTGCAGCAGTGGAGCAGCGTATGATTGAACTGAATTGGCATCTTCCCAGAGCAGAGAACTTGTTCTACTGACAGTGTATATATTTCAGCTGAACAATTTTAGTTAAGCAGTTTCCTTCCTGGAAATGTCAAGTTTCAGTAGTAGTACATTTTGGGGATGGTAACTGATATTTAAGATAATTGTGTTCATGGGTGCTTCTTTTTTTTTCCTAAATGTGCGTAGATAAATCCTAAAAGGAGGCTTAAAGACAGGCACCTTGGATTAGTGCAGGTTTAGCTGGATCCTGTGTTTTACTGAATGTTGCATTTGGACATCTCTCTGGCCTGAAGCGTGAAAACGGCAGATGAACGTGGGGAGGATATGTTAGGTTGGGGGTTGTGTTTTGATTTTGGGAAGCAGCATTCTGGTTGGAGAGCAGGAGAGAAGCACTGCAGGTGAGTGGTTGGTGAAGCTCTGGCTGCTCTGGGTATCCACTTCCCTGTGTTCCCCTTGGCTCTGGGTCCATCTTTCACTGCACACAGTGCTCCAGGTGTCACATGAGTGTCACCTGCCCGTTTCTGAAATGAACATTAACGCGCTAAATATTTTTAAAAATGTGCTCACTTCACTTGCCCAAAGACTCCAAGTGGCAAGAGATCGTCTGAATCCCTTTCATGCTGTTCAAAGCTCTCCCTTTTCCCTTGGATCAGAGGGATGAGACCCAAGTGTTTGTTTTTCCCTTGCAGTTTAGTTCTGTGGAGATTGGATCTTTGATATTCTGGGTTTTCTCCTCAGATGGAACAGCAAGGCTCTATTTCAAGGGCACTGCGGGGAATGTGTGATACTCAGAGAGCTCTTCTTGAGTAAGGAGGAAAATTATTTTAGAAAGTTGATGAGGCAAACTGGTAGGATTAAACTGGCACACACCATATAAAGAAAAGCTGGTCAATCAAGAGAGAAAATACCTTTAAAAATGGATTTTTAAAAATTATTATTTAGATGTAATGCCCTAGTCAAATAGTGGTTTTTTTTCCTCTTGCATTCTTTAATAAATAAGTGGCAGTAGAATGCAAAATACAATTGACATGTTTATAATGTTCTTGTGAATTTTTGGCCTGGTATTGCCTTCCCTGTTAATCCCTCAAAGACTTCTAATAAACAAATTTAATGGTACCAGTTGTGTAGTAATTTTTAAATTGAGAATTTTTTTTTTCCTGCTTTTGTTGGATCCATCTCAGCCGGAAAAGCAAATGCCTGCTGTTTTATGGGATTGTTGTTTTAAACTGTGTGTGCTGACAGAATAAATATTCAGGAGACAACATCATTTTGTGCCTATATATATATAGGCAAGAGTTTTTTTTTATTTTCGTTTCAGCTGATTTCTTCTTGGAAGAATAATTGTGGTTACTGCTGTGGGCTGGGGATGTGTCTGCAGTGAGGGCTCCTCTCCGACCTCTGTGTTGGTGACTGTAGAAAGCAATGTTTGCTCTGACAATGCATTTGTCTCTATGAAAAAGGTACTGAATCGTCCTCATTGTGCTGCTGTTCCTCTGAGCCCATTCATGTTTCAAACAATAAAAAAAGGCATTGTGAGAGCCAAACACTTTTATGCCAACATAACAATATTTGAAGAAGATAATCAAAGCTGTTTGTTCGGCTTTACTGATTTTGCTTTGTCTGCAATTCAGGTCTTCATTATGAAGCAAGATGGTGTCTGAAACATTGTCTGTGAAAGAGGTTAAAAAAACCCCAAACCAGAATAGATCTAGGACTAAAACACCAAGGGAATGGGTATTGGCTTGCTGGAATATTCCTGGCTGTGTGTTCTGTGTGTTCATGGCCTGGTGTGTGCCAGGCTCTTACAGGTGTGGCTTTGGAAAGAAACATTCTGAAACCTTGGCACGGGAATTTGTTTTTATATATAAAGGACATAAATATCTATGAATGTGTATGTGTGTATATAGATATAGGTATATATTTGTTTTATTTGGAGTTACACTTAATAGAAAACCGTAGAGGTTTTTATCTTTCTTGTGATAGGGCTTTCATGTAAAATAATGATACTTCTGCTTTGTTGTAGAGGCAGAATTGTTATTTGAACAGTGCTATAACAATGACTGGTGAAAGCTTCAGCAGAGCAGAACCCTGGAGTTGTTCATATGTAGAGCAGAAGAGACAGTGAAGTACCAAGAGAGCCTTTGCTAACAGTGTAACTCCTTCTGTCATGGTTTTGGGGTTTCTTTCTTTGTTTTGTGGGTTTGTTTTTTTGCTGTTGTTGGTCCTTCAGCCTTTTGCTTAGTTGTCAGAATAATAGGTCATATGGTAATTGAAAATATTAATGGAGGATAGCCAGAGCATTTGCATGCAGCAGACAGCAAGGAAGACCTGCATATAGCACAGGCTTCTGCATCCTGACTTGAAAGTTGTCTTCATTTCTGATGGGCTAAGGAAAGGTGTATATATATATATAGAGAGAGGTGGGCTGGTTTGCTGAGCTCTTCTCAGCCTTAAGATGGTAATTTTCCCAGGGAATTTAATGCAGTATGAGAGCTTTCCAAATAAGTACCTGTAGCCACCGACACTTTGAATAAAATTGTACTGAAATAGAATTGGCTTTTCTTAATTTGAGCTGAAAGAGGTGCCTTACTGGCTGTGTGGAATTGGGGATGATTTTGTGAGGAGGAAAAATAAGCACAAAAACCCCCAAATCAAACCACCTAATACCTATTCAAAACCTGCCTGTGGATCAAAAGCTTTGCACTTCCTGAACCTGTGTTTGGAAGGAATGATGATGATAATAATAATATCAAATTTCTGATTGAATTTTTTTTTTTTTGAAGTCAACTGCTTAATTATTCCTGGAAATTAAAAAGTCAGCGCTAAAAAAATACATTTATGGAAGTGCCCTGCACGATTCCAAATGTTACACCCAGGAGCTGAAGTCATGCTTAGCAATAGATTGTCTCATATAATGAAATGCTTTGTTGGATTAGAGCCAAACTGTTTGCCAAGGTGTAGGACTGACCTTTGGCATGGCACAAATATGAATCTTTTGTGCTCATTTGTATTCTGTATATTTTCCTGCTCCCAATCTTTTAATGCTCAAGTCTTTGGGGATTTTGTGGCAGATTATAGGAGCTCTCTGGCAAGCTGGACAAATAATTTGTGATGTCTTAGTAAATGCCAGTTAATATTTGTGCTGTTGACACCTGTTCCATTAATGTCTAATCTCCAATTCTCTAGGAAAGGTGAAGTATCCATAACTGTGGCTGAATTTGGTTCTTTCCTTTAGATGAGGTTGATGTTCACGTGTGGGTGGCTGAAGGCCACAAAATAATTTGGCTTAACAGACTCTGAGTATTGGAAATGTAAGGGGGGGAAAAAAGAACATTTTGAGACTTCTCATGGTAATTTTTTTGATCCAAACTGTAATAGTGTTTTAGTGAAATAAAACTGGAGATTAAGGATGGGGAGGGATTTCTTTATTTGCTTTATTTTGTCAAACTTTCTGTAGTATCAAGGTGAGAGATGAGGCAGCAGAAAAGCGTTGGCGATTCAAAGAGCGGGGTTGATGCTACTGGAATATCTGCTGGGCATTAACCAAAGGCCATATAGAGCTATTCCCAAATGTGGAAATAAATTCCAACACGGTAGTTTCTTTTCTATAGCCAACAATTAATTATTTCAGTTTTCACAAAAGTAAATGTCAGCTTAAGTATATTGTTTAAAATGTGACATGTAATGTCTGCTGAAAAGCCTGAGATGGCAGGAAGAGAGGGAAAAAGAAGAAAAAATTAAAGGGGGGGTGGTAAGGATTTGGTTACCCTGAAAATGACTGTGCATTTTGCCACTAATTTTCCTGACTTCAGCACTTAAGTGCTTTAACTACAATATCAAATACATAAATTTTTTGTGCTTTCATTACAACTGAAATGTACAAAACAATTTTTATTTTGATGTGGAATTTTTGCCAAGGGAGAGCTTCACATCAGTTGTTTAGTCTGCTGAGAGAGTTTACTTTGTCATGGCGTGTATATTAAATCTTCACCCAAAAGCCCAGAAGACGTGCTGGGATGTGCCTGCTGCCCTCTCTGGTTGTCCTGCCCAGGGATCTCCTGCAGCCACGGAACTCCAGTGGTTTTGTGCCCCCTCCTGTTCTTGTTTTGTGGGAGCATTTCCTGGAATGTTGTGGTGGACGTGGAAAACTAGAATGGAATCTGGGACCTGTGGCTTCTACTCAGTTGATGTTTTAGTGCTCAGTGAATCCAGCAAGTGGGATTTTACCATAGCTGGTTCAATGGAATATTTACCCAGCGTATTAGGAGATGGATGGTTGTTTGAGCTGAACTTTGTCCTTGCACTTCCAAGTTTCATAAAGCACTTAATGATGACTGAGCCAGCCATTAAATCCAGATGATTTCAGCCCTCGGAAGGGAATGTTTTTCAGGGACTTTAATTTAGACTGCTTCCAGCCCAGAAGGCAGAATGGTGCTGGGGGTGTAACATGTAGCATATCCTTTTTTCAGATTGTGTGCAATGCATCTGCATTTTTATTCTGTGAGCAGTATCTGGTTGATGTTCCTGAGCAGCAGTTGCACTGATGGACACTTGGTGATTCCTTTGGCTTTGGGGTGCAGATGTGTGACCTCTGGGCTTTGGCAGTCTGGAGTGCCCAGTGTGCTCAATACCTGTATGAGCCCAGCCAATTGATTTTAACTGTGACCCTGTGGGAGACTGGCGTGCTTCTGTATCCTGAGAGAATTCCATGTAGGAAAGGGAAAGAAGGACCAGAGATGGGACATAAGCCCACGTGTGTTTGGGGAATAAAAATCATGCTCACTATTGCACACTGCTTGATATAATCACTCTGCAGACAGGAGAAATTTTATGAGGATGGTTTGACATTCCTGTCCAGAACTCATCCTTATGTAGGTCAGAAATCAATTTTCTCTCTAGCCCTGAAAGAACCAATTTATTCATGTCAAGATCTAGACTTGAAATTTTATTTTGCTTAGGATATTTTCCCCTTGTTCTAATTACTTCTAAAAGGAAAGAAAAGTAGGTGTAATTTGGAATTTAATTGCTGAAACATTCACTGGAAAAACAGGGAGATTTGAGCGTGTAGTTATGATGTTCTACAAGAATAATGTTAAACTATATAAATAATGTTAAACTAAACTTTGGTTTTTAGCTGCCAGGTGCTAAATGATTTATCTGCCACTAAAAGAGTTGGAGACAATAGGTTTAATGAAATGATCAACTGCACCTTAAGAAAATGAAGAAATTTTCTCACCTGCTTCTGAAATAATGCTGAGAAGCAAAATGTTTAGTATGGAATAGGGTCAGAGAGAAGGTAGAGCATAAGGATAATTTTTGTATGTTTGAGGTGATCAAGAAGGTATTGCTGAGCACCTCTGCTTGCTTTCTGCTTGTTTTCCTGCAGAATTTACCCGGTGGCATAGACTAAGCTCCAGAGAACAACTCCTCTTCCCATTTTGTTTTCTTTCAGAATGTTACGATGCTTTCAGCCATTGCTGGTTCTCATAATGTGAGGTGTGAGGTGAGGCCTTGACCTTTCCTGAGTAAACACTTGTTTACATCAGTCACATCGTGTGTCTGTTTTCTTTTCCACGTTAGTCTTTAAGTCACCACATTTCTGACAAACCAGTAGGACTAGATTTTTTTAAGAGCTTTTTGTTGTTTGTGCTAGTTCGAGATAATGAGTTAATCAGCACCATGTGATTGACAGTGGGAATAGAGATTATTTCTGGTGATAGATGAAATACTGTCACACTCTACTCCCTCCCACCTCACAGAGGAAAACTAGATGGTAATTTGCAAGGAGATCAGCAGTGTTTAACTTCCTGTGAAAACCTAGGCTCCTTATGGTAGTGTTTGTTCAGCCACTTGTAGCTCTTCTGGTTGGGTTCCAGGTCAGTTGTGCAGTGATTTTAATAAACTGAATTCTGTCCTCCTCCAAGGAAGGAGGTCTCTACATTCCTGGAAAATGTGATTCCTTTGAAGGTGTTTTAATTTTTCTTAAAATGACTTTGGGAAAGCTGTGAGTTCCTCTGTGTTCTCAAAGGTTTTTAACTTGTGCTATTTTGAGCAATGCCATGTGATTATCTAAGAATGTATTAAAACTCCACCATCTTCTTTTATATTCATCTTTTTCTGCCAGATAATCACAAACACAAAGGGTGAGTTTTGAGCTCATCTTGGGCCGATACAATTATTTTATTTAATCCTAAGTCGTGAAGCTTTTGGGAAAAAAAATATAGTCAGGGATAGTTTGTTCCAGAAAATGAAGACTATGTTAATCTTAGGTGGAAAGTATTGGCAGAACTGTTGAGAATTAGGTTTCTTAAATGACCACTCCCAGAGGTGTTTGTGCAGACTTTGGGGCTCTAGAAGAAGTGGGAAGGTTGGAGGTTTCAGTCACACTGCTGACTGCCTGTGGGGATGAATTAACTTGCATCTCTTGTACACTGAAAAAGAGGTTTATGTTTCAAGAACTACTCAGCTGTGGAGCAGATAATGAACTGAGCTATTGTAAAATAAATAACTAAAACTCAAACCCATTTAATTCTGATAAGGCTGCAGTTTGTGTTGTCAGGAAATGATTGCACTCTTACTGTAACTGCACAGAATCATGGAGTTTTTTGGTTTGGAAGGGACCAGAAAAGATCATCTGGTTCCAACCCCCTGCCATGGGCAGGAACACCTTCCACTGATATGTGAACAAAAAAAAGGTCCTCGGTTTCAAGAGCTGTATTTGCCAGAAAGGAATGAGGAGTTTGTTTATTGCTTCTGGATTAATTCAGAGGTTTTGCTTATTGTAATAACAATAGGGACACCCCCCTTTCATTCTGGTTCATAAAAGAAAGAATATTATCACTGGCAACGTTTCAGCATTTCAGATACCTGGGGCTGAGTTAGTTTGAGCAGTAAGGGCTGATAAGCAGCTCTGAAGGTGTGCCAGGAAAAGATCTCCAGCACCTCTCCCCCTTTTCCTTCTGCTGTTCCAGCACTATCTCTGTGCTAGATAAAGGCCTTCCCCCACAGATTGATTATCTTTGTCCCTGGAGAGAAGCAGCCAAATCCATTAATTATTCCCATTTCCTTTGCCAGGGAAAGCAAGTGCAGTAGTCAGAAAAACTGTCTATTTAAAAATTTATTTTTAATAAATTCCTCTATCGTATTATTTTAAGAGGTTATTTACTTAATGTTCTGTTTATTTCTGACTGACATCTGCACTGTTTAGCTTCTTTAAAAACATTCATCAAAGTATGCACAGCACTACTAAATGGATTTAATTCTTCCTTACCCTGCACTTGTGCTCCCAGGCCTGTGTTTGACGTTAATGAACATTGCTGAGTTCGTGCTGCCACACTGGTAGGGATTTACAGAGACAATTATCAGGTGATCAGGCAATCTTTTTTATCTTTTTTTCTATTTATTTCTGAAATAGGGATTATTCATCATGGTCAAGCGTTACACAGAGAGGAATATGTTTGGTTGCTTTGTTTTATTGTTTTAAATAAGGAAGAGATAAACAAGGGTGCATTTTCTTTAAGGCTTTTAGATGTCTTACGATATTTTCCTTAGAAAAACCTGTTCCTTTACTGCTGCATTTTGATATATTGAGTCTTCCTGATACGCCTGAGCCCTTGGTGGATGTGAGTAAAGAATGCAGTGCATGATAACTTGCCAGAGCTAAATCTGAGATGTGAAACAAGATTTGTGTTTATTTCTGTCGGGAGGGAGAAATGTGGCTGTAGTTGTTGTAATATGGAAATCCTGCCCTTTTACTGACCGTTGAATCAAACTTCTTTTCATGATCAAAATCAAAGCAGGCTTTGCAGCGACAGGATCTGCTGCTTTAGCTGAGAACCTTTAGCCTGCTGCCAACACTGCAGTCGAGGTGGAGGAGGTTGCAGAGCTGTGCAGTTGATATATCTATCCAGAGCTATTTTTTCAGTAGGAAAAAATAACTTTTTCTGATATATTTTTTCCCCTTTAACAGATATGCTTGATTTGTTCTGTCATAATTAAACTTATCTTTTGGTGGACCATGTTAAGCCCAAAGATTGTACTCTGAGGCTTGACAGATGGCTGTGTGCTAGCAGTGCCTGTATACTGTAATAAGTTAGGAGAAGAAGAATTAAGCCCTTGTGTTTGTCCTTGTTTTATTTACTTGATTTAATGGTACTTTTAAAGCTTAGTTCAAAATAAGACCAGAATTGGGTTTGTTCAGCCTGGAGAAGAGAAGCTTTGAGGTGACTGAATTGTGGCCTTCCAGTACCTGAAGGGAGCTGACAAGAAAGATGGAGAAGAGACTTTTTACACAGGCCTGGAGTAACAGGACAAGGGGGGATGGCTTCAAACTGACAGGGAATAGGTTTAGATGGGATATTGGGAAGAAATTTTCTCCTAGGAGGGTGGTGAGGTTCTGGCACAGGGTGCCCAGAGAAGCTGTGGCTACCCCTGGATCCAAGGCCAGGTTGGACAGCACTTGGAGCAACTTGGTCTAGTGCAAGGTGTCCCTGCCCATGGCAGGAGGTGGAATGAGATGATTTTGAAGGTCCTTTCCAAACCCAAACTATTCTAGGATTCTACGATAAAATCAGTCTGGCCAACAAAAATTGCCCAGTGAGATCCTCTGTTTCTTGCTAAATGTTTAGAGTTGCTCTACTCTCCCTCATGAAACACCATCCATTTCTGTCCCTTCTCCTGTAGTAGATACTTCAAAGAGCCAGCAGCTGGTAGCCCTCCACAATATTGAATGAAATCATTTAATGAATTTAATTTAATGAATAATTTAATGAATATTAAATCCCAAATGGCAATTGCAGCTCCCAGAAACAAGGTCAGTGACCAGTGATGGCACTGCCACTTTCCATCTCACCTGAGAGTGTTCTGACCTAGCCCCAGTGCTGGTGGCAAAGCTACCAAGAAGGTCTGGCTTGAGCAAAAGCACCTGGAGAACATTACCTTGGCCCTAGATGGTGTCCTGCAGCACTTCTCACTGGCTTTTCATCACTGAGTTTTAGGGAGATGAAGCTGTTGCTAAAATACCTGAGAAACAGGACGGTGTCAACCCTGCAGCAGCTGCCAAGGTGTGCTGGTGGTTTATCTCCTAACCACAGGTTGCACAGTTATAAAAATTTGCATTAATTCTGCATCTTTAAAAAAAAAAAATTTCCAGTTACATGGTGGTTTTCACACCTTGCCATACAAACCACAGCCAGAAATTACTCAAGGCTGCACTTATTCCCGTTGCAGAGAAAGCTGTACTGGAATTAAGATTAATTCAACCTCAGAGTGTTCACGTTTGAGGTGGCATTATGTAGTGTTAGAGCTTCCTCTAGTCAGGGAACTCTTCGTAGAAGTAGATGCCAGGAGAGGTGTGTGTACAGTGCACGTGTTGTGTTTGTGATCTTCAGCAGAGATTGGTTTGCAATGTCACGCAGAGGTCACACAGCCTGGCTGGGCTGAGCGGGCTCCCGGACGCGGGGCTGGGTGGGATTTAGTGTTTTCTGATGGTTGAGTACAGCTCAAAACATTGTTTTTCTCGCTGTCCTGCCTCCCGTGAGGGATATCCTGAGTGTGTCTGTGCCCCTCTGTTGCAGGAGGGGACTCGCAGCTCTGCCTTCTGCGCTCAGCAAGGCAGGTGCGGGGAGCGGCTCTGCTCCCCCTGCCCACACAGCCATTCATTTTCATCAACGTGCAGCCACTCGCTGCCTGCTGCATGATTTGTATAAATGACTGACTTTAATTTGACCTCCTGGAGTGTGAAGGGATTTCAGCCTTCAGTTAAATGTTGTAAGTTGCTGTCTTTGCTGGAGTGTGCAGGGAGTGGGGACTGATGAACCATTGCCGCTGGAGAAACACCTGTTCGAGCTCGGGCACGGAGCTGGGTGTGACAGGGCTCAGCTTCTTCTCCACTAAAGCATAAAATGAAGATAATGGTAGATTTATTGTGGTTATAAGGAGCTATCTGGCATGAAGGCAGCCATTTATTATATCTATTACAATTATAAGCCTGAACTTTTGATGCAATTTTAGCGAAATGGTCTCCTGCTTAGATCCTCAGGATGTGTTCTTTGGAGACTTGGAGTACATCATTTTTTAATGCTTTCTCAGCTCCTGCTTCCAGTGTGCCGCCCCCATGGAGATGTTTTCCTGACTGATCCCATGGAAAGCATCCTTGAGGGTAGGGAGAGAAGGGCTGGAGTGCGATGCCAACTCTGCAAAGGCCAGAGGAGGAACTTCAGTTTAAGTGGGGCATTGCAGACACTGACAATTCCTTAAGGCGTTCCCTTCCTGTCACTCACTCGGGGTAGGATAACCAGGATAACTACGTTTGTTGAGGATCACAGAGGTGATTCAGTGAGCCAGGTGAGCTGAACATTTTCTAGTGAAGGCGCAGAGGTCACAAGGAGTTCCAGCTGCAGACTGGGAAGCCTCTGAGTTACACATGGACATGCTCAGGAACACATGGAATGTAGAAGAGACTTCTCACTGGTAGCTGCTAAAAGGAGAAGGACACTAAGATTTAAACCATAGCTTCTTTTCTCTAGTAAAATATCAAATAGCTCATAAAGCTTGGAAAATGAGAGGTGAAGAGGCATGAATAGCCAGGATCTTGTATTTAATAATGATTCCATTTGCATGTTGAGATGGTCCTGCCTTTGTCAGAAGGAAGGCTAAAATTCCAAGTTGATTTCCATTTTAAAGGAAGAGGTAGAGGGCATGGAAACCAAGTGGAGCTCTTGGGAGCTTGCTGAAGGCAAAGAATTGCAGAGCTGATTCCAGAATGAGTAAGAAGTTGTGACCTCAGTCACTTAGAAACCACTGTGGTAGAAAAATACCAAATGTGGAAGGAATCTTTTTTTCCTCACAGATGAGGTACTTAAAAGCCCAAACCCTGAAAGCATATTTTTTATTATGTTTTTACTAGCTATAAAGGTTGTGATGAATTTTTGAACTTATTTTCCTTTTTAAAAATTGGTTATTGCCTTTCCAATTTTGATGTGTGAGGGGAAAAATGGGAGAAGTTTTTGATAAGTGATGGCTTTTGTTGCTCTTGGGACTGCACAGACGTGGGAACGTGTTCCCCTGTTGGCCATTAAATACAGCCCTGTGCCATCACTCCTGATTTCTCAGTGCCCAAAACAGAGAGTAAGTTCACTTACACGAAGATACTTATGTTTTTTAATTTTCTTACTTATTATTGAATGCTCTTCCCTCATTTCCTATTGGACTGGAATTCTGGGGAACTGGAAAGGAACCTGTGGTTTTACACTGGTGCCTGTGGCACAGTGGGCAGTGTTTAGTTTTATTGTTCACTGGGGTGGATGTACATGGAGAATATTTTGGTGAAACATTTCCAATCTGAAAGCATTTTTCAAATATAATTTGAGTTTTTTATTTCAAAGCAATCAGAAATAGATGCAGTATATTCTTCCAAATCCCTCTGATACGCTTTGGTTTAATCAGGTAGAATTTTTGCCTTTTAGGGATATTCAATGTTCTGGGTTTCTTTGTTTTGACTTTTTTATCTGTAACTGCTCTCTTGGAGTGCTTCACATTCAATGAGATTTAAATAATGTTTAGAACTTTATAGAGGAATGTGACTTTTGTGAACATTTGGATTTTCCTCTGGGTTTGTGCTTTGCACCTGGAATGTGATTGGCCACCTCCAGTCTGCAGAATTTGCCTTGCTGAGAATTCTTCAGTTTATCTTCCTTGACTGCTTAAGAACTAATTGCATAAATAATTTTTTATTAATTAAGAGCATCTAAACCAAATAGCTGCAAAGCACACTCCATCGGATAAACTTAATTTCACCAATCTTTTCTTAAAGGATTGTAAAATAGTATTTTTAAAAATGATTCTTCTGTCTGGTTTTGCCCCACATTCTTACATTGGGAGATATTTTAAAGACCTGGCATATTTCCCAGGTGTTTTATTTAAAACTCAATGAAGGAGGTTTAAATTCTTTTCCACAGAATAGTTTAATTCTGTGTTACAATTCAGATTTTTTTTTTGGATATGGAGGATGCTGCAACCTCCTCTTCATCAATATGAAAGAAAATTTTCCTCCTTTTACAGATGAAAATGTATTTTGTGTGCTGGCTTTACTTAGATATGAAGTGTTAATTGGAGGTTCTAATTTGATGTACATATTTCTGATAGGCATATAAGTACCGTGGTGTGATGAATACTAAATAGGAGGCACGCACGATGTGAAGGCTCTTGATGCTGTTCTGTGCCACATTTTTTTCCCACTGGTTTTTGGAAATTGTTTTTCATTCTGTAGAGCATCAGTGACTTGCCATTACTTCAGAATTCTTGGAAGAAGCCTGGTGTTTCTGGAATGCTGGGGGAATATTCCCTCAGATTTGACAGAATGAGCAGTGACAGGGTTACAGGTGTTGCTGGTGATTTTCCTTCTGTGAGCAATAGGGAATGATGCCTCTGACTAGAGAGATGCTGACAAGCACATAATTGCTGTATCTTTGCTTGTATTTCCAATTACACTGAAGGAAAAAGCCTTTCCCCCCAGACTGTGCTGTAGGTATTCATTTACTTAATGTGTGTTAGTTCAATAGTTCTGTAAAATTCAGCTTGTGATACAAAAGTTTCCCACCATTTTAGTGGAATCGAAATGGGGATGGTGCTGGAATTCTGTGTGGTTCATTAAAATCAGCTATTTTGGGAGGTGTTTTTCCTGGGCTTCTGAAAAATCTCCTATCATTTAATGAACTTTGATGCTTGGCACTGTATTTTGCTTAGATTTCCATAGCACTTTCTTTCCTTTTGTGCATTAACAAATTCTCTTCAAAAAGTGTGAGAAAAGTGCCTGTAATATTCTCTTCCCTTCCCAAAGGTATATTCTAGTGCTTAATCCATGTGGGATTTTATAACCTCAACTCAAGCACTGCTATCATTGTCTGTGGATGCTTTAGCTGGACTTACCCACACAATCAAGAGATAACAGGAAACTTCTGCACTTTGAGTTTTGCTTGGCTCAATTATTTTTAAGTACTGAATTCATGTAAAGGCACCACGTGCACCTTCCCCCTCTTGCTTTTGCCAGAACCCATTTCCCATCACAAGCTCAAGTCACTGCATGCTGGGACAGACTGTGGGCTTTGAAAATGCTTGGAGTTAGGTGGTGGTGTTGCACTGAAATATTTCAGGGTAAAAGGCCAGAAATATTTTTTCCAGAAAATCATGAATGTAGAATTTTTTGCCAGCCTTCTGGCAAGGATTAGGGTTAGAGGATCTAAATTTTGGCAACCATTTTTGCCTACGTTAATTTGAAAGAGTGCTTTTCCTCCCTTCATTATCAATGAAATTGGAGGGGCTTTGCCGCATTTGGTTCAGATACTTTTTTTCTGTTTCACAGCCTGTCATTTCAAATTGTCAAATATTTACTCGTCCTGTGTTTGACTGTAGCGCCAGGCTTTGTGTGTAATTTGTGTTTGTGTAGGTTTGCACCTGATGCTTTGATGCTGTCAGGATGTGTGTAGTGTGATCCCTGGCTTCCCCTGCTCCTGCCTCACCCTCTAACTGCACATCCTCTGCTGTCACTCACTTGGCTTCGCTGGCAGCTGCGGGAGCATTGGGAATCAATCCCAAATACTATGGGCTGGTTGTGCTCTCTGTATGCTGTGCCTTAAGAAAACTGTAACCCAGCCTGAACTTCGCCAGTTCAGGAGAAAAAAAACATTTACTTTTGTAAGAAAAGAAGGATTTTTAGCTTTTTCTTTGTCAGGTTTTAAGACTCTGCCAGCTAACAATGTCCAATTTTATATTGGAGTTTTGCCATGTTATGGTGAAGGGAAACGTGATCTGTGAAGTCAGTTTGTATCTTGCATCAACCACGGGAGTGAGTTTAAACATCTGAGCTATTAAATGAACAACCTGGACTGCCTAGCTTGGTTTCTCCTGGCCATCTCTGTCTGGATTTTTGGGAGGAGGATTTGGTTTTCAAATACTTACATGTGGCAAAATTAGATTTTGAGTGTTCCCTTTTTCTCCAGTCTGTAGCTTCAAATCTCTCACTGATGCTTAGATATTAAATGACTGAGGGTGTAAATATTGAGATGCCTGTCCTTGGGCACCAAACCCTTTGTTCAGGCACTAAAAGGGGAGCCCGTTTTTCTGACGTTTTCTGTATCAGATTTCACTGATCTCTTTATTTGCATAAAATGGGGAAATTGTGCCTTGCAATGACAGTGTATTTGTATTTGAACAACAATAGAACATAGATGGAGGTGTTAAAGGACCTTCTGACCCAAGTCCTAAACAAATATAATGATTCATAGTTTGGCACAGCACTGGCTCTCTTTGGAGACAGTTCTATACCTGCAAGTTCGTTACTTTTTGTTGTCCATTTTGAATCACTTGCAATCATCATCAGAAGGTTTATGAATTATTTTTAGGGGAGCTGAGGTTGCCTTCTGACTGCATTTATTCTGAAATAAATGTGCTTATTTCAATACAACTCTGAAATTTTAGAAGTTTTTTGAGTACGTCAGGGTTAAACTCAAGTGAAGTTACACGTGCCAGGGTGTGTTTGCAGGTTCTGAGCCCTCCTGGCAGGGCTGTGTACAAACTGCTTGTAGGGAACAGGCCAGGATCTCTCACTGGATCCCTCCCCACCTCTCTCTTGTCTCTTTTTTTTTTGCTCCAGCTCAGATTTGGTAAAAGCAGTGTTTTCAGTGTTTTCCATTCGTTGTAAGATGTTAAAAGAATCAGTAGAATCACAGTCCTGCAGATCTTCACCAGAGATGACCATGAGGCTTCACTGTCAGACTCAGTCCTCTCAGTGTCAGCTTCATTGATTTTTGTCCCGTGCTTCCATGTGTTGAACCACTTCTCTCATGAGCGTCCTCATTTCCAGTGGCTTTCTGTTCAAAGGGAATGCCCGCTTGTTGAGGCTCCCATTGAAACCATACGGTCTATTCTCTGCTTGCTCTATGTTTCCTTTTTGCCCTGTTTGCACAGTTTATCTCAGGATTCAGGAACCTTATCCTGTAAGTTACGAACTCCACACCAAACTGTGCTTGTGCATGATAACCATACACACAGAACCTTGCAGACAACCATGGGAGTGTCGTGGCTGCTCAGCCCTCGAGGCCAGGAGAAAGAATTTCTGCCACCACCAAGGTGTGGTTACTGAGTAATGCAATCCCTCGGAGCAGGGGTGGAAGGATGGCACACTCTGGATTTGTATTTCCAACCCCTGCAGCTGTATTCACCGTGAGGTTCCAACCCAGTGATGTTCAAAAGGAAACAGCATTATCACAGCTCCTGCTGGGAAGCTGTAGGGGAAGATCATAAAGTATTATGGTTTGTAGTCAATCATGTATTAGATGGTTTTTATCCCGAAAATCTGTTTAGAGGCATTGTTTTTTTTTCCCCCTCTTGTTTCTGACAGCCTGGAGGAGAGAGTCCTAAAATATTCCATGTGCTTCTGGGAATTTCATGCAGCTGAAAATAATGATTGATGGAAAGGAGCAAAGTTGTGAGAAACAGAATTTTATTGTGCCTGCCCCATGTCCTTAGGCTTGCTACACTAATCCCTCTCCTTGGATTTGCATGTGGTGACGATGGCTTGGGTTTCTATTTTCAGCCTTGGTAGTGTCACAGTATGGAACTGTGGCTTTTCCCACTGAGTTTTCCCTTCTGACCCTGGATAAAATCCATTGCTAACACAGGACACCCCTTTGTCACCTGTGCAGAAGGGACCAGGGGCACGGGGAGCTCCTGTGCTCAGCACCAGCTGCCACAACACCTGTACATCACTGATTGTTCTCTAGATGTAGAAATCTCTTCATGAGGTAGAAACCAAGAACTTCTGAGTTGTTCCATAGCAGCATCCTTACCAATATACGGCATTTTTAAACCCCGTATTCCAGAATATGAAGCTTAAGCAAACGGATTTTTTCTGTGAGACTTCTGCCAGTTATTGGTTAAAACCAGCTCCAGCCAAAAGGAACCAGAAAAGGCACACAGAACATGAATTAATACATGGATTATTCTTTTTTGTACTCTAGATAAATGCTCTCTTTATAAGCCATTTTACATGAGGAGGAATTTAATGTAATTCAAATTATATATATTATAATTTAACTTGATAATAAATAATGACTTTCTTTCTCCATAGAAATCCAGCTGCACAGATTAAAATGCTCTAAGAGATTTATAATGCTTTTGAAAAGAGATTTTCTTGTCTGACTAAAAGCTAAGTGTTAGTCTGATTCCAAATTTGAAGTTGTCCTCCTAAAAAGTCTGCTGAGGTTGGACATCACTTTTTGCTGTGCAGGGAATGCATTATTAGTGCACGGAAGTTGGAATGAATTCTGGAAAAAATGAAAAAAATGCTGGCAAGGCTGGATTTTTAAAAAAAAATATTATTTTTTTAATTGCACATTTTAAAAGACCCTGTTTTTATAGTGGTGTCTTGTATTCGATGCAGATAAAGGGAAGATAGTTACTGTAGCTCAGTTTCATTCCTTAGCAAAGAAGCCAGCAAAAAATAGCTGCTATTCAAACCCTCTAAAGACAGGGTCCAATACTTGATATAGATAATAAATACTATTTATTTTAATAAATTTTCCCAAAACTGGTATTTTAAATATTAAACAGCATGGAAGAGGCACTGGGACATTTGAACCAAGTTCCAATCCTTTGGAACCAAATTAATGCTGTAGTGGAGGTTGAGGCCTGGGAGAGGTGGTTTGTGTGTAACATGAACTGAGGGGATGATGCTGCACTGCCAGTGATAGAACAATTTGCCTTAGATTAACTGATAATTTAAAACTAATGGTCTGAACTGTCTGTTTTTTGTGAATACAGATGAATTTCCAGCTCCATGCACAGCAACAGTTCTGGTTTTGCTGAGAATGAGACTCCAGCCTTCCCTGCAGTGGGGAAGATCTGAGAGACTTAAGATATAAGTTAAGTTGTCAGGATTTAAAAATATTCTGTAGTATTTAGGAAATGATTTGTAACTGAAGTACAAGCGATAGAGGGCTCCAGGCTTGTAAATTCAGATGCATGTGTGCAAGAGGCAGGCAGGAAACAGACATCTCTGATTTTTGTCTCTGATAAGAAATTGTTTGAAGTGCCAAACATTGCTTAAATAGCTACAGCTCCATCCCACTGCTGGGAAAGTTTAGAGCGTGGATCCAGAGCTTCCTGACAGCTCCACTTATAGATGCTTTTGTAAATGAATTAACTGTGTTGCAATGGTGCTCTTGCCTGGAATTTCTGGCAGTGGATCTGAGCAAAGAATAAGGTCTGTGGTATTAAAAGGCCTGTAAACACCATCTGCATTATTTTATGGTTTTTTTCCTGTGTTTTTGTTTTGTTTGGTTTTTTATCTTTCAACAGAGTAGTGATATGAGCAGGTGAGAACAGATTATGAATGGTTCTGACCCATCACTCTAAATAATTACAAACCTTCCTGAACTTTGACAGTATTAACTTTGTTAATTTCAATACATAGGTCCTTGAATTTTCAGCTTGTAAGAATGTCAGGAAAAATAAATTCTCTGTTGCTGTTGGCCATGAATAACTTGTGTTAATCGTGAAATTTCGGTCTTGGGTTTGTAAAGTCAAGATGCTTTTAGAAATACATGAGTAAGGGTCTGTTTTTTACACAGGTTGCTGGGGACCATTTGCCTTAGGCCCTAGTGGGGGATTACTGCAAGATCCTCAAGAAAATAAATCAGATATTGCTAGAAACCCCGTGTGTGTATCAGCTTGTCAAAAGGAGAAACTGAAAACTCATACAGTCAATGTAGTGTAAATAGCTGCAGACAATGTTTGCCAAAAGGCAAAATTAACATATTAGAGGCACTTAACTGACAGTGTGTTGTTCTGAGTTATAGCGATTTGCTTCAAAATTAGGTTCAACTGTTTTTGTTCCCTACAAGCTGTTAATTAACTTGAGAAAACTATGCTCCAATTAAAAAGGCTGGAGATGGTAATTGGGACTTTTTTTCCATGGGCACTGTCTGGTCAAACCAGAGTGATTGCTATCTTTAGGCCCACGGAGAAGGAGGTGTCTTTTTCTTCTAGTGAGCGAAAGTAAAGAGCAGATGATTTGGACAAAGCTGAAGCGTGGAATATCTTTTTTCTTAACCAGTCCAGAAAAGATTATCTAGAATCAGATGCTCTATGCAGTTTCAAAATAGTACTGCATGCCTGAAGGTGAGAACATGCTAGAAAATATTTAGGTAATTTAGATGAATTCCATTTGGTCAGGCCCAGTGAAAATACATTTTTTGCTATTTAAGGAATTCTTTAAAGTACTGTGTGATTTACTGCCATTTGATACAGAGAATTTGTTAGGAGGAAGAATTCCCAGAGAGCTGGATGGTGTGGGTGGGTGGGAAGCAATATTGCCTTGCTTTGTAGGAGGGTAAGGAGGGCCTATCTGAGTATTTGGAAAGATTCAGAATAGATTTTTAAAAATGAGTTTGACAGGACATAGAGGACAGATTTCATAAAGAGTGGTCAGGTTTTACTGAGAACCCACCTCCTGTATGGCTCTGGAAGGCTGGCTGGGACACCGAAAGAGGGGAAACACACAAGTGTGGCTCAGGAGGGTGTTTGATGTGGTCTGTTAGGACATTTTCAGAAGAAAAATCTGATTTAGGTGAAATGACCACAAAAAAATTACGCGTTTTCAGGGGAACAGCCAGTTTAGAAGAATATTCAGAGTTCTCAGTTGCTCATTCTCTCGTTGGAATGGGTCACTCAAGACTATCTTCAGGCCCTGATTCTTAGGTGTAATTTTTGTATTAAGAGGTTGGCACTAGAATAGAAAAACACACGCAAAGTTTGGTGCTTTCAGGATAGATGCATTTCAGAAACATTTTGTGGGGCAGTACTGGAATTAAAACTGTTCTTTATAAAGAGGTGTGGAATGAATCAAAACCATTGAAGAACAGATAAAAAGGGAAATGTATTAATTACTATTGCAAGTAAAAACCTAAAATAAGAGATAATTGAGTAGGTGGGAGAGAATTGGGGCTAGGTTAGGCTGTAGGATTATAGCAGACTTTGAACGTGACAGCGTTGTGTTTTACAGAATTTTTAGTCTGGGATGTTTGGGGTTACCTTTTGTAATATGCACCAGCTCTGAGCTCACCCTCAGAGCTCATGAAGGCCCCACTTAGCTTCTAATTTGAGCACTTTGAAAAATGTCAAAGAGAAGGTAAAGCAAAAGAGAAATTGTGGTGAGTAGAGTGGATAAGGGAAGAATAAAATGTTTGGGGAAAGGGCTCTGTGAGGGAAAAAAACCCGGAGAGGATTGGACAGGCATCAGCTGGGAACATGATTCTTTAAGTACAAGGGTTCTAAGAAGAGGATGGTGATCAGTTGTTCCCTGTGCTCCAAAAAGCAGAGCAGGAAAAGTCATCATCAGTAAGGTTTGTAAGGAAGATTTCAATGGGGTGGTGGTGGGGGGGAGAGGTGGGAGTTGAGCTGCACTTGCAGGGGGTGTTCTGGGGGCTGGGCAGGACTGGGACCAGGGCACTGCACCAAGCAGCTCCAAACTCTGGGGAAGGGACTCAGGGTCCTCCCAGCCTGTTGGCTTTTCCAGGTGAGCAAACCTCACCTCGCACTTCCTGCATGGCCCCTTTAGCTCCCACCATTTTAGAGCAGGGCTTTGAGGGAAAAGGAAGGGAATATTCCCCGAGGAAGGGGAGCCATCTGTTCCCCGGTGTGCAAAGATGGGTCCCCACAAATACGGGCACCACGTTCTTTCTTGTTATGTCTCTGCACGGTCATAATGGGAAACCCTTAGGCATGCTCTGAATTTTGCCCCTTGGGATCTAGAATGTTCTTTGCAGATTTGAGAAGTGCTGTTGCATGCAACAGTTGTATTATTTTACTTTCAAAACTCAAAATGAGCCAACATGATGAGACAGCAAATCCACGTGAAGCTTCTCTGGGTGCGTTCACGCTGCTGAGGCGCTGCTGCTGCATGGAAAGGTCAGAGGACTGAGTGCTGATATTGCCTTAGGTTTAAGTGGATTGTTTCCAGATATTGGAATAACCCAAAGGTGGCTCTGACACTTTCCTCAGATCTTCAGAGCTTGGGAGTTAAGCACTAAATAGCACTCAGAACCCTCCTGTCATCTGAAAGCGTAACAACTTCACATGACTTCTAACCCATATGCCTCACCTGCATATTTTGAAGTTGAATTGTTTGAGGCTGTCAGGAGATGACAAATTTATGATCTCTGTTGGGGGAAGGGGAGGAATATAATTATGTACCACTTAACAGAAAGAAGCAGCATTACACAGCATCAAAGCAAACTGCAATGCCTTTTGGTGATGAAAATTAGTCTGAGTAATGAAAAAAGGTTCTGTACTTAAAAAAAAAGAGCAAGCTGAGGAATTATTTTTAATATAAGTCTTTTCAAATGAGGTCTGTTAACAGCTTATAAGAAGTTCACGATCTTGGTTGGACTTGCCACGTTCCATTTGCTGCTCTCCCTCATGCAAAGCAGCAAAGCCAGGTTTTTCTGCAGCATATTTCAGAAAGCCACACAGTTCTCGTGATCCGAGCATTTTTTTTATTTAAATCATTCAGGAATGTTTAATCTAAATAAATATGCCATTCTTTCCATTAGCCTACACTCATATATTTGTATGATCTGTGTTTAAGCAGCTGCTTAAATGGCTGCTTGCTGCTATATACTAATAATGTCAAACAAAAATTAATTAGACAGCTTAACGACCCAAAGTAAACTATTTATTTCAAGTTACCCTTATGTTTACTACTTTCACATTTAAAAATCTCTCATGTGACTGTGACTTGGCCTTTTGCCTTTGCATGTTGTGCTTTAGGACAAAGTGAAAAATCTGTTTTCAGAGATCTTGTTAAATGAAGCATAATCCTGCTCACGTGCCTGCACCTAAAGCACAGGGACTTGTGGAGAAAGAGAGGCACAGGAAGAAGGAGAGAGCAAACAAGCCCCCAGTATTTGGAGTTTTCCTTGGGGATTTCAGTTTGGAGCGGTGACAAAGGCGATGATTGGCAAAACGTTATCAAATAGCAAACTCTTATTTCGTGCTCAGCAAATTATCTTAAAGACAAACTTAGAAATGTGAAGAAAACGCAGCAGCTCTGTGGAAATGCACCCTTGGTGTTAAGAGGGTGGACAGGTGGCACAGATTGATTGTAATTCTCTCAGTATCTTTGCATTCCTGAGAAGGAACAGCACCGTGAGAGCTGCCTGGTGGCCTCTTGCTCCTGAGGCTTTTGTAATACCTGAAATAGTTCCCAGCAGATTCTTGTACAAATCCTGCAGACAATGGTTTCTCCAGTGCTTTGCTTGACCTTCACCCATGGAGAATATTAAGCAGTGAGAAGGCCAATGCTTGAAACGTGGAGGACTCAATTTCAGCTCTATTTAGGTTTTTTACATGGTTCAGTGCTAAGAGTTGAGAGTTCAACCTACATAAATAAAATGTGCTACTTTGCCTTTGCAGTAGTTAAAAATATATATGAAAAACACATTTCTGCAAGTGGATTGCCTTTGTCCTTTGGAATTCTCTGAGGCAGCAATCCTGAAATGTTTTATATTTATAGGGGTTTTTTTCCATTTGGAATTTCCAGTGCTTTCCAAAGGAGGGAGCTCAGGGAAACATTCAGTGTCTGGCAAGGGTGGAGGATAACATTTAAAAAAAACCCCAACCAACGAACCAAATGAAGACAAATTAAAAATAAAATCAGTGTTCTGGGTCTGTTGTGGACACAAATGGGAATTGCCAGCAATCCTCGAGCTATTTAAATGTATATCATGTCAATATTTTTCAGAAAGGAATAAATCCCTTCCATATAATTGATGTACCTCAATCCTGTGAGGCAGAAATGTTTTCATGTGTCTGTGTGTTCTGGCAGGAGGCATTTTCCCCACTAATAATAAAGGTGTGTGGGGGATCTTTCAGGCTGATTTAGGTTTTGGGATAGGTTCACCATATAAGTTACCACCTGTTCCTCTTAGTGTCACCTTCCTCCTGAAGAGGTTGTCAGAAATAAATTGCCAAGAGTGCTGATAGAAGAGGGAAATAAAAATAATTCATAAACAGTGCTAGATCACTCAGTAAGCAGATTTATAGCTGTTTTTAAGTGTTTATTTATAATTTTATATAAACGAAAACCATTGGTCTTTGTCATCTGCATTCTTCTGAGGGAAGAGGGAAGCTTTTACAAGGTGCTCCTGAAGCAAGTCAGACTTAGGCAGTGACTCTTTGCTTCACTCAACCTTTCATTTTTCTCTGTGGGAAAAGATCAGGAATCTGCAGCTCAGCTGAAGGGGATTGGAATTTTGTGGTTCCTTTGGTTTTCACCTCGCTGGGATGTCACTGTAAGAATGGTAAAAACTATCTATTCTGTCAAAATCTTTCTGATATATGTGTGGGTTGTATTTACTCCTAGTTAATGATGTTGCTGTTTCTTAACTATAATATTTGTTAGAAACAGTATGTATTGAAAAAAACCCAGGGCTGGGTGTGTGTGGCCAGCGTTATTCAAAATTAATGTTCTCTAGCATTTGCCATCCCATAACATTTCCCATTTGAACTTGTCCTAATTGGTTTACAAATCACACAACCTTAAAAAAACTCCCTGTTTCGATTAAAATAATAACGGAAGCAGCTGTTCTGGGTATTCCTTTTCAAAATTTTCTGATCTTTTTGGGAATATTGAAAGACTTTTCTGCTCTCCCTAGTAGTTCTCTGAAAGAAATTGCAGCGTTCATCTTAATGTTTAGAGTTTTCTTTCATTCAGCCCAGGACTAACTTCTGAGCGACTTTCCCAGCTAGAATAGAAAGCTTAAAGAAAAGTTTTTCATAAAATAGGCAGGTGAGTATTGCAGTTTTGTTTTTCAGCTCGTCCTTTCCGAGACAAAGCTTTTACTTTCTCTCCTGAAGCTTTGGTTATCAGTGTTTGTGAGTGTCTGTGTACGGGTGGTCTAAATATTTTGTTTGTGTATATGCACAGAAATTATTTTTCCTTTATTCATAGCAAAATATTTATGGCTGTTCTTAAACTCTCTTTCTTCGGAGAGGCTCCTCTTTTTCCACAATTCCCAAAATCACTTTTGCAAAGAAGTCAATATTGGCCTCGAAAACTTCCTGATAATTCCTCTGTTCCAGTGTCTGAGACTGATAAATATTTTTGAATCAGACACCAAAACCCATAAAAACTTAAAAGTGGATTCTTATCTGCAGATAAAATTCCTCCTACAAATAAAATGTAAAGATGAAAGAAAATTTCTCAATAGGGCTATTTTAATAATTGTTTTTTTTTGAGATTTTGCAGTTTATTTGTTGGTTTTGTTAAGCAAAAATTCATCTCAACTTTCAGGTTACACACACAGTGTTCAAGCCAGACTTTGTACCATGCTACATTCAAAACAAAGATTTTGCATTTATCTGAATGAAAAAAAAAAAGCTCATGCTGCAGTACAGCTGATATTTCCTCCACACTTGCACAATCTTTTTATTGATTCCTTGTAATTTCCTAGTTAGGCTTTTTTTTTTTTCCTTACTAGGACAAAAAGGACACAAATTTAGTAGTCTTATTTGTTGGATTTTGGGTAAAAATGTACTTTTAATTACAACTATGCTTGGAGGGTCCTGTTGGCTCAGGTCTGCAAGTTTTAATGGGCATTACTGGCAGGAATGGGCCTGGTTTTCTCTTGTGGGTAACTAAAGAGCATTTGTGTCTGAGACACTTAGGGACAGGATTTGGTCGTGGTGGTGTTCCCCAAACTGTACATTTGGAGAGCTGAACTCTACTGAATTTGTAGAGTTCAGTTAGAAATTGGTATTTAGACATGGTTAATTTTCTTCTGGTTAATTTACTGTGTGAGCCACAGAGGCAGCAGAAAACATAATTTCTTCTTCTGCATTACCTGTTTTCCTTACTCTCCCAGGTACATTTTGCACATGAACATCGTTCCTCGACTCAGTGCAGGGAGATGGAAACAGCCTGTCCCAACCATAATAGTTCTGTAACTCTACAGGGCCTTTCTGTGAAGTGAGAGAAACCTGGTCTGACTGGGAATGTTCAGAAGTCATTAATAACCTTTTTTCACTTCCAGTGAATGTGTGAAAGAGAATGGGAAGGGGGAAAGGATCCTTAGGAAGGGGAAAGGTTTGTGGATAAAATGTGAGCTGGTATCAGCTTTGCTTAACAGCCTGAGAGACTGAGTCAAGCCTGGAAGCTTGAATGTGTCCTCATACTTTATTTTACTTTTTCTGGTCTCGGCCTGTGAGTTGAGATCCAGAATCCAAGGAAAAACCACCACAGGTTGACCTAAAGGGATGTGCAGAGATTTGTGCCAATCTTGGTGTGAAAGCTGTGATTTGAGCATTGTACCTATGGGTGAGGCACAGAACAATTATTTTACTATTTGCAGAGTTTACAAGTGAAACAAATGCACTCCTCTAGCTTGGATAAGAGCAGGAAATCAGCTTCACCTCTGCTGTACAGCATTAAATACTGGCCTTCCGTAAAGTACTAATAGTGATGTTCTTTCCTGAACACAGATTTACAAGTCTGGGGTAGATTCATTGCATCAGGAGAGGTTCCCTTCCTCCTGGGCTGCTGCTCTGCCAGCAGGATGGGGAACCTTGAAGGCCTTTCACTGCTGCCCACATTTTCACTGCTCACTGCTTGCCTGGTTTTGTTCTCTTCAGAGCAGAAATATTTGCCTTATAAGCAACATTTTGAAGCACGAATAAGGATTATGGTCTCATCTTCTCCAATGCTATTTTCATGCACAATGCTGCTGTTGAGTATTGCTTAAAACTAGTCTTAATTAAATATACATTCTATCTGCATTTGCTACAGTGTCCCTCAAATCTAGCCAGTAGGACTTGACAATGGTAGGGATAGTTGCTGCTACTTCTGATTTGCTTATTTTTTCATTATTATCTTGCAAAACCATGGTTGTGAAAAGATAATAAAGCTGGTTTTTCAGTGATGGCAGTGGGACTATAACCTGAAATCACTGCCTTCCTGAGTAGTTCTGAAAGTCACTTTTGGTTTAAATTGATTTCTTGCCCACGATGGTGTTACCAAGTTCAACCCCCACTGTCCATTGAAGGGTTTTTCTGAAGGAATTGTACTTGCCTGCCTTTGGTTGTGTCAGCATTTCCAGGGGAAGGTAATGCTGCACTGAAACCTTGAGACAGTTGGAGCTGTACTGAGACACAGGCACTGAAGGGTTTCCAGAAGGTGAAACTTTGCTTTGTTTCATTAACACAGAGGACGAGAACAGGAAATCACAAAGAGGTAAGGAGGTATAGAAGTCAAAGAGAGAGAAGGAGTTCATGTTGTTGTAATTCTAGTAATGTTAATTAATGCAGTTGAAATATTTTACAGGTAGAGTTCAAGTTTCATATTTAAAAAAAATGACGAACAGCATCCTGGAAAAGAGGGGAGAGTGGATAATTATGTTGTTGGTATCCTTGGAAGGAAGAAAGCAAATATCAGTAGTAAATACAAACTCTCTCCATTCAGTGATGGAACAGGAAAACCGTTCATCCCAAATGAGAAGTGGAACTGCAGCAGAAATCATCCTGCAAAGAGAGACAGGGGTTTGTTGTGTGCTTGTGCTTTGTCTCAGCCACAACAGGGACGTTTCGTCTGATACTGATTTTCACCGTGGTGGGAAAGTTACGGGGAGGGGACAGTGAGGAGAAAGTTTTGGCTTTCTTGTTTTGAGACCGTTGTTCCAAGGCTTAATCACAGATGGGTTCTCTCTCCGTATGATGGAATATTCCTCAGGAGTTTTGCAGTGAACGTGGATTAATGAGTGCACGATAGCTCAGCAAAGTGTGTGCCCTCAGGAGGAAGGGGGAAGTGGTACTTGCATATGTTGTGAAAAACATATGCAACTAAATTTAGCTCGTACTAGCAGATTCTACTTATTTTGAAGATTGTGGGATACTTCCAACCTTGGATGAAAAAGGGCATGGGAAGATTTTTTTTTATTTCTGTTTGGGCCCTTGCATCTCTTTCTCTTTTTTCCTTCCCCTAAGGAAAAAAAAGCCTCTGAACAGAAGACAAATTATTTCTCTGCCTACACTTGTATCTTAGTAGTCTGATTTTAGCACTATGTCGTCATGCTGCAAGATTAATTGGCATATGCTGGTTTTTGTTTTTAGCCTTCTCCAGTTTTGTACAGTGGCTAATGCTTCTCCCACAAATCTTAGATTTAACTGTGAAGGCTTAGCTTGTTATCTGAAACAATTTCTTCCCTGTTCTGAAATGCAGGAACATTAGAAACTGCTGTTTGTTGTGGGCAATATATATTTTGTGTATTTGGTACTAATACTGCTGGATAAAACCAGCACTGGATGGCTTAATATTTATCTGCTAGCACTTTAGAGCTGTTATTAACCCTTGTTAGTGGATGTGCTGAGCTGTGAGGGCTCTGAGTGCAGTTCACAGTAATATGGTGTCAAATTGATCTCTTCAGTTCTATTTGCAGAAATTACATTTTCCTCCCTCTCTCTTTTTGGGGAGGTTGAACACTAACATTGGACGTAGCATGAACCTTGCTTTGATCTGGTTGGAAAGGCATTGACTGAGGGGGAAAAAAAACCCCACTGATATTATAATTGCATGTCTCATCAGCAGCTGAAAGGAAAAAGCACTTGTACCCTGTATTCCAAAGAATATAACTTCTTCTCACAAAAGATACTTCCTCTCCCTGCAGATCATGCTTTGCATGTGGTGTGCTGCTGCCTTTCTGTCTCAAGCTAAACAAATACTAGTTAGTTGAAATAGATTTTTAAGGATTCTAATTGTTTATAATCTTCTTATGGAGTCAGTGACTATAATATATTCAAATTCAGGGATTGTACCTTGGATTTTCAAGCAGTAAAAGAAGGTTGTTTACTCGCTGCTCTGAAGCTTTAGAAGATGTTCAGAGAATTCCCTTTTAACGCTGCACTTCATAAAGCTGTTGGTATTCCTTCCTTGGCAGCAGGTACCCTTAGGTGTTGAATCCAAAGATTTTTGGCATCCAGAGGCAAAAGGGTTTATAAGACAATTCTAAGAAGGTCACTAATGAACGCTGAGTTGCTGCTTTTAGAGGTGACTGTCTCAGCTGCTTTTAAAGCTTGTCCTTTGTCTTTGGAGGACCTCATTTTACAACAGAACTGCTGAAGGTTGAGCCAAGTTTATTCAGAGCTGTATCCCCTGGAAACATATTGGCAAGCATGATTTAACACTGCTTGTCTTAATCCTGTACATTCCTGGCCATGGCAGGGCTGCACATTCTGGAAGCTTTCTTCCACACTGTACTTTGAGCATTTAAAGTGTGTGAAGCCGAAGGCATTAAAAGATGATCCCAAAAATGCGCTTTTTTCCTATTTCTGTATTGTAGATATAAACCTCAAAAGTCTCAAAAAGGGGCTATTACATAATATGAAACGATAGTTTTTGAAGTAGCTGAAGAATCAACCTGAAATGTGAAAAATGTATGGAGTGACACAACTCTTTTCGGCACCACTGGGCCCTGGAAGAATTTGGGGCAGTTCGTGCCAACAGACCGCGTCCATAAAATTGGTGTGCAGTTAAGCTTGGTGCAGTGGCTGCTTCATTTAGGTAAAAGACCTCTTCATAGCCACCCTTTTCTCATAAAGGCAAGCTTCTGGATAAATTCAAAAGCTTCCAAAAGAATGTTATTCACTAGGTCTGGAGAGATGAAGAGGACACTTATATTTTAAAACCCCTGCAAAAAGCAGTGGCTTCAGGCAGACCTGGCAGGAGGTACTCAAATGGTTCTGACTTCTGTCAACATCAAAATGAGTAGAATATGGTTGAGGGTCTAATTATTGCTTTTAAAATAAGAGAATTGTAGCAGGACTCTGACTTAGAAGACAAGCTGGATTTCGTGGAGGTTAGGCCTGGTCCATACTGGATGTGATTGTGTCTCCAGCTCGATCCATTTCTTTCAGGAAGCTGGACCGTGTACCTCAATAATTTAGAGAAAATTTCCTCTACAGCAGAGTTCTGCAGAAAACTGAAAGTAATTCCTTAGGGAATTCTCCAACACAGACCTGGATGCTTTTGGGAGATCCTAGAGTGGAAGTGAGCGTTGCCACTCTGTTGTATTTCATGGTACTCATGCCAGCATTTATGGGACAACCATAATATTGTGACACGTCTCAATAGCTCTGAGAAACAGGGGAATCACTCCTGTCTACAGAGACAAAACGAGTCATTCAATCACCTGAGAAATTGGGAGATCTCGTGGAGCAGGGTAGAGTCATTCCCTGTGCCAGGGGCTTGTGGGCCAGGGGTGCAGCGACCCTGAGGGGACACACAGCAACACGAGCAACACAACATAGGACTGTGCATGCAGCTGGCCTGTTTCTGCTGTGTCTTAGCCCATAATCTTGTTTTCTTTTTCATCAAATTAAAAAAAAAGTTCAATAAAATTATTATCGTATTGTCTGAAAGTCTGAGTTGGTGAAAGGAAATATTCCAAACAGTATTCTCTTCCTGAAACAGAATCTGTAATTTTCCAATTGGGATGAAGTGAGCAGAGGGGGAGTGGCTGTTCCTAGCTCATCTAAAATGTTATTTAAGGTGGTTGGTTTTGATTATTTATTTCTCTTAATTACCAAAGTTCTATTAAATGAATAAAAATAAAAATAGTTCTATTGTTACTCCTTTCATGGAAAAACATCCTGATTGAGTACCACCACCCTTCTTTATTTCTTCCTTATGGCAGTGCTGGCTTTGGGAAAGCAGGGCCAGGAAGGAAGCAGGGAGCCCAAATTGCTGGGCAATGAGCACTCACAATAGAATCTGTGTAAAATCCAGTTCCTAATGTTACCCAGTGATCCCCCCAGATACTGCAGCCCAGAATGAAACCCTCACATCTTCACTGCTTGCAGCTGTTGCTCAAATGTCAAAGCATTCTCCAAAGCATGTTTTGTTACAGAAAGCGTGGGTTTCTGCCCACGAAAAATTGATTTCTCAGAGTTTCACTAAATAGAGTTTTCTGAGAGAAATTTCCAATTTTTTTTTTTTTTTTAACTGTTTTCCTTAGTATTTCAGACCACCTTAGTTTGGGAAGAAGGAAAAGCTGAGAGGTCTTTTAAGGATAGGAACCCCTTTGTTGCAAAAGTTCTGTGACGGAGCATCAGGGAGGAGCTCCTGGTTTGTGAGCAGAATCTTGAGCAGGTATTGGAGCAGGGTACTGAACCCTTCAGCACAATCCTCAGCCACTTGCTGTGGTCTTTTAGTCTTGGCCTCTTCAAAAGAACTGCAGTTACATCAAAATGCACTCTCTTGTTTCAAGGGAGGGGTCAAATACTGTGTTCGGTGTCCCCAGTTGGATTTGGAACCTAGAGGTCCCAGACATCACACTCTGAGGCATTTCGGATTATTGCTGTTATAGGCAAGTTTGTCTATTATTGTAACTGTATGCAAATTGGAGTGAAAATAGACAGAGTATCTGAAAATGTCTGTAAAATCCTATTTTCTCTGTGGGAAGATTTTCCTGAAAAGGGAGCATGATTATTAACTTAAAATCAAAGGAATACACTAAAAAATTACATTATGGAGTGTCAGGGATGGCAACATCAGTTTTCTTCTGTTAGTACAGATAAGTAAATGCAGTTGTACTTCTGTTTTATTGTTGCTTTCAGTTGTCTTATTGGAATGTCAATATTATGTATAAGGTGAAAGTATAAATGCTATTCTGAATGTTAAATGCTAGAGTAAATCATATTTGCTTCAAGTGGGAGATCCATTAAATCCCTATAAAGAGACAAAGGATCTTCATTTAGAAATGTGTTGCAGTTTTGTGCATCAACAGTAGCTTCCAGTTGAGGTTAGAAATCCTAGAATAGTTTGGATTGAAAGAGAACTTAAAGTTCATCTCGTTCCACCCCTTGCCACGGGCAGGGACACCTTCCTTTATCCCAGGTGGCTCCAAACCCCGTCCAACCTGGCCTTGGATGCTTCCAGGATGGGGCAGCCACAGCTTCTCTGGGCACTCTGTGTCAGGGCCTCCCCACCCTCACAGGGAACAATTTCTTCCCAATATCCCATCCAGCCCTGCCCTCTGGCAGTGGGAAGCCATTCCCTGTGTCCTGTGCCTTCATCCCTTGTTCCCAGTCCCTTTCCAGCTCTCCTGGAGCCCCTTTAGGCCCTGGAAGGGGCTCTGAGCTCTCCCTGGAGCCTTCCCTTCTCCAGGTGAACACCCCCAGCTCTCCCAGCCTGGCTGCAGAGCAGAGGGCTCCAGCTCCCTGAAGATCTTTTTGGACCCTCCATGCCCCCACTCCAACAGCTCCATGCCCTGCTTTTGTTTGGAGCCTCAGAGCTGGACACAGTGCTCCAGGTGGGGTCTCACTGACACCAATTACCCCGATAAGAACTAATTACTCCGATACTTCATGCTTGCCAGAATCAAGACTAATCTTCTAAAATCCTTGTTCCAGCCAACTGTTACGTGTCATAATGGTTTAGATTCCACTTGACATCCCTTCCCTAATGGAAAAGCTGTTAGAGACTGAAGTAAATAGTTTGGGATAGGGTGGATTTAAGTTTCTCTGCCAAGAATTACTCCGTGCATTTCCCTGTGCTCCTGGTTGGGTGATGAGAGGAGGCTGGGGAGGAGCAGTGAGCCCACGTTTGATCTCTGTTTGGAGGTCGTTCTGTGAAGCTTGATTTGTATAAAATGCACAATATGGAAACACTCTGCCACCCTGAGCTTGGCAAATAATCAGCCTTGGAGAGTGAGTGAAGAGCTGAGCTATTTCCATGGCTGCAGCAGGGACAGCAATACCTGCATTGATTCCTCCTGCAAAAACATAATCAATGGTGTTAATGAAAGTAATTAATTTGATTCTGAAATTAGTTTCTTTCAGCAGCAAGGGATAATTATTGGAAGTTGCAATAACGCTTTCCCTAGCAGGGTCTGGGGGGTGAATCCGAGTTTGTAATTTTTATTTTAGAACGTATTTTGACGTGGCTCTGTTGTGTGGGTGTTGTGCAACATCAAAGCCAGGGAACCAGGGCTTCTGTGCTGAGATGTCAGTAGGTCAGTGACAGTATACCTCTCTTGATCTTTTAATCATGAGGTAGCTAAGAAAGAGAATCTAATGTTTTTATGACTCAGAATGCAGAACAGTGTCACCTTGTCAAGAGCATTAACTTGCAATGCTGTCAGCCCTTTGAGAAGTTTTTATGTATTAACAGAACTTTTTCTGTTCTGGGCTCCAACACCCACCTTGCAGTTGTAGCTGGGAGGTTCATCTGGCAGCTGCAGGTTGGGTACACAAAATGCACAGCACGTGGTCCCTGAGCATCAGTGAAAAATTCTGTTGGCTCCAGGTCACGTAAGAATTCTGCAAGAGCTGCAGAGGAAGAACCCAGCTGGCCAGAATTGCACAAGAAATTCATTCTTTTTATGGTTTTTAATTTGGTGGCAGGAATGGTGGAGACTGGTGACAAAACATTTTTGGCTGAAAAATTCGAATTCATTGTAATCCCGAGTGTTTGTGGAAATGTATCCTTTTGAAATTGCGAGAAAGCAGCCCATTGGAAACTGCTCGTTTCCTGCTGGCTCAGCTTTGGCTTGGCAGAGGCACACAGAGCCTCTGTGGCATTGCTGGGATCCCAGGAGCTTTGGTTGGAGGTGTCAGGACAGGGCTCCCTGGCTCCCAACAGGACCTCCCAAAGCCTGAGCCTCCTCTGCTTTCACCCTGCCACCCTCAGTCTTTGTGGAAAGCCCGGTGTGTCCAGGAGCCGCTGGTGACTTCTAGAAACCAAGCTTTGATTGTCATCTATTTCAAAAACTATTTTGATTTCCTCTCCTGTGGGAAGTTTTGCAACATCTGTCTTCTGTTTTTCAGAATTTCTTGCTAAATAAACTATTTGTTCCTTCTTTTGCAAATCCTGTCAATAAATGAGGGAGGGGAGTGACAACGTTTGTGGTCTCAGGGCTGACTTAGCTAAGTTATGTTAATTTTTTTGTCTCTACTCACTATTCAGTCCCATGCACAGCTTTGTTTTGGGTGCAAGGATGGCTGGAGCAGGAGTGACCTGGGAGGCCACTCGCAGTGACACGGGGCAGTGGGCAGGTGCCAGCTCCATTCTTGGCCCTCAATCACAATAATTTCACCTCACTCCTTTCAGACTGTGTGACTGAAGTGCATAAAAGTAGCATTAATCCCAGTTATTCAGAATTCATTATTTTGCAAGGGGGTTTAACTCCATGAAAAGCTTCTAAAGCCAGAATCATATGGGCTTGAGTTATGTCCCTTGCCAATGACATTTTATCATACAGAAATTTCATTCAGAGAACCCCGACCCGTTGGAATTTGTGCAGAAACACCCTTTTATCCTGGAGTGGCACGTTCCTGGAATTTTTTGGTGAGTTTTCCAAACACTCACCTGCTCAGAGTGTCTAGCACCTTCTGTTATTTTAACTTGATTTTGCAGCAGGCTCGATGTAGCAGAGTGAGCGCCACTGGTGTGAATGTTTGATGTTGTCCACTGGAAGTCCCAGCTGGAAGGTGTTCCTTTAATGGCTTTTGTTTGGACTTTTTTTAATAAAGAGACAGAAAAGGGGTGAATGTGACCTGCTTTGAGTAAAGCAAGAAGCTGAGAGGTTTTAGGAAAACTTTTATGGTTATATGAAGATTTTTAAGTTTCTAAACTTTTCAGTGCTTTAGACATTAGGAGTTCCAAGGTTTTTTTGGCACTTGAAGTAATATTTTTACCAGGTGTGGAGGTTCATTTCTGTGAAAATGTTGTACAGTCTTGTTTCTTTTAGGTTTTTCCATATGGAAACAGGCACAGGGACATGTCACAATGCAGGTACCAAATACATGTGCCTGACTGTAGAACTCAGAAAAGGAACCTTTATCTTGAGTGTAATTATTGTTGATATTGTTGAACAGAAATTGCAGAGCATCCCAAGGTATTTGGCGGTAAAGAGAGTTTAATATTTAGGCTTTAATTGCTTTTTCTAAATTCTGTAGTGCTGTCAGCCTGTTACCTTCCTTCGTTCTTACGTGTTCCAGCAGTTCTAATTCTGTTTGTGACTGTTTCTTTCAATGTTTTACCAGATTTCTTTTTCAATTTTATTTTGGCAAATTAGAGTTTACCAGCTTCTTTAAACTGATCATAGAAGTGCTTGAATATTAGACTTGGTCAGGCATTTTGTAAAAGAGCAGAGTCTGATGAAGGCAAAATTAATGTGAGTGTCCTGAACATACTTCAGTGGTGCTTGATTTGGAAATACCCTTCCTGGTGAATCAGCCTTTTTGTTGTTTTTGTTTGGGTTCTTTTTTTTCTGTTGTTCTTGTTAAAAAGCCTTGGTGACTTCAGTCAGTTTGAGAACAGTTTTAAAAGCAATTCTACATCAGTTTTCATTTCCACCTTTAAAATTGAAGCGTGTTGCGCATCTGTACGAGAGATGCAACACTGAGGTTTTAACCCAGGGAAAAAAACAGCAGAGATGACAAATCTTTGAAGAGCTCTCATAAAATGGGGTTTCTCTAGGACCTCTCTCGCAGAACTGCTTTTACCTCTCTGGTGTAGAGCACCTCTGTACTTAGCAGGCAGGTTTGAAATTTCACAGATACCTGTAGCTTCCAAATGTCTTATAAGAAAAGCAATAATTATTATTATTATAATGAGAGGAAACATGAAGGCCTTTTTCCTTTGAAGTGTGTCTTCCTTTCTATATGATCTGATACCCTACATCACTGGAATGGTTGTACTCATTTAGAAAATGTCTTTGTTGAGGCAGCTCTTTGGAGTTTAATAATACTTCAAGGTGGATCTGATCTGTCAGCCTCAGCCCTCGTGCCCTGTTATTTCACAGACATCTCAAGGAACCCTGAGATGAAGTGAGAGCGTTGAATGCTGTTGGCTTTTTAAAGCAGTGTAATAGAGCTTTCCTTTTCCTTTAGAACTACTTAATTTTTTTTTTTTTTTTTTGCTGTGCTATTTGCAGACCATATTGACTTAAACCCCAAACCAAACAAAGCAAGCCCACTGCTTTTTATGGCAAAATAACCTTCAGCAGAAGTTCAAACTGGAATTTGTTGTTGGCGCTGAACAGGGTGGACGCTGCTCCGTTCTTCCAAAGGAGCCTTCTGTCAGACTCTTAAGGATGAAAGCAGAAAAACCCCAATTTTGTTTCCACTGTAGTTCTGTGCTATCCTATCCCGCTTTTTCTGTGGCATCACCGAATATTTACAGCCACGTGCATAAATCAAAGGCAGCCCCTGAGTAGTTCTCCAGGTTGTCCCAGGTCTGGCTCATGCTCCACCACCTCCTCTGCAGCACCACTCTTGGCTCCTGCTTGTGCAGACACTTGCAGCTCTTTTGGAAGAAGGGTGGGTTGTGTGTGTGTGTGAAAGGCACAGCCCAACTTCTTAACTTGCCTCCTTGAAACTAAAAAATGAGTGGGGTCAGAAGGGCCTGTCTGTCTTTTGTTGTTCCATACAGGGGTTGTTGTCATGGCAAAATTCGAACTGAAAAATTCCTGGCCAGCCCAATTGCTCGGTGCCTGTGCACAGCTGGGATGGTTTTTGCTGTATGTTGACAGCAGTTTAGTAGCTGATTTTTTGGCTACCAAGAGATTTGGCTTTCGTTACTGTGCTGCTTCATTCTGCTTTGGAAGTCAATTACCCGAACTGTCACACGGCTGGAGAGCGGCCGGGGCCATTGGAATCAGCGCTGCCTGGAATAATTTAGCTCAGGTGAACCTTAAACCCCGTGGCTTGGAGAAGACAGGGAACACCAGTTGTATTCTGTGGGGAGGATGCAATGATTTAGCAACCCATGCCAGAGACAAAGCAAAGGCTTTTCCCAGGCACTGGCAAAAATACTGAAAGTTTGTGAGTCCACCTCCCCCTGCTCCGTTGCTGTGACTGTTCTGCTCTGGAGGTTTCTTTGCCAAAGCCATTTTCTGCCTGGCATTCCTTCTCCCAGATGTTGTCCTGGTGGTCCATGTGAATGACGAAGGTCACCTATTTTATGGACGCATTTAGAAGCCCAACTGATGTATAAGCAAATCTGAACCAGGGTGAAATCCACACAAATACTCGCCTCTAACAGTGTCTCTTCACTCCTGCTGTTACTTCAATGCACTATTTCCTCAAAACACACTTTTATTTAGCTTACAACGAAGATTAATATTTTCCCTCAGAGAGTAGGAGATTGGTTGTTCCATGTGAGTAATCCCATAGCATTGCCATTTCATTTTCCTAGCACTTGTGTAACAGCCAAGGTATTCTTGTGACATTTATAATCAACAAGAATTCAGATCTGCTTTAGGGCACTGGGCTTTAATTTTTTTTTCTCCCCCTGAGTAAAGTGAGGTGGTTTTTTACCTCATTACATTTTCCCTGATTTTTGGAAGAGAGGAAACGTCAGTGTTTGAGAAACAGCACTCATTTTTTCAGCGGAAAGCACTGTATGAAAAATATGAAACAGGTTTCGGCAATGAGTTATCTTCTTATTCATGGATGAGAAGCTGTTCTCCCCCAGATTGAGCTTTTTGATGTAGAAGATCATCCAAGGCCTTGTGATGTTCAGCACAGCACATCTTCATCCAACAAGTGAGGTATCTCTTCCAGCTGTCAAATTATTTTGGCTGATCAAACTTCCCTGGGCCTCGGAGCTGCGTGACAGTTGCTGCAGTGAGAGGGATGTTGCTCATGGAGAGGAAGCTGCTGTCAAACTTGGAAGAGAAAGGATTCTGGCAGTAATAGGACCATGCAGTACAGGAACGATGGTGCTGGAGAAACAGAAGGGGAATTTTCAAAAATTTCATCTTGGCCTTTATCACCAGAAGAGTGTGAAGGAAAAAATTTGCTTTTCACCCACCAAGTGTGGCATCCTGGTAGCAGAGAGTTTGTCAGCACAAGGAAATGTTCATGCAGTCCTGCTGAACAGCGTGGTTGGCATGGCAAGAAATGCCAATAATGTGACACTTGTGGCACAGCCGTACAAAGCCATCACAGGGTGGTAGTAATGAAGTCATCCCAAGCAGATGTTTCTCTATATATGCTTGCATTTTCATTTTATAATTAACCCATTCCTCAAAGTTAGAGGTAAATAAAAGTAGCTATCCCATGAGTAATTTAAAAATAAGCTTTTAAATTTTTTTTTTTTGGTGTTTCCATTATAATGTTGTAGTGGCAGTATGGTGGGTTAATCAGTTAATCAATTTGTGTCCTAGAAAGCAGGGTTTCTAATTGGAGTCACTAAAAGTAGCTTGTTTTGGTTTTAATTATAAAATTATTTCTGGGCCACTAAAGGGTTTAAGACAAAACCATGAATTATTTCCTCAGTCATATATTTCTTGAGATCAATTATGTTCTCTCATCATAGATTTTGTTCTGCCCAGGCCTGGTTAGACACTGGACAATAGCTGTCATTGGATAATAAAGCCACTTCCAGTGCCTTTAGCTGAGTTCTCAACATAATAAGATGTTTATGATGTGAATGTCGTATTCCTCTCCTTTTTAGGTGTTCAACACTTCAGTCCGTTTCTTTCCCCATTCTACCATCCCTTTCTTCTTGTTATTAGAATTTTGCCAGAGCACCGTCAGATTCACCTTGGTGGGATTGAAGTTGCAGGTCAAATGTATGAATCAGATATTCAAACTCAGGAATGATGTGCTCCAGGATGATGCCTAGAGAATATTTATATCTGTATTTATCACAGCTTCTCGTGCAAGCGTTGGTCAATAATGCACAGATTTCAGCTCGTTTTAGCTCGGGTTTGGTGCCAAAGCAGCAAAGAAAAATGTTCTTGCACCTCTCCCCTTTCTTTCTCTTTTCACTTCATTGAAAACGTTGGCCACAATGAAGATGTCACCCCACAGGCTGTACCTGCAGCATGGTGCTCTGCAGCAACAGCAGCTCTCTATTATTAGACAATAATTCAAGTGAAGCTATAACTGTGGGTCATTTCCATACATTAGATATATTTAAAAGCATATACTTACTTAATTTGCATAATTAATACTTATACAAAATTCTCCTTTTCTGAGCTCAAGTGTGTTGAATGTTAATGGAGCTGCCTTTGCAGTGTGCTGAGGGAGATGAGAGCTTGGCCCTGCTTGCTTTGATTTGTTGTGGAGCAAAACCCTCCAGCACAAGCCTTTGACTTCCTGTGTGTCAGAGCCGAAACCTTGCAGGAAAACATCCCTTTTCTAAGCCAGCAACAGCTTTATTTCTAGAGCCTGTGCTGTTGGGATGTTTGTGAAGTCAGACCAGGAGCTGGGTTCTGCATGTTTTTAAGCGTGATAGAAAAAAGTTCGATTGATACTTTATTAGAATCTTAGCTGCTAAAACCCTTCCAAAAAATGATGCTGGTCTAAAGCATTTCCTGAATTATCTCCAGGCTTTGAGAAGTACTTAAATTTTCCTCGTTGTAAGACCTGAGCTGGGAAACTGGTAGTTGGCTTTTAAACTGTCTCTGTATAGTACACTCCTAATGAGGGAGGGGTGTGTTTTGTATTTTAAAAGGTGATTCTGGTGATTAAAATAAATAAATAAATTTTTTCTTCATTAGATGACAGAAAGTCTTTCAGCAAGATATTTTTGGTATAATCTCTTAAGTAACTGATGTGTCCTCAATTAGCGTAGCACAGCCAACCAGTTACCACACCAGCAGAATTTTAAAATGATGTTAAGTGGCATTAGACCAAAATATTTACCTTCTCTCCTCTGGAATATTTTATAAGATAAATAATGAACAGTGTGTGTACTGAATGTCTCTGGTGGGCAAAGCAGTAAATTTCACTTTGCCTCTAAATGTTGCTTTGTGTTCTGCTAACGTCCATCAGAGATCTCTTGGGTAAAAAAGCTCCTCAGTGAGACATGGAAGAATGTAAAGTAGAGGGAAGCAGAAGAACCAGTTTTGGTTTTTATTTGTGAAATATAGGTGCATTGCATTATACCCTCCATCAGGTGGATGGCATGAAAAACATCCTTGCAGGAGTTCTCTGCACTTTCGTGTATCATCCTTGCTTCAATTAGAACAATGTCATTTATCTTCCAAATAAATGGAAGATAACAAAGCACTGAACAACGCTGTGGGAGCTGCAATAGCCGGGGCTGAAGGCAATAGTTGAGGCCTTGCTCCTTTTATATGATAAATTAGTCTCAGGAACGTTCCCTCAGGTGTGGAAGGTTTTACAAATCCTTATAAAAAGAAGTGCCTCTTCCTAGGAAGTTCCTAAGATCTGGGAAGGGACTCCATATAGAGACACTGGTGTGTTTTCCTGGTGGATCTTGTCTCTTGAAGTATCCTGACTCATGTCCATGGGGCATCTGTGTCCTTAAAACAGGACTTGGGCTGTTGTTGGGGAGCAGAGACCTAGAAATGAGGTGAAACCTGGCTTGGGTTTTGTGCCTTGCCCAGTGGGGCTTTAGCTCCCTTTGGGATCCAGCCTCCAGCTCTCTCTTTTCACAGCTTTAGTGACTTTTCCCTTGAGACTTTGAGGGTTAGGAGGAGAAGGGTTAACTTGCTGAGGGGATATTACAGACACATGCCCTAATTGTAGGTGCTATTATGAGAGTAAGGCTGAGCTGTGATGAATTAGGTAATTCCCTCTCGCACAAGAAGAGGAATGAATTCTTAATAGCTGAGAATTGGAAAGCAACCTTATTTAACAGGCAGAGGGAAAACAGCGCTCCCAAAAAGGCCCTGTCAGAGTCCCTGGCTTGTCATGCTGTTTTCTGGAGGTGGGAAGCAGGTGAGAGTCTGATTGAGAAGCTTTTTATGAACTTAACCATAGCTGAGAAAGTTGAATCATGGCATTCCATCTTCCTCGTGACTCCGGCTCTCTGACCTTGGCTTACTTTTGAAGACAAATCATTATTGATCCACCAGAATCCTTCTTAGAAATTATTTCATGTCCCCCTCATGAGGAACTCCTCACAGGCAGATGGTTTTGCATTGATTTATAAACCACGTGAGCCTGCCCATCTCACCTGCTCGTTTAGCGATGGAGGAGATGTGGGATAAACCCTTAACTGATGTGTTTCTCCTCGGGAAAGTGGTCTGCAAGGAAAAGTTACTTCTTTTGTAAATACTGATGTATTGTTATTGGAGCGGGCCCTGGGAGGTAATACAGATGTGGTGGAAGTGCTGGAGGGGACAGGACAGAAAAAGCTTTTAAAAGCTGATTGGGAGCCTTATTTTTGTATTCTTTGGTGTGACAGGCAAACCTTTTCTTTGGCCATTTCTTAGGGAGAAATGAGTCTCTGGAGAATGATGGGTAAGAAAAGGAAAAGTCTTTTGCAGTTTCTTTTTGCCCTCTGTTTCAGTTCTTCAAAATTTCAAATTTATTTTTATCCCTGTCTGGGACTCCCTATGCAAAGCTGGTGGCTTCTGCCTACTGGGCCCTTGCTCTTGTATTCCTTCTTCTGGAAGCTCTGGGGCCTCTGTAGGAAATGCATCATCTTTGTCTTGTGCATGATTTGTACATTTTTAGGTGCTGACACAGTATAATTAAAATTGAAGAAGGTAGGGAAGGCATTTAGAAACAGTAATTACTGGTATGTCAGTAACAAAATTAGTGGGAAGTGAGTATGAAAAGATAAATCATCCTTCTGTGAACGGCTTTAGTAGATGTCTGTGCCTATGGGCTTAAAATGTTATGTTTGAGGTGCAGGACCACAGATGTACCTGTAGCTGCCACTAATGATAAAAAGTCTCTTAATCTCTGTGAGGGAATTAGCTGGCCTTTCCTTTGCATATTAAATACTCATAAATTAATTGATCACACATTGATATGCTGGTGCTTATCATGCAAGTCCGGTGTGGGTGGTTGCATCACAAGAGGTGTGGGCCATGAAAGCATCTGTGAAGGTCTGCTCTGGGCTTCCAGCACAGGAGCCCTTCAGCTCTGCTGAATATGTATGAGCCTCGCTTGCTTGTTCTCCCTCAGCCTGCAGGGCTGTTTGAATGTTTAGGCAGAACTTGGTTTTCCAGGATCAAAGAAACCTGAGCCAAAGCTCAGCTCTGCTCTGGATGCTGGTCCTGCAGCGCTGCAAAGAAAAACAAATAATACTCAGTTTGCTTTCAGGCTCCATAAACCTGCCTGTTGTAGCCGAGCTTCGAAATCAGTTTACAGTCAAGTAGTGTAGGGAAACAAGTGAAGAGTTTTTTGCCTTTTGTTGTTATTTGTTATTTTTTTTAAAGGGAGATGTTGTGCATTGTCTACTCGGTTTTCTTTCTTCCTTTTTTTGTTTTGTTTAGATGGAGCTGCTTGGATCTCTGTCAGGTGTGTTAAGACAAGCATGTAGGTAGCTACTGTACCCTGATGGTTCAGCTTTGGCAATCAAATCTGCAGAACTTAAAAATTACTATTTTGATTTCAAAACCGCTTCCAACTAGTGTTAGTAAACTACATGTTTAAATCTACTTTTAGGTTTAAAAAAGCTTTATAAAGACATAAAATGCTCCGCAAAAACAATGTACTTTGAATTTTGAATTCATTACGAGACCTGACTGCCACAACATTCCCACTGCAGAGTGAGTCAAGCCCGTGTACCTTGGGAGAAACTCTCCAAGCAGGTGAGCAGTACTCTGAGAAACAAGGGTTGCAAACACGTTCCAGTCCAAATTCTGATTGTGTGAAATCAAATTGGACACTGAAGAGGCTTCAAACCCTGAGAAATATCTGATCAGCATAATAAGATCTTGGGAGCTGCAGCTCATTTTGCCTCTTTCTGCTGTTGGAACTAGAGCTGACAAGAACTTTGTTTGCACTGAAGGATCCAAAGGGAAATATTGGATTCTGACCCTGCAATGAGTTTTCCATGGGCTCATTACCATTTAGACAGATGGGATACATTAGAGTTTCCATTTCTTGTTTCACTGTAGTAATAAATGGTAGCTTTTTAAATAGTTTATGTTCGTGAAACACTATAATTTTTATTACACTTCAGTGAGATTTGCAAGCTGCCATTGAAATGAAAACCAAAAAAAAAAAGAAAAAGCCAAGTGATTGCAAAGTAATTTTTACAATTGTAAAGTGATTGTAAAGCTGAAAGAAGATTTTAACAATATTCAGCTCAGATTATCTAAGATAATGGTTAATTTTGCCATTTCCCTTTCCCTGTTCAGCAACTTTTCCCATGAGCTTGCGCTACTACTTTGTCTTTGGGCTGTGTGCAAACCACCCAGGCTTTGCGCCTTCCTCTGTGTGTGAGGGCAGTGATGCGAGCAAATGTTGGTATTCCAAAAGGAATTCTGAGATTTCAGGTGGTCTCTTCTTTTCCTTTGCCTTCTTCACCACCTCATAAATTCCCTTGTGCAGTTCCTGCGTTTAGTGGCAAGGTGAGCAAACTGCTGATTGTGTGCCAGCCGCTGTCAGTGGCAGCGCGGTGCGAGGGCTGATTGCTCCATTGTGGTGCTGAGCACTCCTGAGCAGGGGGCTGCAGGCACACAGCAGAGCCTGCATCTCATCCGAACCTCCCCACGGGCACATCAGCCCTCCTTTGTTCGCTGGGTTTGATTTAAGCCTCTCTGCTGTGCACTAAAGGTGCAGCAGGAACAATAACTTGAGCGAATCAGTTCATAAAGCTGAAGAGTATTGATCTGTGTCCTATAGAATTAGAAATTACTGGCTGGGAGAACAGTTTGTAGCTCTGAGGATCCCTGCTTTGTCTTTGTGTACAGTGTTAAAGTTGTAAAGTCTTACCCTGATAAATCAGAGTTTCCTTCTACGACTCCCTGCCAGGAGGTTGCAGCCAGGTGGGGGTTGGGCTCTTCTCCCAAATAACAAATGATAGAACAAGAGGAAATGGCCTCAAGTTGCACCAGGACAGGTTGAGATTGGATATTAGGAAAGATTTCTTCACTGAAGGGGCGGTGAGGCGTTGGAACAGGCTGCCCAGGGCTGTGGTTGAATCATCCTGGGAGTTCAGAAGCCGTGTGGATGTGGCACTTGTGGGCAAGGGTTAGTGGTGAACGTGGCAGTGCTGCATTAACAGGTGGATTCAATGACCTTGGAAGTCTTTTCCAACAATTCTATGAATCCTGTTGGTTTCTTATCCCAAGCCTCCACGTCTAGAAAAGTCAGCCTATTTATTTCTATACTCTCTCAGTGAAGAGTTCCTGTCACAAACAGCAGCTGTTGAGGAAGCTGCTCCCCACAGCTGCGCTGGGCAGCCACTCGAGCTTTTGTGTCCTGGTCCCCTGTCACAGCTCATGTGTGCCACTGGGGGTGGAAACCTGGGGGTTGGGTTTGGCTCTATAATATTTACATTGGTTCCAAAACCACAACATATTGTAATGAATGATAAAAAGCCTCTTCAGATGCTCCAGAGAAGCTCTCTGAGGAGGCAACGTTTATTAGTACATTACACAAATAATTACATGGACTGCAAGGAAGCAGTTTTCATTAAAAAAGAAAAAAGGAGGAATCCTTTTGTCACTTCCAAGGGAAAATGTCTGCTTCATACAGAGTATTCCTTTGCAACAGGGTCCTGGTTCTAGGATATTACAATAAAATACACATTTTCCATTTGGCAGCAATGAGTATGGGTTACTTTGGAAATCTCTGAAAGCTTTTTATTTTGCCAGTTTAAGGGGAATAAAAGCAAGGGAATGAAAAGATGAAGACCAAGGCTACTGTAAAGCTTGTTACTGATTCGAAATGGTCATTTTGAGACAGCTGAAAATGGACTTACTTAAAAACCCCAAACAATCACCTTCTTCCTTGCTCATCCAAAAACTGGCCATTTAGTCCATGAAGCTCAGTCTCAAGCAGTGAGAGTAAGAAGTGAGAGCGGAGTGCAGCAGGACAAAATGTCCACTATTAGGCTAAATATGTAAGTACCTAAAATGGCTGTAGAGAAATTTTGAGTAAAGTTAATGCATCCTTGCTTTGAAATGTGGAGCATTCTTATGTATGACTCTGGTGGGAAATTTGATATGTTCTTTTCGCCTGTGGAAATAGGACTGGTGAAGAAATATGCCTTTATGTCAGAATACCTGGGTCCTTGTTAACCCTTTTACTCCTTAAACTGATGTCGGAGATTTATCTGGAGACAAGGGCCATGTGTCCTCAGTGGGAAATAATCAAACTGTCTGACAGAAATGTTTTGAGGCCAGTGGTTGAATGGACCATGATTAGCTTGGTCCCCTCTGGATGGAAAACTTTATGGCCTTTTATATGCTGGAAATAAATCCAGCCTTTTTCATAAGTGTCTATTCAGTGTGCCACTATAAATGTATCAAATAGTAAATATAATGTGCTATTCATATGAGAAATATTTGTGGGAATGTGTTCCTTGGAGCCCTTGGCACTTAACACATTATAGGAGGTACTGTTTGGGAGTAAGATTTACTGCTAAGGGAACGTGTAATTATGAAAGTCTGCTAAGATTGAAAATATTACAAATTTTGTTGCTTTTCACCATGGCAATTTGTACTTATGGTTTTCTCTCAAACAACTGGAGCAGTTTTGTGCTTTTCTGCTTGTGGTTTAGTTGTTTTTTTTTAAAATTATACCCCAAAACCAAACAGAGAAGCTGCCAGACCTAGCTGTGTCCTTCCAGTACCTGAAGGAGCCGACAAGAAGAATAGAGAGAGACTTTTTACAGGGGCCTGGAGGGACTGGACACAGGGAATGGCTTCCCACTGCCAGAGGGCAGGGATAGATGGGATATTGGGAAGGAATTGTTCCCTGTGATGGTGGGGAGGCCCTGGCACAGGGTGCCCAGAGAAGCTGTGGCTGCCCCTGCATCCCTGGAAGCGTCCAAGGCCAGGCTGGACGGGGCTTGGAGCACCCTGGTCTAGTGCAAGGTGTCCCTGCCCATGGCAGGGGGTGGGACTTGGGGGAACTTGGTGATCTTTAAGGTCCCTTCCAAGCCAAAACATTCTACGATTCCACCCTGCTGCTTATTCGAACTTACTGCCTGAGGACAGATCACGGCTGTTGAACGCTGCTGTCGTTTGGCCTGGCTGCGGAAGCAGAATCCACCAGCAGCAGCATCCTTCTCTTGAGCAACTTTATTTTGTGAAACTGGTCCCAGCTAAGGATGATGCATAGAGAGATTTCCCAGTTACCAGATGGAAATGATAATGGAGTTACAGAAAAGTGAATGACTTTTAGGGGAAGTGAAGAAAGGCTGTGCGTTGCTTTTCAGCTGTAGCTTGCAGTGGTGTTACAGCTGCCTGGAAAAGCAGCTCTTTGGGGTCTCTCTGTAGCCCTATTAGAGGCTGGAGAAATGGCTTTTCTGGGAGTGCTGGAGGTGTCTGAAGAGTCATCTTCAGTTCAGGCAGTAAATCAAGCCAGACTGCAAAACAAAACCAAACCTTGCTTATGTTGCACATTACAGGGATTAGAGGTACCTGTGAGTGGAGCTTTGCTCATGGCTCATTAACTGAAGGAATGGTGACAGCAGCGGGAAAAGGCCTTGAATTGTGGTCTTGAGGGATCCATATGGGGAAACATGGAATAATAATGATGCCATTACTTATAAATAATAGGTAATGCCCAGTCATACCAACATAAGCAGTATCTGCAGGGGCTCTAGGCTGAGTTTTGGTGACAACTCTTGGTTCCAGTTTATCTTACTCACTGCAAGCCTGATACATTTCTACCTTTGCCTGCAGTTGCTGAAAAATAGTTCTGATGCTTTGCGACCTTCTATCTGTTGTCTCATTTCTCCATGTTGTGAAGACTAATAATGATGTCTTATGTCGCTTTCCAGCTTCCGTAATTTGGCATGTGGGTGCTTGTTGTGTAAACTTAAATATTTGGCATCACGGGGAGTTTGCAGTAATCTTAAAGAATTTTCATCATATAATCATTACTGATACGATAAAATTCTCTGAGCACCCCGTGCAAACCTTTCTAAGATTGTGTGAATGCTGAAGCTTCTGAGGATCTGGATGTTGATGGTCTCAAATGAGGGCCAAAAATCCCTCAAAAATGTAATATGTCACTTACAATTCATTATATCACATCTCACAATGTGATATATCTGCATTTATTCTGTGAATGACACATTTTACCAAAAAAGGTTATTCAAGGCCTCCAAATCACTTTATGAATAGCATTTTTGCATGTATTTGCATTTAATATGTCTAATCTCTGATACAACAGAAATCATGTTACATTTTCTGTAGATGATGGCAGGGGTTTTATTCCCTTGGATCCCTCTTCCATTTTTCTCTTGTCAACATGCATACTTCGTCAGAACAAGAAGACAAATATATTACAGAGTTAGAACATTTAAAACAGGATAATTTGATGCCTGCATTTCCTCAAGCACTTGTTCATGTGCTTGGAAATTGTCTTGAACAATGGTTTATGGTGCTATGTACCCTAAACTGGAGTTTCCCCTGCACGGAAAGACAGTCAGTAAAACCAAGAATCTCTAATCCATAACAAGGGAACTTTTTTTTAAAACCAAGACATTTTACAGAGGTAAAAAAACCCTTGTCAGAGAAAATTCAAGCTGAAATATATCCTAATGGTTGTGGAAATAGTGGTGACTGATGGGTATCTTGAGATAAGGTGATGAGTGGGAAACTAAGGTAGCGCGGTCATCTTTTGTGCTACTACCCTGAGGAATAAAGTTTGTTCCCCTTTTTCTCTCCTTTTGCAGTATGGCAAAGCCCCCCTCAGAGGGGAAGCAGCACAGTTGTCCTACTTTTTGGCTCCCGGAACACGTGGGGAACACCTCCAGAGAGCAGAATGTGTTTTGAGGGCAGCCAGGGAGGGGCTGGAGCGGGATGGGAGGTGCTGCAGCCACCCTGCTCCTGCATCCTGGGGCTCGGTGGGCTGGGAGCAGCTCCAGGGTTGCCAAGTGCTGTCTGTGGCAGCTGCTGGGTCCCCAGAGGGAGATCCTGCCAGTGCCACTGCCGTGGGAAGAGCGGAGACGTCACGGCAGGGCCTGGCCAGGAGAACCCAGTTTATCCAGGCAGAGCTTTTCTGGATCTGTGTGTGGGTGGCTTCCTGCTGGAGCCCGAAGAGCTGTCAGCGTTGCCTTTTTGTGACAATGGTGTGGGGGAAAGCTGTGCAGGAGAAGGCTTCAGAGCTAAGAAATGGTTTAAAATACTTCTCTTTCAACTCTGTGCTGAAAGAGCCCTGCTTTGCCTTCAGAGAGGTTCTAATCACCTGGTTTGTAAAGAGAGGGTTTGGTGGAGTGCTCCAGGGAATTCTCATATGAAGATCTTGCAGGGAATAGTTTGACACAACTTAAAATCCCAGAAATAAACCAATATTCTTCCAAACAGCTCCTGTGAGCATTTGTTCATAGGTCCATCCACTGAAGGCAAAAGGATCAGTTTAGGAATGGAGCTACCTGTCAACCACAAGGAAGTTTTTTCACTATTCATTATATTTATTTTTCAGTAATTCATTATATTTGAATTGATAAAATGTCCTGATTGCTTTTGAATCAAAATAATTCACCTTGAACCGCTTCTGGATGTGCCATGGAAATAATTTCAGTATGCTAGTTAATCAAAGAAAATTTAAATTAGCCTTTTTTTTAACTTGTGTAACTGACTGGACTAGATATAATATACTGGCAAGATACCTTGCAATAGTTCAAGTTGTAGCATTTGTAATTGATAAAAATTTGCAATGAATAATTAATGTGCATGGTAACTCTAAGTGGTGGGGAAACCAGCTATCACGATTACATCGAAGTTAGTTTGGGAATATGCTGGAAAGCATCTTTGCACAAACCACCTTGCCTGGAAGTGCTGTCACCATGCTTTGCTGGTGCTTTGGAACACCTTGATAGAGAAAATGAATGAATTTGCAGGTAAAACTTTCAGAAGAGCAGTTTAATCACAGCTGTGTGAACAGGGAGGTGTTAAACCCTCTCTCAAATCCAGGATGTTTGGATGCACTTGTACCCAGCCTTCAAGGCAGGGAAATGGATAAAATAAAAAGCAGGAGAGTTAAAGCCTTGTGGGAAATGCTGGGGGTGCTGCTCATTCTCTGAATTCCCCGTGAGATGCTCACGGTTGTGGTTGGGATCTGCCTTCCTGGCCAGCTGCTGTAATCTGTGTTTTATAGCTTTTTCCTGTGAGAGGGTGTTTAGCTGAGCTGCAGGTCAGCCCTTGGCAGGCCTTGCCCATGGATGTGACCTTTCCACTGCAGGATGCACGTTCTGCTATCCAGCCAAATGAGATGGGAACAGAACCAGAGCCCTTTCGCTTTTTGGGCTTGACTCAAAGTGAACCCACGGTTTTCTCTGGTGCTTGAGGGAGGTTTTCTCTTGAATGAAGTTACTTTCCTGTGTGCATCACCTGAGAATGTTTCCAGTGATGAAGGAGCAGAGAGAAGCACAAAGAAAGAAAATTCCTGTCGTTCTTTATCACCTGAAAAGGTAACAGCACAGCCCCAAGTCCCTCACAGCACGGCCCATGCCTTTGGAATCACAGATGGCCATGTGAACTTGTGCTGGAGCAGCGAGCAGAGCAAGAGTTGAAATCTCTTTCTCTGCATTACTAAAAAGGTTAACAGCCTCGCTGCACTCTGTGGGGTTAATTTAGGGCTGATTTATCTTTCTTGCACGAAGCCTCGCAGCACTGCGAGCTTTTGAGATATGGCCAAGTTCAGCACCTAAGCACACACTGAGCTGTAGTGCTAAACTCAGTGCAGTCCTTTTTACTAGAAGGATGTTACAGGAATTTTCCTTCCTGTGTGCACGACAGCATCCCTTTGTTGCAGTGTCATAAATGTATTTACAGTAAATTGTAGCTAACCCAAATTTTCAATACATAATCCGTTTTTCCTTTGGGAGGGGACAGGAGTGATGTATTGCTCAGCAAATCTTTGAAGCTTCTGCAGAAATGTACTTTGATCAGCATCATTCAGGGAGGGTAACTTCTTTCCCCCTCATTAATTCTCTCTTAAACGTGGATTTTAATGAAAAACCTTGAAAAATGCTTTTGGCTTTTTTTTTCTTTTGCCTTCAGTCGGTCATTTATATTCTGCACAGACTAGAATAGCACTGTGGAGGGAGCACTTAAATAGGGAGAAGATATTTGTCATCTGTCACACTCTGAAATTAAACTTTTGATATCGAGTTATTGCCTTAGAAATAACTTCAAAAAATTTACATGCAGAGAAAAGTACATGGTGGGGGAAGCTGTTGAGCCAGTTATTGCATAACACTGTGTTAAATCCTCTGTCACCGAGCAGCCTTTAAAAATATTTCTTCATGAATAAATTAAAAAAAATACATTCATACAATGCCCATTTCCATGACCACTTATGTGGATTTTTTTCCTGTTAACAAAATCAGAGAGAGGAGACTGAGATTTCCAGAGCTGCTGCAGGGATTTCTAATTAGAAATTGATACCAAGTTTTGTTAGGCGCTTTGAAAATTCTTGTAGTACATTTGCATACATTAAGGAGAGAATGGGGCCATGTTCATTAGACAGTTGAGGAATTAAAGCTCACCAGTACCAGTGGCAAGTGGTACAGGAAGGAAGTTGGGAGGAATATTTGCCATTTCGTAATGGCTACAGTGGAAAGGGTATTTGGACTCTGGCACGATCCTTCTGCTTTGTGGGAAGATGTTGAAGGATTATAAACGAGATGAAACAGCTTCTCCACAGGGCTGGGATAATGGAACTGTTCCTGGCTGATGAGTTTAAGACCACTGAGGGAGAATGATGGACTCCTCCTTCCCAGAGCCAGTTTTATTTCAAAATGCTGCCTAAAAGCAAATACCTGTTGGTGGCTCTGCTCACTAAACCTGTCATTTCCTGGGGCAAGTGACCAACTTGTCTTTTTGGCTAAATCAAGTTCTTTCCTTTGTGGTTTTGCTCACCCTCCACGGGGAGGTTCTGCCGTGGTGCTGGAGGCTCGGAGGCACTGCCATTCCCTAAAGCAGGGCACAGCAATCCCATTTCCTGCAGGGACAGATTTCCTGTCTGCTGCAGGGACAGGAACGAGGGATTGCTACCTGGGAATGCTGGAAAAGCAGCATTTTGTTAGTTCTTGGCTTGTGCTTTCAGATACAGGAAAATATGTGGTTTCTCCTAATAACCCCCCCTGCTTTTCCAACATGATTTACGTTTTTTCAGATTTTATAGGCGTTGAATCGGATTTGGTTTTGAAGCAGTTTTTATGGGGTGTTTATTGCACAGCCTTAAACTGTCCAAAAGTGTTACTGGATCACTGAACTGATCTCTGGGAGAAAACATTCACGTATCTACATTGAGTGCAGCTGTAAAGCTCTGTCACATCACATAGTTCTTATTATCTGAGGATTCTTCTCATCCAGATAACCTCCTAGAATCAGAAAGCCAAATTATTAAAGGAATTGGTAATAACTGTAGCTTATGAAGTGCTGGTAAATACAAACTGCGAAGGAATTTGCAGATAAGCTGGGTCATAATTGTATATATAATTCTTTGATTTTCAAGTTCTGCTACAAATCCAGCCCCATTTGTTAGAAATAAAAGGGACTATTTAGGAAATATATGTCTAATATGACTGAGAGAAAGATATTACTGTGCCTTTTGAGCTACTGAATTTTCTGATAGCCAAAACAATTTCAGAAGAACAAAAGTCCAATCCCCTGGGAATATGAGCAGGGTGCAGGCAAATGAAGGTTGGACATCACCCAGAGTCTTTTGAAATACACAGCTTTGATTCCAGCACTTAAAATCCTGAATCCCTCTTTCATTATTTATTTTAAAGCTCAATACCTCCAGGGAACAAAATGTTTATTGTCTGAAAGACCCTTAGATTGGTTTTTTTTTCCTGTTTTAAATCTATAATAGACGGCCTTTGGATAAAATAGATAAACCAGCACATCTTAAGCTGCTAACCATACCAAAGACAGTGCAGATCAACATCAAAATCACAGTGTATCTAAAGAAATTTGAACACCAAATTCATCTGGATCTGTTGTGCGATTTGGGTAGAGTTGCTCATTCATGCATTTTATGTTAAATTGACATACAGAGTTGTATGAAATACTTGAGGATTGAAGTCAGTGAAGTTTCTTAGGTGGTGAATGCCTTTTTTTATCATTCAAACTCTGCACCTCTAAAACAAAGACAAGCTAAGAAATACAGAAAGAGGGGAAAACCCCACCCAACAGAAAACCTCAAGCCAAAACCCAATCCCAAACCTCTTTTTGCCCCTTTCCTCCGTCAGAGTAACACTTTCATTGACCAAACCTCCCCAGAGAAGTCCCCAGCACATGGTGCTGTGTCAGTCAGGACTCCTGTGTGACACTGAGGCACTGCCAGCTGTGCTGGGACACTGCACAGGAACACTTTTATCATCAGCTCTGCTGTTCTCTCATTCCCAGCAGCTCAGGTCATTGATGGAGGGAGGACATCAGTCACCTCAGGTCTGCAAACAGAACAAATGGGATGGCTTTAAATAACCATCTAGAACTTTCATGACCAAGCAGAAAAGCCATGTTGTCTGTTTGGTGCCTGCAACCCTTTGCTAGCTCCAAGAGTGACTCAAGGTGCCTGGGATGTCACTTTCATTTTAATGTCAGTAATTCTGATAAAAGAAGCACCAGGTTTGCATGTTTCAAAACCTGAGCACTGCGGGGCAGTGTTTTCAGCTTCCATTTCCAGTGAGGATTTGCCTGAAGAACCTCTTTAGAAGAACATCTTTGACTCATTTAATAGAACAAGGGAAGCCATCACTTGCTGGTTTTCAGCTCGCTGCCCGATGAGAGCAGACAGTGGATGTGGCACAGCCACGGAGAGGCTTTGCTGCCTGCCTGCCTGACACTGTTGGCTGTCAGGTTTGTTTTGTAATGCTGTAATTACAGAAACGGAGATCCTGGGCAATTATAGGGAGAAGGAGATGCATTTCCCACTGTGAGCTGAACATGGAATAATACTGCACTTACGAAAGGTGGGAGCAGTTGGAGGTGTAGGAGAGGTCTGTACCACTATTGAAGAGGGGTTTAGGGGAAGATAAAGCCCTCAAAATGACCATTTAATTAAAAAACCCAGTGAATTCTCCTCCTTCCATGGTGCTGCATTTTCCAAGTATCAATGTGGTTTCTCTCCTGTTGGCCTCTCTCTGGCTCCTGAGTGTTGTGATTCCATTTCTCCACCAGGCTGAGTTGCAGCTGGGCAGTTCATGGTGGGCTTTTTGCTAATGCCACACTCATTCCCTCTTCAAACATCACTAAACTTTGTCCTGGGATGCCAGAGTGAAGAGGAGCAGGGTTTTGAGGTCTCTCCCACTGCACAGGATGGAAGCATGGCCAGCAGGACACTTTTCCTCCTGGACACGTCCTAACACAGCTGGCTTTTATTTATCCCTGCTTCACCCAAAGCTCTGCCACCTTTTACATTAACAAAAGTGCTATGCTTGATTCAAAATCTCCATTCATGCTAATTTCAATAAATTCAATTAGTTTTGTTTATCTTAAGAAATGGTACTGTACAGGAGCAACATTTGAGGGCATTTAGAAAGCAGAAAGAGATTCAGTGGTGGTGCAGTGAACATGTTACTGGAATTTGTTGTAAATTGAAAAACACAAACAACTTAGACCTGACCAATCTACAGTTTGAATTTTGGCTTGTTCAGTGCCATGCCAAATACTAATGCTCACTAAAATTTAACAAAATCATAAAGACCTTATGGGGCTCATTCTCTGTATTTATGTAAATATGTGTTGGTGGATATTTTTCAGCCTGATCCTTGTGAATTTGTGTGCATCAAGATAAGAATCTGTCATTCCAGCTTTGCAAATGCTGTTTAAGGTATCTTTTGTGAGCTGCAGAATCACAGAATGGTTTGGGTTGGAAGGGACCTTCAGGACCATCCAGTTCCAGCCCCCTTCCATGGGCAGGGACAACTTCTTTGTCCATTGGCTGAAAAGGAGTAAATCAAAAAAAGGAAATAATGGAAAATCTTAACTATCTGACTGCAAGGGTGCACATACTGAGTAGTGGAAAATCCTGCAAGTGGAAAAGCTCTTTTTAGGTGTTGGAATAATTGTACGTTGCTCGAAACACGCCTAGAACAGTTTAAACAGTTATTAAAGAGTGTTGCCAGATTTTATCACTGCAGTCATGCATATAGATCAGTGATCCCTGAGCAGCACTCCAAAACGTGTGAATGAGGTGCACTTGCTAAAAATAACCTTACTGAGTGCTGCTCCTAATTGCCACGGAATCCTGGGGAAACGAGATGATTTCAGCAGCACAAAATTGACTTCAAACGTTTAAGTGCAGCGTTACACATGGTTTTTGAGAGGTGATAAAAGTATTTGCTAGACCTTGATCATCAGCATTTAAAAAATAGAGCAAACAATCACCATCAGATTCAACTTGGAGCCATTGTAGTTCTGTTCTTGTCTCAATTGTAAGAAGTGGGCGGTGATGGGTTCTGGTTGTGTGGAAACCCCTGGTAGGGCTGCAGCTCTGGGCTGGAGGAGGCTGGAACTGCCCTGCCTTACCTTGTAAAGCCACTTCAGCAGCCCCAGATATAAAGAGAAGTATCTGTGAATTTTTTTTTAATGAAAATAAAAATTCCCAGGATGTTTGGCAACAGCTGAGCATCCCAGGACTGACAGACAGACAGAAACATGATCCATTTCTTTCCCTTCCCTTTTAGAACTTGTTGTAATACTCAATCAAGTTTCCCCCGTGCCTTTGTACCCCAAACAGAATCTATTTTCCTTTTCATAGGAAATGGGTTTGTTGATGAAGAGCCTGCCAGTGCCACCTCTGTGACACTTCCAGAATTTTAGGATGTTGGATAAACGGGAGCTCATCTATTTCATTATAATTCCATCCTCAGTTTGGGAAGGTGAAACCTTTCTCTCATCAAAACCAGTCTTAAGAATCAATAATCATCTTTTCTTTCTAGAAAATTCTTTGATTATCCCTTTCTTTATGGTTATTCATATTTTTAGGCAGCTGCAGCAAATGACTGATTTGCAGGCACTCTGGATTTCTGCTCCAGCAAGGGTTTAAGCTATTTAGGGAAATGAATGAAGCACAAAGGTTTTTATTTAACTATAAATTTTGTATGAGTTTAATTTTTTTCATGAGTGACTGGCTTTCTTACATCAAACTCCTTCACAGGGAATTTTACAGCAATAAGCAGTACCTTTGACAACTATAATTTTCTAAAACTCTGAGAAAACCAGATGAAAGAATAAATAAGTATTGATCTGGCCGAGGTTTAAGTAATTCCTGATTAAAGTAAAAATGCATTTTAAAAGTAGCATTGATTACTCCTGGACTCTGGTTTTGTTACCCTTCCCAGGCTGAAAATGTTGAGTCTTTATAGAGTCAGAGAAATATATTGAGAATACCAATGAGACATTTATTGTAATTTATCACCCACTGTTGGAGCACTTTTATGTTATCCTCTGAATTTATACTCAAAATCAATCTCATGGAAGTGGGGGAACTTTACTGCTGAGGGAACGGGAGGCAGGAGGTTTAAGGACAACCTGTACTGCTGGGCACTCACAGTTTTTACAACCCAGGCCTCCAAGAGTAGGTGCTGGAAGTGGGATTTAGTCAGGACAGAGCCAAGTGTTCCCATCCCCGGCTGCATCGAGTCCTGCTGGGAGTCCCCTTCTCACCCATTTAATTGGCTTTGCACCATTTCCATCCCCTCTGGTAGAGATGTTCTGACTTGCTGTACTCCAAAGCTCTGGCATTTAGGTGTTTCCCCCTGCTGTGTCTCCTTGCTTGCTGTTAGTTTGATTCCTGGAGTTACCTGCTGATTTTTGGGAATGGTATCCGATACACGGATTGCATTGTCAGCTCCTGGAGAAGATGGACTTGCATTTTGCTCAGCTCCAGCACTGTGTGTGCAATTCAGAGCGAGACAGCTCTGTTTTTTAGCTGTTTTCATGTATTTCCACGATGGGGAATCTCTGGAATAAATGTGCTAAGGAGATGTTGGTAGCCCAGGTGGTGGAACAAGATGTTTGGCTTGGAACTCCTGCAAGCACTTCTGTTAGCTTGGGACGGGAGAGAGGTATTTTTCTCACTTCTAGTGCTTGCATGGCACTTCAGTCAAGTGGGTTAGGCTTCTTGTGGTTTGTTTTTTTGGCCAGATTTCAATTTAATTCATGATGTGTCACCTCCCTAACGCAGCTTTGGCTCTCAAACAAGTGGTGTTGTCCTTTTAATTTCTGGCCGAGCGGTTGTGCAGCGGAACCCGGAGAGCCCAGGAATTGCTTTTTGGCTCTCCATAGCACGACGTCCATTCCGTCTGTGCATCCCTGTGTGATGCCCCAAAGTGCTTTGAGGAGTTAGGACAGAAACTGCTGTTGAATCTCTCTGTCCTGGAGCTCTTGGAGGGCTGGCACTGCTGGGTTCCTGCAGAAATCTGCCGGTTTAGGGGACATTCCCTGAGCAGCTTGAGGGGTTGTGTTTAACGAGACGGATTGCTTGGCAAGCTGTGTCTTGACGAATGTGCTACTCGCAGGATTCTGTCTCTGCTGACTTAAAATCATCTCCAGAAGGGGTTGAAGTAGAGCCTTTGTTGAAAACTTAATCCTGGCATTGGATCTGAGAACCAGGAAGAGACCTGTGTGTTTGTCCCGTTGTAGCTCTTGGAAGAGATGTTTGTTTTCATCTCCAAAAGGAAGCGCCCTGGTTTCATGTGCCCTGATTCGTGCATGCATTTATTTAGGAAACATTTTCCCTTCAAGATATTTGATTCTAAGAAAAATTGAGGTTTTCAGTTCTGTTTCATACTTGTAGACCTGAATGTTACTACAAAATAATTGTAAGTGGCAACAAGTATGATAGCTTCTGTGTGCATTATTAGTTTGATTTTTCCAGAATGAGGCAATATTTAATGCTTCAGTTCTATTGGAAAGTGCATTATGTTTTGTTTTTTGAAGGTGTGTTAGACTTTATTTTTTTAAGAATCACTTTTAAATTTTCTGTTATGGAATAACACAGATGAGAGGAGCTTAATTTTATTAATTGTGCAATAAACCCATTTGGATCTAGAGGAAACCATCTGCTTTTGAATGATTTTCTTTGATTTTACATTCATTATATCCAGTCATAATTTAAATTTCCCAAAAGTAAACTGGTTTTTTCTTTGTTTTTGTCAGGTCTTGCATGCTGTGACACAAAGATCTCATCGGCCGGTGCGCTATGTTCATGGTAAGCCTGATTTCCTCCTCTTATCCACATTGTCATTCCAGGGGTTATTATATCAAGGATATAATATGTTATTCTAGCAATCAATCCTTTGAAATGATCACAAACACACGGACATGAGTTTAGTCTTTGTTTTTCCTGAATTAGTGACAAATCTCCCCTTTTCCACAACATCCAGTGCAAGCTGAGTTTTAAGAACCTGGAGAGGATCTGATAATGGCCTTCAAGTTTCAGTGGTCATGGTCGAGGTTGCAGACAGGGCAGGTTGGGGCCAATTTTGTAGTTTTTAGTAATGCAGTGGTATCAGAATTCCTGACAGGTCCCCACATGAGGAGATCTACAAATGGCAACACAAAAGGCCCAGCCTGGGTCCAGTGAATCCCGTTTTGTCCTGGCTCCAAATCCTCAGGCTCTTTAGCTATGCTAAGGAACTCTCTGTGGCTGCCAGCTTTTTGGCACTTCTTAAAATAACTCAGTTAAATATGTTTCATAAACTCGTTTTCTATAGGCAAAAGAAGCCCCTGTGCTGCTCCTCAGCAGCGTATGTTCCTTCTCTTTTTCTCCTCCAAATATTAGCAAATAACCCCTTTTATTATGATATGAAAATAAACCAGCTTTTGGGATTAGGCCTCACATTTATCAAATGGTTTCCTACTGTGTTCTGCTTTTTTTTTTTTTGAGGGGTTAAGTAGCAAATGTCTTCTGTATTTCTGGGTTTACTGATACATATTTTAAAATTCATTATTCTCCCTCATGCTTTTTACTGGAAGTAGCTGGAATCCTCATGTGGTTCCACTGTTCTTTTTTTCTTTTTTTTTTCCCATTTTGAAATTTTTTTTCTCCTAAGTTCTCCCTCACCTGCCAGAGGATGTTTGAGCTGCTTGATGACCTCCACCTCTGAGAGCAGAAGTTAATAAACAGCTTTCCCTTGCTGATGGGATTAGGGATGTCAGAGGAGTGGCCAAGGCTTTAAGGGACACGGATTTTTAATCTTCTTCCCTAGTTCCCCTCGGCTGTGTCAGCCACTGGAAATCTGCCTTATGAAGCTGTCAGGGTAATCAATAACCACGTTCAGCTGAGCTTCCTGGCGTTTCTGAGGGTCATAAATGTGCTGCAGCATCCAGAAGGAAAGTGTTCAATCCTAGGATATCCCCTGGTGTTTCAATAATCATCCCCACTTCCCAGGGGGAAGGAATCCTTGGCTTGCAGGGTCTCCAGCAGCCCCTGGGGAAGGGGGCTGGGCATCTTCGAGATCGTGACCAAGGACGAGCCCTTGCTCAGTTGCACATCACATTTAATTACTCAGCGCTCTGCAATGAGAGATGATGCAAAAACAAAAGCCTAACATCTGTCAGGTCTTTCAATGCCAACATTTCTTAATTTTTTTCTTTTTTTTGATGTTTTTTCTCCGCTTTTCTGACATTCTAGCAGCTTTTCCATGTGACGGGTGACTTTTTTCCCCCCAGTCTCCTGTACAACACGGTGATATTTGAGCAGTTCTGGAGGTGCTTGCAGGAGGTTTGGAATGGCTGTGAGGATCTTAGCACTGACTCTGAACTTAATTAATCTGGGAGCCCCAGACACACAGTTAATGGCTCCATTAATAACTTCACTTTCTCATATTCTCAGGTTTAAAATACTAGACCAATATTTTGAGGTAGGATAGGAGCATCCTTCATTTTGGGGTCCATCTAGCAGGGATCCCCTGCAAGCTCTGCAGATGTTCTCTGAAGCACAGGTTCCTAATTTTTCTTGCCACAGTTACTGCATAAGGCCCTGAGCTTGGCATTGCTCAGCTAAAATATTTTTTACAACAAATGCAATAAACTGTTGTCATCTCAAGGGCTCACGGTTAAATTTTACTAATGCAAATTGTTTTTGAGTCAGGCAAGTCTGACAGTGTTATTGTTTGTCTTTTAAAAATACATTTTATCAAGGCTAGCACAAACCCCCAGATGAACTGAACCATAACTTTTTCTGATTTTGATGGAAAAAAAACGTTTTATGACGTTCAATCTTTCTGCAGTGATTTTGAGAGGGAGAAAATGATGATTAAAACAGAGTATTAAAAATTCTGCCCACAAAATAATTTGTGAAAAGGAATTGCAAATCCAGTGGCAAAAAAATCTTTAAAGCCAGATAAAACTGCTTGGGGCTTCCTTTTGTTTCTAGTTTATATTCACAGTAATAAATGAGGCTGAAGTAGCAATCAGAGAGATCAATTAAAACTATCAGTACAACTGGTTTTAAAAAACAAAATCCGTTCCCCGTCCATACTTTTGAAAATACTGCAGCACAAGTTTTGAGTTTGGGTTCTGTTGGCAAAGAGCTCGGTCCTGTGTGAAGGGAATCAAGGGTAAGCCACACATCTACATCACAAATACACAGTTAATCCTTTATTATCTAACATATATTCACTCGAGGTGATGCTGAACTTTTCCAAATGGTTTTGTCAGGTTGCAGCTTCCAATGTGCTTTAAACCCACGGCGCCTTCTTGTGCGGTCCCTGGTTTCTCTGGAGAGCCCCATGGCACCCAGAGTTGGAGCTGGCATTATGGTTCCCCTCCTGGCGTATGGCTGATCCGATTAATGTGGTGTGGGGACTGTGCTGACTTTGACTCGTTCGTCACCTTTTGTCTGCTGTAAATTTTTACTGGAATTCTCTTGTGGAATGCGGTTTATGTTGCTGAATACAGAGGGAATAAAGCACTGGTGAGGCGGGGAGAGGTTCCTCTACTGCATATTCCCTTGCTGTGTCCCTTCCTTGTACCCCAGGAAGGCTTCTTGTGGCAGGATGGGGCTTAGAATTGACCTTTTAAGAAGTGCTGTGTATAAATAAGAGTTGTCCAACTTCTGCAGAGATGGGGCTTTGGATTGCAGGTGTTCATAATTAGATTAATTGACAAAGTAGATCAAGCCAATGAAGGAGGCATGGAAAACTGATGGAGGGCTTATCAAATTAGCTAAGTAGAGCAATTAATCAGACAGGCCTTAACTGTTTGGTTTCTATTTTTTAATTATTATCTGGAGCAGTTTGCTTTCGGCTTGCATTAAAGAAGGCATTGAGTGCAAGGCTGTGTTTGGGGAGACGCTTCCCTCGTTGTCTCCTCGTCACCTCCGTGTCTCGGGGAGTGGCAGCAACGTGGCACCACTCAGGGATCCCCTGGCACTCCCAAGGCACAGAGCAGGCTCCTGTAAATACAATTTTTTAAAAAGTGTTTAGCGTTCTCTGTGAAAATACCGACAAAAAAGTACCAACAGTGGACATGGGGTTTTATCTAAACAGTAAATTGGCAGTGAAAGTGATCAACAGGCAGCTCCCCAGGAACTTCTGGTTGCAGTATGGTAACAATTACCCTGGAGGTGTTTAAAAGCACCTTAGAATGATGGCTTTAACAAGTTGGTTTTTATTTCTAATGGAGCTCATTCAGTTTGGGGAGTGCTACACATTTTGATACAAATTTTTTTGCTTTTCTGACTCCATTTGTAAATGATCTGGTATTTTTAGATGGACTTTTCCTGCCTTTCACAGCAGGAATAAAAAGAAGGTTCCATAAGATTATCCCAAGAATACTTTTCCTTGTTTCATTTCACAATAAACCTCTCTGGTATCTGTCAGCTTCGGCCCTGAGGAATTGGCCCGAGGCCCCATAAGGTTGATGTGGAATAGTGAGCAGAGGTCTCTCTCCAGACATGACCCTCCCAATTCCCTTTTCCTTCTGTTCAAGAGGTCAAATAATTTCTTTTCCCACACCCACAATGAATCCTAAAGTACGCCAGAAAATGGGGAAAAATGGAAATTAGCTCTTCTTCCTCCAAAGCTGAAGAAAGATGATCTGATGTGAACGAGACCTTCTTTCAGATCTCTCTAAATACTGAACTGCCTCTAGGCAGTGTAGGGGTTAAATATAGGTTTAAGATCGTTCTTTGTGCCTTCCTTTAAAAATTGGCCAATGAGCATTCTGGCACATTAACTTTGGGCATTTATATTTAGGAATCTTATCACAACTTAAAATGCTGCTGTAAAACTGGTTTCTCCTCTCTGTAAGTCCTCAGCCATTTTATCTTAAACATCCAGAAATGAAAATCTTGACCAGGGTTATCAACTTAGGTCAAGCTTTGAAATCCCTTTTAAACATTTTGAGTGACATTTTTCATGCCCTTAACACTGAATACTTCAAACCCCAAAATGTCCTGTGCTTGAGAGTTCTTTTGAAAACTCCAGAATCCTTGAAGAGCTGAAGATTAAGAGGAGGTTTTTGGGTAACTATTTCAGGATTTTTTGTAGACAGATCATCACGTTTGCCTTAGGAAGATAAAGGGTAGTTCTAAAAGCTGATGCCTGAGATGTGTAAGCTGCATTTTCTTTTATATCTCTGGAAAAGTAGTCTCTGATTTTTCTGATGAATTTCTGTTTCTTGCCTTGATTTTTGAATCATTGAAAATAAGATACAACTTCAGTTTTAACCAATATGGGAAACTGCTAAAAAGCCCGTAAATAGGAGTAATAAACACCCACCTCCAGTGTTTCCTTTTTCCACTTGTTTAAATACAGAATTTTTAGGTCTAAAAGGATGTGAAAATAATTCAGACAAATATATATGTGCTTTTAACGTGCTTCAATCCAACCAGTTATTCCTTGGGAAGGCTGGAGGGCTGTGCTACACATGATCTAAATTACTCTGGTAGTGATTTAAACCTAGGAACTCTTTCATGTGCTTATCTGGAGCCTCTGAACCAGCCCAAGATACCTGGATGTGACTGATAAATGGATCAATAGAGAGGGAGGAATGATGGATGAGTTGTAAAGCTGAATGTTGCTCCTGAAGAGCTTGTGCTTGTACAAAACCCTGAAGTGCAAACTCGAGGGGAGGGTATTTTGCTTTGTGGAGGCTTGAATTTGTTGGTTCTTTTATCACTCTGTCAAACATAAGCTGACTGTTTCTCTCTTCAAATACAGTCTTTGTGGGAAAATGTCTGTTTCTTGTGGTGTTGGTGTCAAGGCCTAAACCCACTAATAAGACATGATCTTAGTTAATAAACCATAAATACTGGTGAGCTGGAAGCTCTGTTTCTGCATTTAGAGTCTTGGGGGGGGGGGTTCAGTTCATTGCACCACTCTGTGAAAAACAAGCAGCCTTTCCCAAGCGTTGGGATGGAGCAGCTTCCACACCTCTGAGGCTGCCCACAGCAGGAGCCCTGACAGCACAGTTAAACACCTGACAGGAAATGTCACTGAGAAATGAAGACACAAGCTCAGCAGTATCTGTAATGTGTTTGTGATGGTTTCACTCCTGGCGACATCAGTACTTACAGCTCTGATCCGAGGGAGCACCAGACCCTGAGCTGTGCTGGGTGAGGGGCAGATCCGAGCCAGAGGCAGCTCCCAGCAGGTTTTTGGGCTGAGCAGAGCTCTCTGGATGCAGCTGGGCTGTGTTGGTGCAGGTTTGGCCACAGGGGCTGATGCCCCTTGCAGGTGAGAGGGGGTTCTGTCAGACACTGCCGGTGTGGGAGCGTCAGAGGTGTCTCCTGCCTGTGAGCCAGCACAAGGCTTGTTTGGACAACAGGTGGCTCTCAGCATGGTTAAGTGCTCTGGAGCTATCAGACTTCTCCAAGTCTCCCCCCTGGGTATCTGAGGCAGCTCACTGACTGCTGTTCCACAGGGCACTGGAGCTTTCTCTTTGATGCAGAAGGAGCCTGGTCATGAATTTGAAACTACTTCTGCCCTTTGAATTTTTTCCCAATGATGTAGTAAAATGTTTAAAATATCAGCTTGAAGAAAAGACTTGAGAGCCATAGGAATAGGGAGAGAAATCATATTGTGCAATAATAATTACATTTATGATGTTCTTTTCATTTCATTGACTCTCTGTGTTCCACTGGTGGCAATGTTCTTCTGCCTTTCCAAGTAGTAAAGCTGGAAAAGAGGTGATGCATTAATGGCAGTCAGGAGTTCTAATCCTTCTGTCTCATTTCCCATAGCACATAAGCCATAATTTGCAATTTTGTTTGATGCTCATAATATAAGTTTGGTATAACTGTTTATTATCCCATGGTCTGGTATTTGTAAACTTGTTTTCACAATAGCTTGTGTATCGCACAAAGGATGTATTTTGCTCAGGGTGCTTCATCCAAGGTCATTGTTATTTTTGGTTTGGTAGTTGGATTTTTTTCTTCTCCATGAAGTGTATTATTTTTCTTTGAGAACCTTGATGTCCTGCTGTAGCTAGGTGGAATAAAGTCCCCCTTTTTAATGGTCTGAGGTTCACGGTATGAATACATCTATTTTAATTTTTTTTTTAAACTTACTGTTTTCTATCAAGTAAGAACGCTTTTACATTTGCCTAAACACTGCATCAATATTTCCAGCAAAATAATTCTTTTCCTCAAATTTCCTATTTAATAAAATACAGCCTCTTTGAACTCCACAGACCTCACCATCTGTTACTCAATTTTCACTCCATAAAATTTTGCTGACATCTGTTTAATCAAATATATTTTTATAGTCATGGAGAAATTTAGTTCAAACTTGGTATTATCCTGTTCCTATATGCCAAACAGAAAATATGAAAATAATGAACAGGAACTTATGGGAGAAGAGAGGGAAACATTAAAGTGGGGTCTGTTACCACTTAGGGCACCCTTGGACCTGGAAGCGGCGTTCCTGATGGTCCTGAGGGTCTCCACAGGCTGTGGAGCTCGGTGTTCCCTGAGTTCCTGCTTTCTCCAGGTTCCCTCAGCTCCTTCTCTCTCCAGCGTTCCCTCAGCTCCTGCTTTCTCCAGCGTTCCCTCAGCTCCTGCTCTCTCCAGCGTTCCCTCAGCTTCTGCTCTCTCCAGCGTTCCCTCAGCTCCTGCTTTCTCCAGGTTCCCTCAGCTCCTGCTTTCTCCAGGTTCCCTCAGCTCCTGCTTTCTCCAGGTTCCCTCAGCTCCTGCTTTCTCCAGCGTTCCCTCAGCTCCTGCTCTCTCCAGGTTCCCTCAGCTCCTGCTCTCTCCAGCGTTCCCTCAGCTCCTGCTCTCTCCAGCGTTCCCTCAGCTCCTGCTCTCTCCAGCATTCCCTCAGCTCCTTCTCTCTCCAGCATTCCCTCAGCTCCTGCTTTCTCCAGGTTCCCTCAGCTCCTGCTTTCTCCAGCGTTCCCTCAGCTCCTGCTCTCTCCAGGTTCCCTCAGCTCCTGCTCTCTCCAGCGTTCCCTCACCTCCTGCTCTCTCCAGGTTCCCTCAGCTTCTGCTCTCTCCAGCATTCCCTCAGCTCCTGCTTTCTCCAGTGTTCCCTCAGCTCCTGCTTTCTCCAGCTCGGCCAAACCTGGCTGTTCCCCATGGCCAGAGTTTTGGAGCAGCTTCTAGGCTTGAATTTGGAAAGCCAGCACTAAGCTGATCAGGTTTCACCAGCCTGTCTTCATTCCGTGCCCTCACTGTCCCCATCCTTGTGCTTTCCTCCTTTGTCTGGGAGCTGTTGGGACTCCCCTCCCGAGCAGGCAGGACACCTGTACGGAGTTTAAGTCACACAGGGAGGGGAGGCAGTTGCTCCTCTTGGATCCATCTCTGCAGGTTCTCCAGTGGTTGTGCTCTCTGGATTCATTGTTTCCCCATCAAATGTGGTCGTGCTGAGGTCTGTGGGTGCTGTCCCTGGCACTGGAAGGGATGTTGTTGGTATTAGTGAGCCCTTCCTTTCAGGCTGGTTTTCCAAAGGATATGAGGCATCTGCAATTCCTGGCTGTCAATCTGTTGATTTGGTTGTCTGTCAAGCTTGATTAGGAGATTTCCATCAGGACTGTGCTCTGACAGACCCTTCCCATCTCCCATATGCCATTCAAAATGATCATCTATTTAAAACAATAATTTATAACGTTTGATAACCAAATAGCCGTCTTTGTTCCCGTTGGTTATCGCCACTTTTTGTCAGTTCTCTTGGTTCGTTAAGGTACAAGATGTTGTACCATATATCCTGGATTTTGGAGAAGCTGGTGTTGTGGCTTTTCTCTTGTTTATTTTCTCTGTTGCTATTGGGGTTGGTGTGTAGACAACTTCCAGAATGATTGAGCTGTTTACTGCCGATTCATATTGTTTTGCTTGGAAACGGAATTGATATTTACAACCAAGTAATAAATTTAGAATATTGGTTTTTAATTGAATCTGCAGCAGAATATGCTGATTAACTTGAATTTAATGACAAAGAGCAATGCTTTTTGAATTTTTTATGGGAATCCCATTATCTGCACATGTAGTATTTATTAACTTGAAATTATCTCATATTTTAAAATAATATTTTGTTCCCTTTCCTGAAGAAGAAAGTCAAGTTGTTATTGTTGATTTTACTGATTAGGTGGACAAAATCAATTGAGATGAAACATGAGTATCATTTTGTAATACTTAGAGCCCTTCCCTGATTCTTTATCCTCCGAGACAATTTATCTACCTCAAAGTTTTCTTTATTCAGGGTCATTTATTAAGGTATGCTTGAAAAAAAACCATCTGGAAGCATTCTTTGGTTTGCTTAAAACCTTCAGTTTATTTGGAAGGAAAACTTCTCAGCTGGTCTTTCCAAAGCCTTGAGAGCAAAGCGAAAGCAAAGCTGAGGTGCCAATGTTTATTTCTTTGGGGTTTTTTGATAGCAGATTACAAGGGGGGAGTTGGTTTTCTGGCCATTTTGCAGATTGTTTATGGTAATGAGCATGCTGTATAAGTTTAAACTCAAATTATAAGCAGAAGAGGTTTTGGCTGGATGTTAAAACTCAAACACGCTCTTTGTTTTGTGGCCGATAAAATTAGATTGCCCTCGTGTTTGCTTATAATGAGATCAGCACACTAAAGGAAACCAGCTCTCACTTAGCATGATCTATGTGTGCTGCTCGTTCAGAAAATATAAACGGAGGGAACTGGGATTGATTTCGGATGCTTGTGTTGCTTTGAAGGTTGGGTAGGACTGGAAATGCAAACCCTGCAGTGCAGCAGCGCTTTCCAGCCTCAGACGAGTATCTGAATGTGGGATCACCTGGCAGCTCCACCCAGGCTCTGCTGTACGTCAGGGAGACAAACTCTCCTGATTTTTTTTTTTCTTTTTTCCCCTCAACTCTGTCTTTTGCTGATATTTAGAACCAAACAAATTAAGCTGAACCATTATAGGAAAATCTGCTGGGCATCGGGTATGAATTCAGGCTTCCAACTGACAAAGAAACAGGAAAAACATTTCCCAGGGTCTTGCTCCTGTCCCCAGCACAGGCACATGGGAGGGTTCTGAAATGTTTCTCCAATGACAGAATGGGTGGGTGCAGGAGCGATTCCCGAGGTGCAGCTGGTCACTCACCCTCAGCAGATTCCTGCTGCTGCTTCTGCTGCCAGAGTCACCGAGGGAGAGCTCGAATGTGCTGCATTGCAGGGGCAGGAATTCGGTTCTGCTCCAGTTCTGCTCTGCTCTAACTCCAGTTCACCCCAATTCTTCCCTTACTCTGTTCTAATCCACTTCTTGCTCTACCCTAATTCCAGTTCTTGTTCTATTCTAAGATCACAAAGAAATCTTGGAGTTAGGTGTACCACGCCAGTAACCTTATACCTGGGGCAGGAGAAAATGGAATAAGAATCACAAGGAAAAGCAGCTGATTTGGGGATGGGTTTTTTAGTTTGCTGGTATTTTAATTTTTATTATTATTATTTTTTTTGTTTTTGTTTGACAATAAAAGAAGCTGTCCTGTAGAAACTTTTAGAGAGTGAAGTAGTGCTGCAATCCGTAGGAGAAGTCCAAGCAGGACAACGAGCCCCTGGCACCATCCCTTGTCTCAGGGACATGCAGTGAGACCGGATGTTTATTCGGTGTTCCATGGTGAAGGTCTTTAAGACTATTTTAAGACAAGGCTCCTGGTATAGAGGACTTTTTAATACAGTTAGAGGTACCACTACCTGGAATGTCCCTGATTCTTCCATTTCCAAAATGCCAGCTGAGAAGCGTAAGCAGATAAAGGAAAAAGAGGACATTTCAATAATAAACACTTGGATTTATTTTAGGATAGTTTGAGGGAGATGGCAAACAAGCAGAAGGAGCACCATGATCCAGCAATCCTGACAGTAAAAACTTTTAGCTTAGAAAGATAAATTCCCATTTCCTTAGGAATACAGGCTATCACAATGAGAGGATAAGATATATCATGAATTAAAACCTAATTAGAAATTAGAAATAAAGTGGGGGAATTAAATGGCCTATTACTAATGCTGCAAAAGTGCTTTTAGGATGCCCTGGGGATCAAGGCTTTAATGATGATTTGTTAGTGAATTGCTGAATTTAAGAAAAAACTTGAAGTTGCACTGGGAATCTCTTCCTGCCGCTGCACAATTTTCCCTAGAACGGTGCATTTTCAAGGTTTTTGTTTTCAGATATTCAAAACAGACACTTCAATAATTGTTTTTGGAATTTAGCGCATTATTCGTGCTTTTGATCTTGACCAATTTTTAAACATTGCTCTGCATTTTGTATTCATGTAACCCATTTGTTTATTAAAGTCTATTTTCCCTGTTTTTTTCTTAATTAAGAGCCTGTTTTTTGACTTGGTGAGTTTGGGGTTAAAAACGTGTAACCATCTGCTTCCCATGGCATCCATGCAGTGAAGGAACATAATCAGTGCCACACAGTGATGAGAGAAGTAAATTGCTGTGAGAAATTGTCTCCTGCGTGCTGCTGTCACTACAATTTCGTTTTCTTTTGGTTGTTGCTTTGCCGTGGCATCAGCGATCTCATTCTGGGCTTTGGTCCTAATTTGGCTTGAGCTTCATGAGGCAGAGGGAAATGCCCTTGCACTGATGGAGAGATTCCACCTTGCCGAAAGAGTGAAATGCTGACCATGTGCTGCACAGATGTTTCTGTGATACCCCCGAGCCCAAAGGTGGCACTCTGTGACTTCCTTAGGAGCCTCTTGGAACTGGTTTTACTGGAGGAAAGCAATGGTAGTACAGTGCCACAACTGGCTGACAGAAATATGTTTTCTTCCCCCCTCAAGTTTAAAAACAAACCCAGTGTCTGGATTTCCACGCTCCGTGGTTTGCTGGGTTCTGGAAGTGTCTTCAAATTGTGCCTCCGACACAGGAACTGCTGGAGCGAGTCCAGGGGAGGCCACAATGTTGGTAAGGGGCCTGGAGCACCCTCCCTGTGGAGAGGGGCTGGGAGAGCTGGGAATGTTCAGCCTGGGGTGGAGAAGGTTGCGTGGACACCTCACAGCACTTTCCAGGGTCTGAAGGGGCTACAGGGATTTGGAGAGGGACTCTGTCAGGAACTGGAGTGACAGGACAGGGAGTAATGGGTACAAATTGAAAGAGGGGAAATTTAGGTTGGATATTAGGAAGAAATTCTTCCTTGTGAGGCCCTGGCACAGGGTGCCCAGAGCTGTGGCTTCCCCTGGAGGCTTGGAAGTGTCCAAGGCTGGGTTGGACGGGGCTTGGAGCATCCTGGGATAGTGCAAGGTGTCCCTGCCCATGGCGGGAGGGGCACTGGATGGCTCCAAGGCTCCTTCCAAGCCAAAACCGTTCCATGATCCCAAATAAAAGGAGGAGCTCTGAGCAGGGTTTGTTTCCTCCTGATTCTCTGTTGCTGTGAGAGGTCCACGCTCAAGTGTTAGTGGGGTGAACCCCACAGGGTGGCTGAACCCTGTGGTAATACAACCTCCCCAGGAGATAAACCAGGCATGGCTCTCTTGTGATGCACTAACTTCGGCGTATTAAAGAATTTGGAGAAGAAAACGGCTTATCTGCAGGAAGAAAATAGCATTTAGTACTGGTTTTACTCAGGTTAGCAAATTTCACCTCAAAATGGCACACTGACCCTGCTGCATTTGCTTTGTTGGGCTGTTTGAAGAACCACATGAAAAACCAGGTAGCAAAAACATGGAGAGAGGATAAGGAAGATAAAAGAAGAGAAGAAATTTACAAATATAACTGTCTCTGGACTTGATCTGTTTCTAAAATATAAAAGTTTGCAGAATGGTCTCACTTTTTTTTTTTTTTTAGTTTTCCACCCCAACTTTGGCAGCAACAATTTGTCAGATTTGACACACGTCACAGGATAGTTTAAAATACAATAATTATTTTCAGATGAGTTAACTTTTATGGAAAGATATTTCCAATTTTTTTGTTTCATGGCTGATTTTAAAACTTTATTTTAAAAGTGAAGTTTAAAATATATGCAAAAATATTAAGTGTCCTTTTTCTTTCTAAAGTTAATCCAAGGTAAAGCTAATGGAAGATATTCACTTTACACTTAGGTGTGGAAGAGAATGGGAACAGTTTTATTTTTTTCTATAAGTAGTAACTTCATGGGATTATAATGTCATATTTCTTGATAATACATAAGTGCTTTTACTCCTACATAGTACTTTCACAAAATGTAAATTTAGTGAGTCACAGGCAAACTACAAAGGCACTGGGAGTTTGAAAGATTATTTTGCTTTATGCAGCAGAACCATTATTTGGTATCAAGCCTCCAAACTTTTAAATCATCAAAGTTACAAAAGTGTTGCGGTAATTATAGTAAATACTGTGAATAAGCTACTCAGTTGATACCTAAATTTAGTTTATGCTGGGAATTAATAGACATTTTTGTTTTACATTTGTGGAATAATTTTAATTAGAAGCAATTAAGTAAAATTACATTACTCCAAAGTAAATTGCTGCTTTCCAAATTTCTTTAAATCTCCTTATATTCCATTAGTATGTGAAAGCTTACAGTAATTAAAGTTTGACTTGTTTATGTTCTATGGGAAGAGCTAGAAAGGAGTTCAGGGAACTTTTCCGTGTGGAAGGGTTTTACCAGATTTCAGACTGCTCTGATTCCTCTTACTTAGAGCATTTTTGCCCCAAAGCATTTGGTACCACCCCCCTTGGAGCTAGGAGAGAGAATGAAATGGACAACTGCTGAAGCTCTACCTCTAAATCCCTAACGGTGCTTCTGGTGGCGGCGTTGTCTCGGTGTTTTTTGTGTCTGATATTTCAGTTGGAGCGAATATCTGAACCAAAAAAGGCTCCTCCAAATGTCTGCACAGGAAAGGCTCCTGCTGAAATGTTTCCAGCATGGTTATAGCACTGCCGATGTTATATCCCACATTAAACCCCTTCCTTTTCCATTACCATTTTAGCAGCTCGCTTTTGCCATAAATACTCGTAGGAACAGCCCAGGGACAAAGCAGTCCCGCTAAAGCCTCTTCCTGTGCCTTGTGACTCAGCCGCAGATCCTTAACAGAAAGTCAGGATTTTGTTCCGGAACAGCATCCGTGCACATGAACAATGAACATAAAATAGTAGGTGGGATACTTGGAATTCACTCTTATGGCCTGAATGATTGGAAAGAAATGAATTGGTTCTCCAAAAGCCGTGGAGAGGAGGAGGCGACTCCTGCTGCCAGTAGTAATTACAGCTCAAACAGGTCCTTGCCAGTCACGCGGGGAAGGGAGCTGGCCCAAATGTTTTGGCCACCACTCTTAGGAGTGCAGGAAAATGTTGTTCTGGCACATTTTGAATTGCAGTTCCCTCTCCCTGAGTGGGGATTGGCAAATGAGCTTGTACATAGCAGGCCTTGATATGGACAACGGTGTTTAATGCATGCTTCAACTTCTTTTTTGTATAAGTTTTCAAGATTTTTAGAGACAAAAATTAGGTTTTCACATGAAGAAGTTTGGTTTTTCTAATGGAATTGTCACTGCCATCCTGTCTTCTCCATCCTGAGGCAACAGACAAAATCGAACATGCTCTTTTCAAAATATTCTCTGCAGATGCCTGCATGGACCAGTAGTGGGTGTTAAGATCCAAGTGCTGGGAGACCCAACATGGAAAATGAATATTGCAAGTGTGATTGTAAATATCATTAAGTTGGCCATAAAATTATATTTTCAAAGTCATTATTATGCTTTTCTTTCTGTTTCCTTTTTTTTTTTTTTTT
>VZTE01001955.1:248515-297973 GCA_013397775.1 Eulacestoma nigropectus
TTTTTTGTTTTTTTTTTTGTTTCCTTTTTTTTTTTTTTTTTTTTTTTTGCTTTTCTTTGCGATTGTTGAATATCCAAAGCCAAGAAAGAAAAGAAGAAACAAAAGTAAGAAGAAAAAAAATTAAGAAGAAACAAGCTGGCAGCTTTTTTTTAATTGCGTAGAGAACAAACTTTGAGCTACATTTTGAGAGAATTTAGATTTTTTTTGTGTCTCCTTTTGCATTCTCATCGTGGGTCACAGTACCTTTCTTGGAGCTGATCCATGAGATGTTTTTAAAATTAGTGGCAGTAATTTGTCAGCTGTCAAGTGCTCTTTAGGCTGTAACAGCTTTGAAGTGTGGTCCTGAGGCCACCTTCCTTTTAAAAAGGAAGAAAGGAGAGTGTGTAAACTGATAGTAAATTAATATACACCTGGGCTTTCTTTTGCTTCAGTGTCTTCCTGAATTTGCCTTGGCTACTCTGTCCCAGACCTGACTCAAATATATATTCATATACAAAATATCTATATATATTAAAAAAAAAAATATTCATTTTTATACTTGTTCCCACCTGTTTTGCCATGCAATATGCTGCAACCAATACAAAGGAATTTTGAATTGTGNTAAAATAAAAAAAATTATATAATTTAAAAAAAAAAAATATTCATTTTTATACTTGTTCCCACCTGTTTTGCCATGCAATATGCTGCAACCAATACAAAGGAATTTTGAATTGTGAAAGCTGCTGGTGTCTTCTGGTATGATCATCATCTCTCTATTAAAAAGGAATTTTCTGAGTAGCTGAAGACATGGCCTTTAGTTCTTGCTGTGTTCAGGCTGTGACAGGTCCTCCAGCTATTTTATTGTAGTTTGGTTTTGAGGCTGGTAATTAAAATAAGTAAAACCCAGGTATGAGAGGTGGTAGTAAATCTATTAAAGCATCTTTAAGGCAGTAGGCAGATATATATATTAAAGTGCTGTGAGCAATGCAGGTATTTCTCCAGTGTAGAAATGGGCACAAAATGGCTGTTTTTGCATCCTGTCCTAAAGAACATCCATTTTTCCACGAGAAGCTTTGACTTAAGAAGATCCAAGTGGGGATGATGTTGCTAAAGGAATACCAGTTTGGCTGTGGAAGTTTGCTGTGGTTCCTTTTCAGTCTGTCCTGGCCAGGTGAAATGGGTGCCCACCTTCCTGAGAGAAAAGCAAATTTCCCAGTCCAGGAAAAGCAGCCAAATCTGCCGGGTATTTTTATGGTTTGTGCTACAATCCCCATAACTGGACACACAAGTTCAGTAGTGGAAAAAGTCTTTTTATTGCACAGCAATATTGAATATTCTCATTTATTTCAGGAAATAGAGGTGTTAGGAATTTGCATCTCCTCCTGCTCTGGTGGTGCAGGGTCACTACATTAAAAACAAAAAGGCTTCTCACCACAGCTCTAAAGAGCACTTCCCAATATCCTCTTTTTTTCTGCCTCTTGGGAATGGCTTGTGCCAAGCTGCATAAGAGCAGCAGTTCCATATATCTGCCCTCGCTATAAACTACATGAAAAAGGAGGTTTATTATTGGGACTATAAATTCAAAAGTCTTTCTAATGTGATTGTGGATGTCTTTTGTGTCATGTATTTCATGCACCTGAGTGCATTTTGATATTGTAGTGAATTCTGTTATATTTCAGACTGTTAGAGAATTGAATGCTTATTTTAGTCACTTGACAGCAGTATTTTTTCACCTACTAGCAGCTAAAAAGTCTATTGCTCAGGATTTATTCTTTGAAAATTATTTTTCTGTTCTTTAGTGATAGAGCATTTTCCATGGAAACTTAGACTTTCTTTCATAGCTTAAGGATTAGAACAAAAAAATACTATTTTAAATGGATGACTTTTATTCTTATTACCTTTCTTCTTGTCAAGTTAAATGTGTTATGTATGAAATACAAGTCAGATTGAAAGTGCCTCGATATGTTTTCTTCCATATTACTTTCTGTTGCATTTGGTGCATGTTACATAAGAGGACATTAAACAGACTGTCTGTATCCACTTTCAAAGTGTGAAGAAAATGATGGATAAACATCTCTGCAAATGAAAATTTCAGCAGCTTTTATGTACTGGAATTTAATGCCAACCTAATTACCTCTATTTTGATAACATATAAACTAAGCACTGTAACATAGGATATGGCAGACTAGTTAATGAGGGGGCTTTTTGTTTGTTTTCAGTATTTAAATTTTCTTTCCATAGTTTTGATAAAATTTCCTTAAGCTTTATGTGAAATCATTGTAGGCTGGTGGTGCTGGTAACTCAGGCTGACTTTAACTTCCAGCTCCCACCCCTGAGTCCTTAATAGTGTTCAATTTTTATTTGATCCTAAACAAAACAAAACCTGCACATCAAGCATCCTTTTTGAGTCAAATGAAACCACTCCAGACTTTTCTCAGGTTTTTTCGGTAAGAAATAATTTTGTCAACTTAAATCGTGGTGCTGCTGGAGCTTGTCCATCAGTGGCTGTCACAGCCCTGCCACCCAGACAGCGCCGAGTTGTTACGAGCTGAGGGTTTGTTTGAAGGAGGAAAAATCTGTGCAGTGCCCATTCCCCTGCTTCACAAGAGAGCAATGAACACCTTCAATTATCAGGCTCGTTTTGAATGCCCAGCACTAAGTGAACTTTAAATGAAGTAAGAAGGGAAGTCAGAGGTCTTTGCTCAGCTTGGCTCTCAGGGAGGAAGGTTGGGGTTGTGGAGCCCTCAGTGGGCAGAGGATGGAGGTCACGACTCTGCTGTGTCCTGGCACCCAGCAGGTCCTGCCCATGTGCCAGCCCTGGGCGCACAGGGGGAACACACACGGGGGTGACGTGGTTCTGGTGCTTGCAGAAGCTTCTCTGGTAATTGAGCAGCTTGGTTCCCTGTTAATAATCGCTTTTGTAAACAGCTCATTGTGTGCCGAGGGAGCTTGACTGTATTTGGAAACATTTCTGGGGAAATTCCAGCCACTCACAAAATCACTGTAATCTAAGGGAGTGATAGTGGCAATTAGAAATCAGAGACTTTCGGGGGAATCAAAGGAAATCTGGGATGAGAGGCCTATCTTCACTATGAGGATGCTCATTCTGAGTCTCATCTTTTAGCATTTGCTTGAAGACCCGTCCAGAACTCTTTCACTGTTTTTACCACTCTGCCACCTGTAGTACTTTCTGAACAAGGTTCTTCTGAACTAAAGTCTCCCTAACCTATTTCACAGCCAAGGTTATCCTTGAAAGTTCTCTTTTTATTACTTTCTTTTAGACTTCAGCCAGGAAATGAATGTTCAAGGAAAATTCACTTCAGAATGATGGAGGGCAAATCTGTAAATAACCGCAGACTTCCTAAATCAAGACATATATAAGGCTAGTCAGAAAGATTTAGGGAAATGAGAGAAACTGATTTAAATTTTCTTTCTGATGATCCTGCAGAACAGTCTATGACAAAGGTACAAAACTGAACTCTCAACAAAATAGAAGCTCACAAACCCACATTGCAGACTGGTCTGCATTATTTTATATCTGTAATTATTGGCAACTTAATCTGTTGCACTGCTTGTAGATAAATGCCTCTCTTTGATTTGTTCAGTCAGTGCTTGTCTCAGCTGATGGTCTAATGAAAGTCCAAGATAAAATGCTGCTTGATGCCGAGGGTGGAGAACTTGCTGTTTCTTTTATGTTCACATTATGGAGGAAAAAACAAAAGAAAAGAAATATCCTCCTACTTGGCATTTAAGGAGGCAGCCCAAGTTCCATTTTTCATATTTCATCCAAATCCATGTAGATTTCTCAAGTCGACAGAGGATGCAGTTATCTTCCCAAAAGGGAGAGAGAAGATGCACTTAATTAGTTGATGATATTCTGGTGTCTCTAGTAAACAAACCATTGTGGTTCACTTCTGGTTTTGTGTAACTGGGGATGTATGACTCCATATTTGTATTCAGTTTTTCTATTAAGCACCTGGTATCTGTTCAGAAATAACAGAGACATCAATACCTTCCCTAAACCTGTATCTTTCATTATTTCAGGGTTTATATGTGTGTGTAGACCTCCTGTGAATTTCAGCCTTCTTAGAGCTTGATTATTATCTTCTCACTCCTGTGTAAGAATCACTCATGCAATTCCATGCCTGCCCTGTCAAAGGCAAGCCTCCTTGGAAACATTCTCACCCTGATTCTGGTGACCTCTTTTCTTTTAGGGAAGAGACAAATGGAAGCTTTTCAGTTGAAAAATTATACATACAGTAATTTTTAAAATCCCTGCATTCTCTCAGCTGGCTCTTGAAATTTGAACTGAAGAGAAATCACAGAATGGTTTGGGTTGGGAGGACCTTCAATCCCATCTCTGCCATGGGCAGGGACACCTTCCACTAGCCCAGGTTACTCCAAGCCCCGTCCAACCTGGCCTTGGACACTTCCAGAGATCCAGGGGCAGCCACAGCTTCTCTGGGCACCCTGTGCCAGGGCCTCACCACCCTCACAGGGGAGAAGTCTAAAAAAATGTAAAATCAGTATTGTGCAAATGCTTTTCCTTCTTCCTTGAGGTGCTGAGGGTTTGGGCAAGGCTTGTGTAACTCTGTGACCCTTAGCACTGGAGTAAACCAGCCCTTCCCTACTCCATTTAGTCAGTAAATCACTGACAAGAAAACTAAAGAATCTCTCCCAAATTCCTTGGTTTAGGTTCCAATCTGAATTTAAAGTTGGGGTAGATAAGGGCGTGTGAATTCTTCCAGTGTCACTGTCTCCAAAATCTGTGTGCATTTTTATGTAACCACGAAAAGGGCACACTTGCATGCACAACCACATGCAAATAGAAATGGAGTGTGCGCTGGCATCTAGAAAATGGTGATAAATGATGCTAAAAATTGTTAGCACTTCGTCCTTTCCAGCACTAGGTGGGCTTGTTGAATTAGTCTGGAGTTTTTTCCCCTTGAGTATTAAAGTATCACAATTTAAAGATGTTTAGTTCATCTTAATTTGTTGAGCGGATTGTGTTTGAGGGCTTTTTTTCCTTTTTAATACCAGGACTGATAAATAGTCTCACGTGTCCATAGGGGTGGAAAGGAAGAAAACATTAAGTGACTTAAGACTAGTGACATTTTTACTGTATCATCACAATTTCAAGAAATCTGTAGGTCTCAATGGCAAATTATAAACTCCAATCTGCGTCAGAGAGTCTATTTTAATGTGCATCCCAGCATTTCCCTGCACGACATTTCACTGTGCATCCCAGCATTTCACTGTGCATCCCAGGATTTGCCCTGCTGCTGGATCATTACAGAGTGTTTTGCCATCTCTGAGTTAGGGAAATCCTGACTACTCGGTGAAGAAACTAATCCAGATAGGAATTCGGGATTAAGGATTAGCCGAAATATTCTGGGTTTTACAGAAAAAACGTATTTCCAATTTTTAGGGTATGAGGAAGCTTTTTTGATCATAGAACTCTTTATGTCAGAATTCTGAAGGACCTTTTTTCTACTACTGCTCTTGTGTTAGCACTGGTGGGCGATTAGGAAAGGGGCAAGGAGGGCAGAAGAGGCTGGAGGAGCTCAGTTTGGCCTTCAGAACATGGGCAACACCAGGAAAAGTCTGTGATCCTTTGTCTTCAACACTTCCCCCTTCCCTTCCCTAGTTTCTGAGGAGAAGGACAGTTGCTGATTTTTTATTGTTTTTTTAAAGAATCTCCTGCTGAGATGATTTTTTTCCCTCCCCTTGGTGCTAGGCATAAACGATGCCTCTTTCTATCTTCAGCTTCCCATCTGTTAGCAGAAAGTGATGAGTCTGAGGAAAACTGCTCTGGAAAGTAGGGTAGCTTCCCTCATGAGGAGGTGCTGGGAAGGCTTGACAAGTTCATTGTGACCATTTGCCTTCTTTGTCCTCATTGCTAATAATCAGCAAATGGCTCGGTTTTAACTTGTGCAAAGTATTTGTCTTTTAATTCCCTTTTCTGGGCTTAAAATAAATTGAGTTTGTTGGGTTTTCTGTTGCATATGGATGATTTCTTGCTGAGTTTCTGAAGAGGAAAGAGTCTCATGAAGAGAAGTGTTGAGAAGGTGATTCATTCCCAAAACCCAGATTCCCTCTCCCGACTTGGTGCTTCTGAGTTGGGGTTGGAAAGGGGAAAATGCAAAGCGAGGAGCTGAAGTGACCGAGGAGGAGCTGCAAGGATTTGGCAGTTGCTCCCCTTGGAAACATTCACATCAAATCTCTTGTTGTATCTCTGCATTCATCCCTTTTTTCCCCCCCACCACCTCAATAATTCTTGAATCCTTGGGCCGGTGTGAGTCTCTTTGGCAGGCAGGTAGAGACAGAAAACAGGGAGTTCCTGCCAGCAGGGAAAGCAGATGACCAGGCTGAGGGGAAAAAGAAGCCCTAAGAAAAAGGCTGATGATCCCTGCTGAATACCAAAAAGCTGCTGGGGAATAAGATCTCCTGAGATGTCACTAATTTGGGAAGAAAGCTCCATTTTAATCTTGCGTACAGTTAGACAGCAGAGAAGCAAGCAAGGCTTCATTAGCTCAGCCAGTCACAGAGGGAGGGGGTTTCTTGATTTCTTCCTCTCTCCGTTGTGTAACCATTCTCCATTCATGGTCCCTTCTCTGTGGCTTCTCATTACTGGCACTCTTGTCTGGCTGAACTTTTAACTTAGCTTAACTTAATTTATTTGAACTCTTGCTGCTATTGCAGCAGAATGCAGAGCTGTGTGTCCTCAGGAGCAAGAGCCATGGAAGGTCTGCAGCTTTCCTAATAATTAGAAAATCTTGACAGTATTGGAAATCAGAATTTTACTTATTTTTGCATTGAAAGCCTGGACCTTGTCTTGTATTCTCCTATATCTTTTCTTATTCCAGACCTTCTGTCATCTTATCCATGGGCTCTAGAGTACGCACTGGCCTTTAATGGCAAAAGCTTGTTTCCTGTACGAGTTTGGATTCCTTTAATAATCCTAATAATTCTTTTGTCTATCAGGGAGCAACTTTTTCTTCTTCTGTAGTTTCCACTTAATGTTTTTTAATAATAATGAAAAAATGAAGCCTTGTTATTTTTTCATTCTTCAACACAGATATCTTATAATTCTTTTGACAAACCTGATTTGATTTTGTTTTGTATTTAAAATTGTTTAGCCCCAATACATGGCTTAATTAAAAAAAACCAAACCCCATAGGCTTTTATTTATGTATTAATTATTTTTAATTAATCAAAGAAACAGAAAGCCATGTTTTTATACTCACATTTCTGACACGCTGGCAGCCACTATGAATTACCCATGTTTGCTGTGTGCTTTCCTTATTCTTGTATTTACACCATTATTTTCCCAGCGGCAGGATGGCATTGCCTGCATTTCTCTCATATCCATTAAACAAACAGCCAATTTCCTACTTATTGGTGTTTTTGATATTAAACAAACACCCAATTTCGTACTTATTGGTGTCTTTTGATATCCAGACCTTTTCCAAATTGCTTCATGTCACGGAGTTTGTAGGTTTGTTCACATGAGGGAGATGTCTGTTGCTTGCCAAGCTGTTTGTCTTTATGTTGTTCTGATGCCTCAGGTTCTGGCTTTTACCTTTTTAAATCCTGCACTGCCTCGTGTGTAACTCTGAAGTTTCTTGCAGCCTGTTGGCTGCTGCTCTCTTATGCCAGATAGACAAAGCTTCTCCAAGCTTGTTATTCAAGGACACTTAGACTGTCCTAGGCCCAAAAGGTGTAAACCAGGGCCTCTGGAGAGGTGGAAAAATTGAAGAAATTCCATCGTGAGCTAAAGTTTTAATTGGCGAATTTATGCTGATATGCAAATGAGCCAAACCTATAAAAGTGGGAAGAACTCGTGGCTCTTCATCCATCTTGGGGTCCAGCTTGGATGTGGCCTTTGGCTCCGCAGGGTGCACCTTTGAAGGCCTTTCAAATAAATATCCACCTTTATTCCCTTCCTCCCGTCTGATCTCTGTTTCTAGGTAGCCCATCAAGGCATCAGTTCCATCCTCAGTTTCCTAAACTCTCCTGATGCTTTGCTTTCCATATTCCAGTTTATTGTTTTGTCATGGTGTTTAATGAACATGGAAATGGTTGCCTGAAATATATCTGAGTTTTCTGTTCAACCTTTTTAAGGAATATAATCCTTCCTGGTATCTGATCTTGCTTGAATTTTAATTCTATTTAGCAGTTCACTGACAACAACTGTTAAGATGTTGCAATGATTTTAGAGAAGCTTTAGACATTTTGTGAAGACCTCTATCTTGATTAACTTACATGTACATTTAGCATTTGTAAAAGAAATCAGATTTAGGGGGGTTTTGCAGTGGGGACCCTGCACTGTGACAAGTAATGGAGTTCAGCTACGTCAGCTGCTGGTACCTGGTGTTTAGAATAAGAAATACAGGAATTTTTTGAAGTGGTAATCATTTAAAAATGATTACCATAATCATAACCAAAATGATAATCATAAAACATTTGGACCTAAATACCTCCAGTATCCAGTATGGGGTTCCTAAAACCTATTGAAAGCTGCTGGTGTTTGAATTCCTAAACGAAAACGTGGCTGTGCTTCTCCTGGCTGCATTTATAAGAATATCCTCCAGCTCAGTTTCACCTCTCCAGTAGTCCTCTGTTCCTTGTTATCTGTTTAGATAATTTAGAACTCTGGTGTGCTGGGTTTCTCGGCTCTGTAAATGCTGTTCCACCATCAGCCTGCTCACCAGGAGACCTCTTAGCAGGACCTCAGCTGCTCTGGCAGGAGCTACCCAAGGCTTTACCCTTTACTTTATGGATGCCTGTGCCGTGCCGTGTTTGGGCTCCAGCAGGTTTGGGAGACCCCTGGGACCATTTCCATTCAGGCCCCTAAACACAGCCCTGAGGAAAAGCCTTGGGTTGTGCTGAGACTGAATTGGGCACTCTGGAGACAAATACCTGTGTCTGGCTGCCTGCTCTGCCCTGGGTTTCTTTCTGTGCTGGCACAGAGTTCCCACCTCGCTGTCAGACACAAACCTGCTTTACATCGCCTCTACACTTGTTTTATGTTTTCTTACTTTGTGTTTGGCTTCTCCTCTTATGCCCGGTGCTGGAGAATATGAAAGATTTGGTTTTATCAGGCATCAGGACATAAGACTTAATCCAGTTTCAGGTCTTTAAATATATTTTGATATACTGTTTAAAACAGTCTTCTGGGAGTGGGGTATTCACCTACCATACAGGCTTGGGGTCATGTGAGGTTCTTACTGCCTTTTGTTATGTTTTTCATAATTTCACTGCAACTTTGTCACCTGTGTCCCAAAGCCAACTTGCAGCAACCCTTGTGTTCCACTTACATAAACTTCATTTTTATATTTAATGAAACTTGGCTTCCTGCCCAGAGATAAATCTTTGATGCGCTCCGACCTGCCTGCATTTCTATTACCTGTGTCTGTAAAATCATTGTTTAATAGTAGGAAATAGAAAAGAAAATCCTTGTTGAGAATATTTGCTCAGTGAGCAGGGAAATCATTTTTGACAGCTAGAATATGCATTGGACCTTAAGGCAAACAAACAAAAAAAAGATGAATATATACAGAAGGGCTTTTCCTTTCTTCCCAGTACTGTAAGGGCGGTCGATGGGGAAAAGTACAGATGAAAAATACAATTAGATGGCAAGATGCTTTATGTGGCCTAAAGCACATGTAAGATTTACTCATAAGAAATGGTCAATTTAATAATGTTTATAGAAAGCCGGGCATAGGAGAGATAATGAATCCATACAGTGGCCAAAAGAAATTTCTGTGTCTAATCCTGAGTGGTAATTGGTTTCCTCTTCCTAAATGGTCACTGTGAGTTACTGTTTTATTTTGTAGCTTTCTCTTATTCACGAGGTTCAGAATTAGGAGGCCTGCAGGCTCCAAATCCCATTTTCAGTGCTTGTTTTTTTCCCCTTTGTTCCTTCCCTTCTTCCTGCCCCCTTCTGCTTACCTGGCTGCAGCTCTGTCCTAGCCAGGTAGTCTGGCCAAAATAGCTGCAGCCATCTGGAGCAGCCACTGGGAACCTCTCGGTGACTTCCTCTCATTGCAAATGTCAGCTTGAATCTTCTCTCCCTTGCTCCTTAATTTTCTGTTCATTTTGCTGTTCATTATTCAACAAGGTGACTGTGGTGTTTGAGCGTGGTGATGTACAGTGTGCAGGAAAAATGCTGTGCAGGAGAGAGCTCTGTTCTTCCCCCTCTGTGTTCCCCTTTATCCTAATCCACGTCAGGGTCTGCTTGCCCCTGATATGGCATCTTTGCTGTGAGAACCATCGTGATGCATTGCAATTATATCTAAATTCAATATGAGTGCAGAGCTGTCGAAATTTTCTTTTAAAAGATGCAAAGAAAATAAAATTCAGACAAGCCATTATTTGGCAATTAAGATAATTTTTTGCATATCATTCCCAACACGTTTTTGTGTTTTCAGATGGTTGGTGAATTGCTTTATTTTCTGAGAGGCAAACCAAGCCTTACTTTCTTTCCATGATGGTTATTCTTGCCACTTGCAATAGATGGGAATGTTTTGTCAGTTTTGTTCTGGATTTAAATAAGCTATGCTTGTATTTGTACAGTTGTTGGAAATAATTCTCTAGGACCTTGACAAGGGAAAATTAGGAGCACATTGAAAAATAATCCTCACATTGAGCTAGTTTAACAATGATTTTAAGACAATCTTCTGAATAAAAATATGAATGGTTTAGATTGCTCTTCTGGTGAGTGTTGGGGCTGGGACAGAGCCTGACTTGTGGTTCTGGATGGTCAGAGGTGACAGCACGAGGCTGTTGGGCTGCATTTGGCTGAGCAGGGTTTAAGCAGTGAGGGGTAACTCCACACAGTTCTGCCAGCAAAGCTGAGCCCAAGGTTCCTTGGGGGCTGCAGTGGCAGAGGACTGCAGTGTTTGGTTGCTTTAATGGTCTGAAGAGCAAAGTGGTTTTTATTATTAGACCTGTTTTCCTGAGCATTTGCATGATCTTTAAGTTGGAAATTAATAATGCATCATATGTACTTTAGAAATTCTCACTTTGTTGAAAACTGAGGAGTAATGTGATTGTCTCATCTTCCTTTTAGGTATTTGTCCTGTCCTTTTGAGTTCTCTGCACTTTGGCAGCATTCACGCAATCCATCCAGTGCCTCAGACTGTAGCTGTAGCTGTCTGTCATTTTCCAGGAAGAATTTTCAGGGTGTAATGCAGATCCATCATTTACAAAGAGCTATTTCCATTCCAGCCTTCACTCTTACGTGAAATCCATCTTCTCTGGGTCAAAACTTGGAGAGCAGAATGGAGAGAGGGACAATAAATAGTGATGAGAGAAGGTCACCGGTGAACGGAATTTTGGTTCCTTGGGCAAATCTTGGCATTGAGATGTTGCTGCTCAGGAGGGGAGTTTATAGAATCTGGAATGGGGCAGGGACACCTTCCACTATCCCAGGGTGCTCCAAGCCCCACCAAACCTGGCCTTGGACACTTCCAGGGGTGGGACAGCCACAGCTCCTCTGGGCAGCCTGTGCCAGGGCCTCCCCACCCTCACAGGGAACAATTTCAATTTAATTTCAATTTTCTCTGCTGCCCAAATGGCTGTTTGGTGTCTGGGTACCTTCACTTTCTTCATGACCTTCCTGTCTCTTCTTCCCAGCTACAGGTCCTTTGCAGAGAAATGCAGGCCTGGCAACTCACAGTCAAAACTTCCTCTGTAAAAAAATGGGTTTGCTTAAAGAATTAGGAGCGAGACCTTGAGCTGCTTTTGGAATTGCCTGTGAGGCACTCGATACCCCCCTGCCATGTGACAGGATGGACACCTTGGACAAGGCAGGGGGTCCCAGTTTGTGGCACCTTGAGCTGGTGTGTTGCGTTCCCCCGGCGCCCAGCCACGCTGAACTGATGAGCACAGCGATCACCGTGCCCAGGGAGAGCTGGCCAAGCAGCTGCAATTTCCCAGGAGGATGGAAGTGAGAGGGGAAAGCCACAACCTGTTTGTGACTGGTCTTGCCGTAGCAAGTGGCTGTTCCACGTGCCAGCTGGAGATAAACTCAACCTGATAGTTTGGGGATCTTCCTGTCTGCTCCCCGCACCCAGAGCTGCCCCTGAGCACGGCCCTGGGCTGTGTCCTGCCTGGGGGAACCGAGGCACCTCACACTGCTGCTCTCAGTGCTTGCATGAACCTTTTTAAAATCTTTTCCTCCTGGAGCGAGGTCAGGAGGGTTATTTTTTTCATGTGGCCCATTATGAGATTTCTTCGCCTCCTTTACAGCAAACCCTTGAGGAGTTAAGCAGATCAGGAAATCTTGCAGGATATGGAAGGTGTTTTTTTAATTTTAGGTGCTGATTTTAAAGGAATAGACATTTGGGCAAGTATTATTACTTGTACAGAGACTCTTTCAAGTACTAGAAGTCTGGAACTCTCTCTGTTTCAGAGGCAAATAAAATTTGCCTTTCTTTCCTGAGCCAGGTTGAATTAATTGGAAAGAAATGAACCTGTTATTTCTGACTGATTCAGATGGGCTTAGGAAGGCTATTTTGAAGGTTGATAATTCTGAGAGGGGAACAGGATGGCATTTTGCATGAAATATCTAAATTATTATTGGTGATTACAATGTCCAAGTCAGGCTGATGAGCTTTGTGCAAGGCCATCATTTAGCAATCTGCAGCAGCTCACTGAGCAGTTTGTGCTTTATTGGTGGCTTTGGGTAATAGCGTGAGGGAAAGAAGGGTTGCAGAGTTGCAGAGCACACAGAAATGGCTGTAAAGAGGGAGGAGACAATGAAAACTGCCTTGGTCACAATGAAGCTTTGCAGAGAACCTTTTAAACTCCTCACGTATCACATTTATTCCCGGACTATTTGTGCTGCAGTGTCCAGGAGGTGCTGCTTTAGTCACTCACGGTGACAGTCTGGAGAAGGCACCACAGCCATGGTGACTCTGGACTCGCTTTGTGAGGATGAGTGAGCAGCGACTTGGCTCTTTGGGAGGGTGCTGCTGCTCAGGGCTGGGACAGTGCCCTGCTTTTCCAGGGAAATGGTGTCAAACACTTCCTGCAATCCACAGAGCAAATCAACTTGCATGGGACTCCCTCCTCCAAGTGGTCTTTTCAGTTAACTTGACTGGAGTTGGAGGAGGATGAGCAGTTCTGAACTCTGTGCCTGCTTGTTCTTATATATATGGAGAGTCTGTCCTCTCTCTTTAGCTGCTCTGGGTGCTGTTGAGGGATTTATTTTATCTATTTTATTCTTATGTATTTTCTAGATAAGAAGCAAAAAGCGTTGCACCTGGTATTTTCAAATCAGCAAAGAGTAAATATTTAATGTTATAAACAAGTATAAATTCTGGATATAAGGAGTTTGGATTTTTCCTTACCATTTTTTGACTGCAGTTACTCGGATGCCTTCCTGGGAGGCTTCAATATGGATGGTGCTGCAGGATGGTGCTGCTCCTTCCCAGCACAATAATGCATGTTTTAATGTGTCATTTCTGAAATGATAATGTGTAAGCATAGCTGCTGACAAATGTACCCCTTTTGTTTCCCAGAGTAACAAGTTGGTCCACTGGTTTCATATTTATCCTCTCAATCTCTGAAAATAATGAAAAAAACACTCCTGCAACCTAATTTACCTGTGGTGGAAGACAGTGCTGAGAGCACCTGTCTTTCTCTCACCACTGAACACCTGCTGGGAGCATTCACGCACCAGCTTTTCCTCCTGAAGAGTTTTCTTTTACTTTTCTTTCCATATGCAGCATCCCTGCCTCCCAACAGATGAGTGTCACCGTGCCCTGAGGAGCGTGGGTGTGCCACTGCGCTTCCTGCGGTTCACAGCTGCAGGAACATTCTTGCTACCGAGCCATTGTCTTGTTTTCCCACCTGCTCTTTCCTTAATTGCCATAAATTCCAGAATTACACTGGTACAAGGCTGGGTTAGCAACTCAGGGCAGGGCTTTAAACACCAGCAATGTGCACACGGTTCTGGTGTTTACCCGTCGAAGCCTTTTAAAACCCTTGAGCTTCCCAGGCTTGGGAGGGACCTTAAAGCTCATCCAGTGCCGCCCCCTGCCATGGGCAGGGACACCTTCCACTATCCCAGACTGCTCCAAGCCCCGTCCAGCCTGGCCTTGGGCACTGCCAGGGATCCAGGGGCAGCCACAGCTTCTCTGGGCACCCTGTGCCAGGGCCTCACCACCCAACAAGCCCAGTTGCCTCACGCCTGCTGGGTGAGATTTTGTTCCTCCATGGAAGCAACTCCCAGCTTTCACTGGACTGGGAGCTGAGACCTGAAATAGGCCTGTGTTGGTCTCTCCTTTGGTGCAGTGAGAAGTGTTAAACTCACAGAGTTCGGGTCGTTTCCTTGGGCAAGTCTCGCCTGTTAATGCCCACGCATAGGAATTCCTGCATTATTCCATTTTTAGCATTATCACGTATCAGTTCCGCTTCAGTCCCGCTGAGCATGAAGGCTAATCCACATCCCAAAAGCAAGTAAATGCCAAGAAAAAAAATTGGCATTTGCAACAGAACCTTCTATGCAAATTGTTTATTTCATCCAAGCATGGAGCTGGATTAAAAATTGCTTAAAACTCCTGTTGAGACTGGCTACTCAAATAATGCTTTGGTGATGTTGACAAGGACTTGGGTGTTCAAACAAGGCCTGGGGACAGGTGGCCCCTGCTGCTTGATGGGCTCCTTAAAATCACTTAAAATCGCAAGTTTGCATAAAGAATTAAAGATTAAGTGGACTGGCAGCAATTAATGGATCTGTTTTATACACCCTTGTCTGAGGTAGAGGCTGAATCTCAACCTTCCTCCTCTTTCCTTGGGCTTTTGGCATCTGTTAGGAGCTCAGAAACAACGCTTTGTTTCTTTTGTCTTTATCATTTTTCTCTCAAATAGTTTTCCTCCAGGACTTTACTTCCATCATTTCCATATCTATTTGAAATTTTTGCCTTCCAGCTGAAATCTTTACGGTGCCTAAATCAAAATGGCCCCATTATAAATTTACAGTCAGTTTGGTAATGTAACAACTTAATATTATTATATAAACATGTTTCTTGCAAGAAAATTTGTTTTGAGTGAAACCATATGCACATGTTAATGGAAATATTTTTCACACTTCTCCTTTTTTGCCATTCTTTGTATTTGTCTCAATATTTATTAATAGCATCCTTCTGAAACTTCTCTGATGAGACCATACAGCAGATTTTTTTAAGCTGTAACTGGAGTACAATTTTAAATGTCTTGGATATGATTCCAAACAGAGCTGTATGAGAGTAAAATACGTAGTCCCTGATTGATTACATAGCTATAATTGTACTTAGGGACTGATATTATACAAACCAGTGGAGCAAAGCTCCCTCCATAGATGAACTATCTAAAACTCACTGTTTTACGTGTAAATCAACCCATAAGGACTTCTCACTGTGGAGCTTCTGCTGGGGAACTTGATATAATGATCTTTATTTGAGTTCACATTGTGTTCTTTGGAGAGGTTGCAGTACTCATTTGGACTCTTTCCCACCTTTTTCCTGAGTAAAGCAGTTGCAATACTTTTGGGGAGGTTGAAGTTGTGAATTTTGACAGGTTTGAGGTAACCTCCATTGCTTTCCAACACGACTCTGCATTTTGTTTATCCTGTAAATCACGTCTCCGAGGAAGAGCTGCTTGGCAAGCAATGCTTCCCGGTGCTTGGTGTCTCACACCTCAATTTTCTGGGAAATTTAGTGCAGATGATTGTTTGTCTGTCAGCATTGGCTGTCCACTTGATTTAAAACATACTGCTTCATCATCAAGAGATTTGTGTCCCACCTACAGATTGTGGATTAGGAATGGGTTGGGAGGGACCTTAAAGATACCTCACTCCACTCTTCTGCCACGGACAGGGACAACTTCCACTACCCCAGGGTGCTCCAAGCCCTGTCCAGCCTGGCCTTGGATAGTTCCAGGGACAGCTACAGCTTCTCTGTGCCAGGGCCTTACCCTCCCCACAGGGAAGAATTCCTTCCTAATATCCCATCTATCCCTGCCCCCTGCTAGTGAAAAGCCATTCCCACTTGTCCTGTCACTCCAGGCCTTGTCCAAAGCCTCTCCCCAGCTTTCCTGGGGTCCCCTTTGGCACTGGAAGGGGCTCCAAGGTCTCCCTGGAGCCTTCTCCAGGTTGAGCAACTCTCACAGGAGAGGTGACAAACATGTGACTGTTTTTTGCTCTGTGGGGTTGTGTGAAAATGGGAGGGATGTTGTCCCATGCAAGGCCATGTTCTACGTCACTGTTTTGTCCCAGGCTCACTTCTCTGGGGAGGGGATCAGAGCTCCCCCATTTGAACAGTAACTTTAGGGTTTGTTTCTTCAGGCGTGTATCTTGTTGTGGGGAACCTGCATTGAAACTCTTCTCCTGCCTCAATGTCCAGTTGCAGCTGGCAAGGTCTTTTCACTCTTCTCCGTGGCTGCCCCTCCTCGCTTTCTCAGGAAGAACATTGCCCCTTCCCTCGGCTCTGCCCTGTTGCTGCTGCTCCTTCTCCATTTCACGTTCCCTGGAGGGCTCTGCCGGTGTCCACTGCAGCGAGAGCTGAGCTCTGCTTTCCCGTGTATTCACCGGATTTTTCTGAAAAGCAAAGGCCTTCAGTATTATCCCACAGTGGCTCAGTTTTCATGTGACTCCCTTTGAGGGAGGCAGTTTGGAAAGCCTACAAATATCGATTGGATTTTAATATATGCAAATATGTGGATTTCCCCTCATCCACGTGCACATAGCAGGTTGTGAGCCACGACTTCCCTTTACCAAAAAGGAAAACTGAGTTTCCTTCTTTTTTATTAATAAAATATATTTATCTGTGTGTTTATCACTAGAGGCAATAATTTCTTCTTATTTTCCTGGTATAGCTGCCAGGATTGCTCATCTGTATTACTCCTATACCTGCTATAAACTTAAAAAAAAAGAGAAAATAATGACCCCCCACCTCTCTCTGCTGCTCCAGTTGTCTGCACTGGATAAATACTCCCTGCCTCCTGTTCAGTGGCAGCTGCTGCCTCTGTACAGCAGCTTCTTCTAGACCAAGTTTTCTTGTTGTGTGTTACACACAGACTTATTTTCATAAAATCGTTACTGAAACCCAAAATGTGGCCTCAAGTTTTAAACTATCTTCAGTTTTCCTGGGTTTAATCTTTTGGATTTTATACTGTTGATACCTAACGGATTTATTTTTCCCAAGTCCTCCTCCTCCCCCTGTATTTCTTTTTAATCCTGCTTTTCCATGCAACACTCCTTTGCATTTTATTTTTTTTCCCCAAGTTTCTGCCTGGATGGAGAGTTTTTTATGTTCTTAGCTGTCAGGTTTCATTGTGCAGGGCTTTTTAACAGCAAGGTCAGTCCACGGGAAGTTCTGTTATTCCTAATGAAGGATAGGTGGCACTCTTGTTATTTTTGTTTGCTTCCTGAAGTAAATCAGGTGTATGCACTTTCTCCAATTTCTTTTTATAGAGTAAGTGCTTTAGAGTGTTCTTGAACATGAAGAGGATTTGATTTTATAATTTTTTTAAATATGAACATGTACTTCAGTTGCCTGAGTCTGTGGCTGGATCACAGTACTCTCTAGGAAGAGAAAATGTTATTTTTATGAAGACCTTAAAGGAAGAGTGCTCACCTAAATGGCACTGCCTCATTTTATATACAAAATTTTGGGGCTTTTTTTCCTGTTTTCTTACTATTTCATAAGGCAATGAAGAAAGCCAACAAAGCCTTTAATTTAATTTAAACTCCAGTTATTAATACCTTTGTACTTTGTATTTTCTTGTTAGTTTTGGGTTTGAAGCATAGGCTTAAGCTGGCATGGTAATCCTAGCACTGCATGTTAGCAAGTCCTAAACAGTCCAGAGAGCCTTTATTCCTTAAAGCAGGGAAGTAAATCTGTCTTGCCCTAATTCTATCAATTCATTGTAAAATTGGATACATTTGTGAGTTTCAGCGTTTTCTCTCGTGCTCTAAAAATCCTGAAACACGGAAAAATTCATGCTAGTAGAGCTATGACGTGCTCGGGGTTTTCTGGAGCTTTAAAGGAAGATTCATTTCAGCTCCCTGGAATGTTTTTCCTCCTCAGGAACGCAGTTCCATGGAGGTGTTTTAGCCTTGCTGCTCGATTACCGCAAACCAGATCGATGTCGCCGCTGCCGTGGGCTGACAGACTCATCTGGCTGAGGCCGAGTGCTCTGCTGACCTCAGCCCTGTTCCTCTTGATCCACTTGTCAGTCAACTGATTCTGTTCCAGCTCTTCCCAGAAAGGTGCCCCGTGGCTGGAAGGATGAGCAGAGATTAGAAAAGTTTCCATCCTGCCTCTGTCCAGGAGTATGAATCTCTTCCCCATGAACACGTAAATGCTCGATATTTTGTGGCCTGTTCTGGCCATGCAAACATCTCTGATGGGGTCAGGGCTTGTCCAGTGCTGCAGTCTGTTTCCAGGGAATTTCTCAGTTGAAACCCTCTAAGCAAAGCCATTACCAAACCCTGAATCTCCTGTAAAACTTTGGTCGTGCGGTTCAAATAGAAAGTTAAATAGGTAATGTGGAAAGAAAAGGAGATGTTGATCCCAGACAAAAACCCCCCAAAACCCACTTGTGTGGATTTCATTGGACATTTCATAATAGGTGTTACTCCTTAAGCATGGCATGATGTTCTTTGTGTGTTTTAATATATTTTTTTCAAGCTTTAATTTTAGTTAACTACGGTTTAGATTTCTGGACTTGACTCTATGCTGGCATGGTATGAACTTAGATGAAAGCAAATCTCTCTTGAAAGAGTTTCCAAGCTAATTTAGATTTTTAGGTATCTTCACCTTAAAATATTCAGTTAGTATATATTCACTGGGGAAAGAGGGATTGGTTTTAATTTTCATGGTGATTGGATTATGGAATTAAAACTTGATTGAACAAGTTGTGTTGTTTTATTGGAGGAAGGAACATAACTCGGCAGTTTATTTTGCAGTTTATATTTTTGGTGCCATGTCATGTAACACAGGCTCATGTATTACTCATCCCTCCCTTCTTCTGCAAAGTCTTTTGGATTTTTTATTTCTCTTTTTAATTTCAATACCCTCGAGTGTTTGAATTGAAGAGTCTGAAATAAAAATCTATTTTGGGGCAGGAAGTTTTCTTGATGTTTTGGATAACATTTACTTTTACTTTCTAATGCCAAATCATCTTTCAAGCTGATGCCATTACGGCAGAGAATTCTGTGGTTTGTGTAATAATACAAGTCCCAAATGGTGGCAGTTATTGAAGTTAACACTTTTTGCCCAACTGTGGGAGTACCAGCATCTTTGAGAGATTCCAATTTCGGTTCTTATTTATGCTTGACATTTAATGTGCTTGACATTCTGATTATTTTACACCTACCTAATTTCTTCTAGCTCCAGGGATAATGACAATATTTTAAGCATCTGTGAAGTGTAGCTGTGTGTTATTGAGCAGGTGCAATGCTACAAATGGAAGGAAAAAGTCCCTAAACTATTTCTGGAATCATTGTTTTTTCTGTGTTGCGTATCTCAGAGTCAGGTAGGGTTGCTCACCACCTTGGTCTGGTTGCCAGTATTAGATTTGCTAATATTTTATGTCATTTTGTTTACAAATATATCTGTGTGTGTGTGTATAGATGTAAATAAATCACATAATGTGGACTGGGTGCTTAAATTTATGATCTAGGGGTGAGGCACTGCAGAGAGAGTTTTCTGAGTTGTTACTGGGGATTTATATTTCTCCTAAATTTTGAATTAAATTGGACTGTAAAATAACATACTCAATAGAAAAGTCAGCCCTTTAAACTGAGCTCAGGTGCCCATGGCACGCCTTTAGTGCAGAGCTTAGAATGGCCCTGTGTCTTGGTTTATCGATAATTGGGCTATAACCTGAGAAACGAAAATATATGGGGAAAAAAATACCCAGATGATTGTACGTACACTCTGTGCAAAGTCTCGACTCTCCCTTTGCGAAGTAACTTTATGAATCTTTTTCAGTTGTGTTCCCATTTAATACGTGGTTCCCTGCAGTCATGTCAGGTTTCAGGCTCTTTTGAAAAGGTTAAAATGGTTATCAGGGAAAGAGGGAGCAGGACGAAAACAGTGGGAAAACCAAGTTCCTCAAAGAAGTGCAGCTGGTGGCCACAATTTCCTTTCTCGTGTGCTGGAAGTCTCGTGTTGCATTTCACCGTTGTAGTTGTGAGTAAATTGACTGCGTGAAGAATGATGAAGAAAAGTTAAAATACTTCATTTTACAAACCCATATGGGCAGAAGTTAAATACTCGCCCAAGTCCTCCCAGAACAATCGCCATGGCCCAGCAAGGGGTCCTTGAAGCAGCCCTGACTGAACGTGTTACAGGGACAATTAAAAAATTTCCTTTATTTTGCAATCTTGCCACCTGGTGGTACAGCCTGATAGTAAATATTTGGTTAGAAACCTGTTCCAAAACTCATGTTTTCTTTGGTGGGCAAGGTCTTAAGAGTGGAATTTAAGAGTGGATCCTAAATAGGTTCCTGTTTTTAGCAGGCGAGTTCAGTGTGTTCTTCCTTCAGTGTGTCAGTGCCCTGTGTCAGGGGCAGTGCAAGACTGTGCATCCCTTGTTAAATATCAGAGAGTCACATCAGAGGGTGGCTTGAGTTGGGAGGGACCACCCCAAAGATCATCTCATTCCACCCCCTGCCCTGGTCAGGGACACCTTCTTCTATCCCAGGGTGCTCCAAGCCCTGTCCAACCTGGCCTTGGATAGTTCCAGGGGTGGGACAGCCACAGCTTCTCTGGGCAGCCTGTGCCAGGGCCTCCCCAGCCTCACAGGGAAGAATTTTTTTCCTAATATCCCATCTAACCCTGCCCTCTGTCAGTTTGAAGCCATTCCCCCTTGTCCTGTCACTCCAAGCTCTTGTAAATTGTCTCCATCTTTCCAGTAGCTCCCATCAGGCACTGGAAGGCTGCAGTTCAGTCACCCCAAAGCTTCTCTTTTCCAGGCTGAACAATCCCAACTCTCAGCCTTTCCTCCCAGCAGAGCTGCTCCATCCCTCTGCTCATCCTGGAGCCTTCTCTGGACTCTCTCCAGCAGTTCCAGGTCCTCCCTGTGCTGGGCCCCAGGGCTGGGGCAGCTCTGCAGGTGGGGTCTCACCTGAGGGGGGCACAGGGATAGAATCCCCCCTTCCACTGCTGCCCACGCTGGGCATCAGCCCAGGGCACTGGGGGTTCCTGAGTGCCAGCCCACGGCTGGGGCATGTCCAGCCTCTCATCCACCAGCAGCTCGCCCTTCTCCCCAGGGCTGTTCTCCATCTGTTCATCCCTCAGCTCCCACAGATTTCCACAGACATGAGGGAAGAGAAAGTCTGGAGATATTGTGTGGTCCTGGAACACTGCCTTGTGCATTAAGCTTCACAGTATATTTCAAGTGTAGTTGACGAAGGAATGGTGTCCATGTCCTGGAGGTCCCAGATAAAATTATGCAAACTGAACTGACCTAAGTTATGGTAAGAATATCTAAGGGATGTTGTTATACCTAACACAAGTCCTACAAATGCCAGCAATATGGAACTTAAATGTATTTGGAAAGTTTAGATGTTCATTTGGGCACAAGGTGGAGACTGAATAAAGCCCATGACATGCAAAACCTGACACTTAGTGGCAGGAGCATGGGGAAGCTCACTCCTTTATGCTAATCCAAGATGAAGCAGATGTGGTCTTACTGGTGTCTGCAGGGAAATCCTCATTTATAATGAAAGATGTTTTCACATAGTGTTCAAAGGGCCTTAAACAATCCAGTTTTTGCAAGCTGAGTCCAAACATGATTTACTGAGGGGTGTGATGAATTGATCATTAGCTGGAACTTACAAGTCAGAAGTGGATGTTTTCTCTCCCAGGAGTGTCCCCTCTGGCTCTGCCATATGCTGTGGTTTGACACGAGAGGAACTGAATGTAATTCTGTGTCTTGGGTCAAAAATGGCATCGTGCTGGAGCACAGCGGTTCCCTTTTAATACAAAAACATGAAAAATGGATTTCTTTTTGTCTGTCCTTGTGGTGTAGTGGGGATGTGTTCCCACACGGAACACTTGTGTCCTGTCCAAGGAGGGCCTCTCCCTGCAGAAGTGCTGCCTGTCCTTTCCATGCAGCCTCCTGAGCACCTCTTATGCAATCAGTCAGAATGTCACTTATCCATGGTGACATTGCTATGCTGACCTTTAGCCCTCTCAGTCATTCACTTCCAAGTTCCTATGTCATGCAAGGAAGACCAGGGGAATGTCTCCCCTCTGCTCCTGCCCTCTCTGCTGGCCTTTCCCTCTCACACAGACACAACACAAAGGTTTCAGTCTCCAAAAACATTAAAAACAACATTTATTTAGAAATATGAGAGGCCAGAGGGCTACAGCTCTGATAAATGGATAAGAAGAGTTATCACTGGGACTGAGGCCTGTAGTTTCAAGCTTTTAATTCACATCTTTGGTCACAGAGTTGGAACTTTTAAAACACTCAATTTTACTGCAAAATATCCCTAACTATTTATGACACTGGATGTTTGCTCTTGGATCTGTTTCTCCTGCGGGGTATCCTTTAGATCAATCCTTGTTTGTTCTATTAATTTGCTTAATTCTCTGGGGTTTGTCAAGTCTAATTATCTTCTTTCTTTCTTCCAGTTTTGAAATCAAGATTGATTAGCCAACACGAGAAGACCCAGCTGGTTATGTGACTCAGAACCCTGTTTATGAAGCACTCGCTCATTTTTACAAGACAACTGTAAGTTGTTTCTTTTTCTTTTTCTCCCACAAATTAAAAATCTACTGTTGTAACTTCACAGAAATTTGGAAAATTCCTGAGGAATTCACTTTTATTAGTAAATGCAATCTTGAGTATTTGCTTAGTGACACCAGCCAAGGACACAGAATTGCTCTGTTCACTTTACCACCCTACTACCAGAGGTTTTTTCCACATAGTAATGGTTTCACAGTGTTTAAGGAGAGATTCCCTCAGTTAGGAAGATCAATCTGCTGTCTCTTTACGCTGTGTTATATGAAATGTGGGATCAGGGAACGTGACAAACCTGTTTTGGGCTGCACTGCTGGTGGGTTGTGTGAGGGAGATGCTGAATCCCAGCACGGAAGTGGTGCAGGAGGAGTTGGCACCTCTGCAAACAGGTACCTCTGGCAGAATTCTGGATTCTCCCACAGCCCCCAGACCCTGAGATTTTGGACTAAAGGATGCTTCCTCTGTACTTGGTTTAGACAGTGTTTTTCCACAATTATAAATTTGTTTTTCATGAGGCAAACCCTCAATTTTACTGGCAAACGAGAATTGCTCAGGTAAAGTAGCAGAGTTGTAGTCTGGAGTGCAAGTGTGGGGATGCAGAAATGAAAGTTCCATCAATAATGTTGCATGGCTTAATTATTTTTTTGATATATATGATGAACTATGTTTTATAAGCTAAACTTAATAAAATTATTAGATCCAGGTGGGGTGCTGATATGTTTGTCATCGTGTTTGATGCGTTATGAATCTTATTTTATCCTTTTTCAGTTGTGTGAAAATGTTCTGCCTTAGCAGTGGTGAGGCTTTAATTTCTGTAACCAGGCAGTGGGGAGTTTAATTATTAAATTTTGGTAGCCATACATTTACACAATGTTCCCCTTAGATGAGCAGGAATCCAGCCAGTGCTATCAGGTATGGGGCAGCACCAGATTATCTCAAGCTTTTCTTTAGTTATAACTGCACTGGAAGCCAGGCAGGCTGGGCTGGCTGAACTTCATAGTCTTGTTAAAATGGCATTGCCCAACTGCCATGGATTGCATAAAAATTCCATCATTTTGTAAGTGGAAGGAACAAGCTGGTATTTACTCAGAATTTTCTCTTGAATAGCAAGTGATTCTAGTAACTTGCAAATAGTGATACAGTGCTTGTACAATCTGTATTTTCATTTGTTCCCTCCCTTGCTACTGAAGGGTCATTAACCAAGGAGGGAAAATGAGGTATAATATTCCAACTATTGGAGAAAAAAGGGAAAATAGCACTCACCACCAAATAAGTTTTTGGGCTTATGAAATAGCAGAACCAATAAGGAAAGATTAGTAAGTATTAACTGTGAACTGGAGTTTTGTGGAGTGAAGTATAAGCTTAGTTTTGATTTTTATAATTGCAAGGAGATGTCTGAGCAAATTTGCTTTATGACAACAATAAATATATTCCAAATATACTGAGATTAGTTAGCGTGTTATCAGGGAAGAGAGAGAATCACACTCTTTTTTCAACGAGTAAACATGGGAAACAGAAAGATAACAAGAACACCCTGTTGCTTTGAGTGTCTGTTCACAGAAATCTCCCTCTCCTATGATGTGCGTGGAACAGACTTAAAGCTTGATAAGAGAAGCACAAAGAAATGAATAACTCAGATAAAAAGGTTTTGCTGGTTTTCTGTGAGTAATGAAGGAAGCTCTCCATAGATTAGAGCTCTAAATTCCATGTGGCTGCTCTGGAGAAGACTGCACAAACTTGTTTTAGATTAATTTTTTTATACAGTATATTGAAAAACCTGAAATAGCAGCTGTTGTGTTAGGAAGTTTATAAAAATAGTTATATTATACAAAGTGGCACTTGCACAGCTTTAATGCATTCAAAATATTATGTAATGTAACTGTGGAGAGAAATTACTCAAGGGTTTGCTCTCTTTTGCCATTGATGATTTCCAGCTGGATTTCCATTGGGGTGATGAGTGTACCTACAGTTCTCCCCTCCATGTAAGCGTTTGACGGGGCCTTTCAGCTAAAACTAACCCAACTCATATCAAAATGTTCTGTTTAGTGCCTGGATTTTTTTCAGTATAGAGCAGGATGCAAACATGGTCATAATGACTGTGTGGGCAACTGTAACACGGAGTATTGAAGAGTGCTCAGCACCACTTCTTCCTGACAGCAGCAGTTTGTCACTGGTGCTTTAATGAAGGTTTTAATAGGTGCCACAAGCTGTGCAGACCAAATATTGTGCTTGTCTTTCAAAGCACTGCAGATTCAAGCTTCATTTTCCCCCCAAACTCTTAAAACAAGTAGTCTATAATCTATTTGTCAGGCATTTAAATGTCTGGAAGAGACTGAAAAGCGAAGACAGACTTACTAGAGAGGGAACTTTCTTAGTCATTCAGCTATTAAAAAAAGAAAAGCCTCCCCAAGGTTTTTGTTCTTTTTTGCAGAGAAATAAGCAGAGTTTGAAATACTGTAATTTTCTCTATTTCTCAGTATAATAGTTTCAATTCCTGTTGTGGAAGGCGAGCTGCCAGGCACAACCACACAATTTAGTGAGCTTGTAGAGATAAAGAATTGTAAACCCCCCCTCCCTAAACAAACCTTCCTAAAGCACCCTGTGCCTTCAGCCCCTCCCATCCCATTCCAGAAGGACAAAATGGGCTGAATCCCTGGATTCCTCTGGGTTTAACTTCCCTGCCACCCAGAGCTGAGGCTGCACACAGGAAGGTGCTGCTGTTTGCACTGATGAGCACAGAGCACCTGCTGTGGTCAGACCTTGGCAGGAGCTTTAGACATGAGCCAGGAGGTCCCACTGCTCTGGGAACGCTCTGGGAATGCTCTGGGAATGTGTCTGCTGAGCCCAGGAGCCCACAAGGATTATTTCTTCTCAGAGGCAGCTGCAGGTGTTGTCCTCTCCCAAAGATGTTCCCGCGTGAAATCCTTCCTGGCTTTGTTTTGTCATTCCTGTGATTTATTGGAGTTATTAAGGAGACACTTTGGGCTGTGCTGTTATTTCTGGGCTGCTCAGCACTGAAATGCCAGCTGGAACTGAGGACGGGAGAGCTGAAGAAATGGTTTTATCTCGTGTAGCTACACCTGCTTTCCCCTGCTGGCCTGTGAATGTGGAACACCGGGAAGCCACTGGAGCTTTGGGCTTTTCCAGTAGTGAAGATAATCTTTGGAAAACAGTTTTTGTCACCCCTGCCACCTCCACTGGAGGCAAAGAGCAAAGCACAGGGCTGCAAATCTCACTTCACTGCAATTCCCAGCACCAATTATCCATCAGCTCATCCCAAACAATGAGAAACGTCAGCAAAATCTGGTTTGCGGGTGTGACACCAGAGACAGCCCCATCCATCGACTTCTGGGCTGCTTTTGTCCCCTGGATTCGAAGGGGAAGACGAGGCTGTTCCATTTTCTGTCCCTTGGTAGCTGTGAAGGTGAGGATGCTCCTTCAGAGGGGCTGTGCAGAAGCAGAGCAGATCTGTACCTACAGCTACCTGTACATTCATCTTCTCTTTGCACAACTAAATTAAATATATAAATATCCTGGCACGAATCTGAACTCTTCCTCCTTTGAAGAGCAAACTTCCTTTAATTAAATAGTCTTTTCCTACTATCTGGTGTTAGTGACATTTTATAATCATACAGTTACTGCTTCATTTCAATTTTGTGTTATTTTCAGAGGTCAGGAAGGGTAATATTCCAACATTACCATATTTAGTGAGAGGGTAACAGCTGACAGGAGTTCTTGCACGGGGTTCTCATCAGTAGATCTTGAAGTGCATCAGAAGCATGTGGATTTTTATCTCTGTTTTAAAAGTGATGGGAACTGTGGCCCTGTGAGGTTGTCCAGCGTGGCTGTGCAAACCTCTCCGTGTGTTCTATTGCCTGAGCACCCCAGCCTAAGGAGTCCCGAGCAATAGATTGAAATACAACGTGGAAGCACAAAAGCCAAAAAAATTAAATGGTATTTTAATAGAATAAAATTAAGATTTTTTTTTTTTAAGAAATTGAAACAATTGAACATATTCCTGCAGAATTCTGTACTGTGTGCTCGGTTCAAATCATCTCTTGGATGGATTAACATGAAGTTAGTACATAATGTCAGTTTACTTTCTAATTAATGAATATTACCCTGGGATTTAAGGAATTCTCACCTGTCTTGGTGTGACCTGGCTGTTAAAAATGGCAAAAACCATCAGTGCCAGGAGCTGTTTTCCTTTTCCTCGCTGGCAGAGAGAACAGAGTGGTTGTGCCCCCCAGGATTCCAAGGAACTGAGTAACTTTTGTGGGGGGGGAACAGTCAGGTGAGACTTCAGTGCCTGCTCAAGGGGCAAGAGGAACTGTATTTCATTTATATCAGTTTATAAATGAACATAAATGACAGCCTGGCCCTGGCTTGACTTCTGTGTGGCTGTGGGAGCCAGGCAGGAGAGTTCCTGCCATGCCCAGGAAGTAAAGTTTCCATGGAATTTTCTTGCTCATTAGGACACGATTGAAAGATTTTATTTTTTAAATCACTTTTTAATACTGTGTTACTGATTCCTGATGTCATTAGTTTTGTTTCTTTCTTACTACTTTTGATATGCTTTTCTGCTTTAAAAATCTTTTGGAAATATTGACTATAACTCAAAAGATAAGAGCTCATAGTCATAATGAAAATATTTTTATGACATTAGTTTTATTACCGTTTTAAAGAAAATATAAATTTTAATTTTGCACGTTGGAGATATTTTTTTCCCCATTTATTTAGTGGATTTGCCTCACTGTCACCAAAAGAGCTGCTTTGAGGATTGGCACGAAGTGGTTAATTGTATGTTCCGAGTGTTTCTCTGGGGTGTTGCTCAGTAATTTTTTTGAAAAAAGGCATTTTTTCAGATCTTCTGCACTGGCCACCTCTGTAAGCACAGCGGGAGCTCCTTGCAGGTGCTGTTGGGCACATTCCCCTCTCTGAGGAAAGACAACGTGCTCCAGGGAGCAGCTGCAAATGAGAAATTCCTCCTGACTTTGGAGCAATCCTTGGTAAGACCGACAAACTCCTTGTGATCAATTAAGAGCTGCCATCCATGAAGGGAAACTCGTGGCTGCTCTTTGCTGCTTTAGGGTTTTTCTTGGCAGGCTCTTTGATGGTACAGGGTTTGTAGGTGTGTTCTTGGATTTTTCCTGGCTTCTGGCTCTTCCTAGAGCCCGGATTTCTGCTGGTTTCTCCTAATGCTGAGCACAGAAATGGGAATTTTCTTCGTGTGGCACACGGAGGGCTGAGTACAATGCAAATGCTGATATGTAGGAATCAAATCTCACAAAGGAGTGTGTTAACATTTGTCTTTATTCACACTATATTTCAAAGGATATGTGCCAAGCCTTGCTTGACACTCAGAGCATTCTACGTTGTACAAATTCGCCCCTGAAAGGCAGAGAGAAGCATTTCCTTTTTGCATCGTTTAAGTCTTTTGATCCCGTGGAAAAGGGAATTTTTCCTTACATGACCCCACCTGAGCCTGCTTTGCTGAGTCCTCCACTTTCTCCCACATTTCTGTGTTGAATTTCCCTTTTTCAGGGAGAAACTGAACTGAATATATCCAGCAGAGACCGGATAGGGGATTTTTTTCCCCCCAGCTGATTTTATTGCTTTGCTGGGTGCTGGGAAGTCTCTCCTTTACTTTGGTGTTCTTTCCTCTCTTTTCCAGTTTGCCCTGCAAGTGCAGCTCCTCCCTGGGATCAGCTTTAGCTCCTTTTAGGCAAAACACAAGATCCTTTTTTATCTAATCACTATTAGAATGTATATTGTGTTCATAGATCTTGCTCAGCAGCTTTAAGGTCTGTGTTTTGCCTGCTGTTGGTCATGGCTGCTGGAATTCCATTGGCTTCAGGAATTGTGCTCCCTTACAGCAACAAATAGGTGAATTCTGTTTGCTTTCAGTTTGCTGAGGCAGTCATTCCCCATTGCAATCCATTTTTCCCCTGGAGAGTTCATCTAAGCCAGGGATATTATTACCTATCCTGACTGGGTATTTGATACTGCCCAGCTTTTGCAGGGTTCTGTAATCCACTGCCCTTCCTGCGTGGCTTTCCCTGAGCTGGAGATTCCCTCAAATGCAGCTGGAGAGGAGTTTGTGACTGCTCCAGGACAGGATCTCCCTCGATCACCTTGGCCAGCTTCAGGCTTGGCCCTGACTTCAGGCTCCTGCTGTCTTTGTCCCTTACTTGTCCCTGTCATATTCCAAGGCACAGGTTTTGAATTCTTTGGCTTCTCCATCATTTGCACCATTCGGATGGATGGAGTGACTTGTTCCTAAACCTAGTTTTAGATTTCTCCATGATCTCTCCCTGCAGATGTTGGTGCTTCAGTGCTCAGTGAAGTGATGCTTTGCTTTTTATGTACTCAAGCAGCACATGGTCTGCAGGCAGCTCCTGAAACTCACAGAGTATTTAAGAATATGTTTAAATGCAAGTTCTTACAGAAAATGCAAATTTATTACTTCTCACTTGATTCTCATGATAGATTTCTGGAGAGCGCTGTGAGGCTTTTTTTTTTACTGGTGCTATCACTACTTTGCCTTCATGCTTATGCTGATTTTCTTCCTTTGCCAGAGCCCCATAACACTTGATATCAGTAGCTACAATTTCCTGCCACCTGTGGTGGAATATATTTCTTCATTATGAGCTTTTTGCTGCTTCCTCAAGTTTTGTCTTTGATTAGCTGCTATGGAATTTTTTCACATCATCATCATCGCTTGTCCTGCAAAACTTGATTATCTGATAGATATGAAAATTGCTGCTTCTAGCTGCTATTGGCCCGGATCATTTAGTGCCAGTTCTGGTACCAGCACTGACCTAAACTGATGCTAAATCCAGTGTGAGAGAATGTGGTGGAAGGCTGGGTTTTGTAGGGTTTGTTTGGGATTTGTGGTCGTGTTTTTTCCCCCCCCTTCCTTTAAAGTGAATGAGCACTGGAAATGCCAAGGCTGGGATCAGTGACTTACCTGAACTGGGCTGGAATATAGCAGAAATCATAACTTTTTAGTCTGAATTTGGTGAACATTTTCTTAATCTTATTTGCAGCAACTTTACATGTCTGTTTTAGAATCTGTTATAATTTTAGGGATCTCTTTAAAAACGAGAATGTTTAGCAGAGGTTTTCCACTCCCTATTAAATCTTCCTGGAATGATGCGCTGTGAATCCTTCTGCCCAGATCCAAACAGAAGAGAGCGTAAATTGCACCAGCTCCTGGCTCTATAAATGCAAACATGGATCTTGTTTTTTGTCCATGAAATGGGTTTTCTGGACTCAGTTTAAAAAACCCAAACTTTTTACTGCAGGAACAGCTGCCCAGCTCCTCCCCTGTAGCAGGTAGTTCCTTCTCCCCATCAGCATCATCTGGGATGAGGATAAAAACTGGGTTTGTCAGAGTGTGATAAAAGGAGCATGTGTGTCTCTGAAGGCAAATGTAAATTTCCAGCATCAGAAAGAGGACTTGGCAACTGCAGATGTGTGGCTTAAACACTGTAGGAGGAGAGGGAAGGAAGGGTTTTGTTTCTTTGTGCTGAGCTCTGCTGGAGCAGCTGCTGCGAGCTCTGTAGCAGAGCTGAAGTGGCGTCGTAGGTGAAGCTGCTGCCGCCGTCTGGGATGCAATGATCCAGCTGGGAAAGCACTGCCCAGGGGGAACGCTGAGGGAGAAAGAGAAGAATCATTTTCTGTCATCTTTATTGATGCTTATATCTTTACACTTTCTAGCCTTACCGAGCCCCTGGGATACAAATTCCAGCTTGGAGGGAGGTGAGTCCTCGTTAGTCTTTAGAAACTTGTGTTAGGCAGGAGAACCCTCTAGGCCTGGTGATGAAGTGATCCCTGGCACTGCTGGAAAAGCTGTAAGGTTGGCCTCAGTGGGTGTCCCTGTGACCACTTTTCCCAGGTCTTTCTGTCACCTTCTGGGCTGCTCTGGCTGATGGCCTTTTGGTTTGTTTGGTTGTTTGCTTTGGGGTTTTGTTTCGGATTGATTTCTGTTGTTGTTGTTTGGTTGCTTTGGTTTTTTTTCCAAGCACCACTGCTGAGGAATTCTTCCTTTCCCCACCATCCCACAGGTCCCCAGAGTGCCCAGTCCTGCTGGAGCAGGTGGTTCTCCCCTGTGAATGTCTCTGTCAGTGGTGCTGGAGAAACAGCACCGAAATGGAAATGAAATCAGTGCCCATCACAAGTAAACTCTTTTCTTTTTGGCGTGCAGGCATTTCTCCCCTCTGCATGATTCCTGGGGGAATGACACGGCCATGGAGCACGTGAGACTCGGGGAGCTGCTGAATCCTCATTCTCTCATAAGCTTTTTAAAGTGGTCCCTAAATCCCATCGAGTAGCAATCTTGGAAATTAGCAATGTACAGTTTCTAAGGAGAGCTAGCAGCAGGTTCTTTCTTTATGGTAAAGTTTAACAAGGAAACTTCTTTTTCCATATCCAGTTCCTGTCAGACTTTCTGGATCAGAAGCAGCATCTGAGCCAGAGCTTGTAACCACCAGGAGTGGGTCCTTTGTAGAGGTGATTCAGGGCATTGTGGAGAGAGGTTGGTTGGTGGATTTTGCAGGGTAGTGGGGTGGCTTCGTGTGGACAGAGCAGACCAGGTTGTGATTTTTGGGAAATCTGGTGAGTGGGCAGCCAAGGAGGTGCTGTCAGAACAAAGGGTGAGTGCTCGAGCTCAACAGCCCGTGGCAGGGTCCTCTGATGTCATTGGGAAAGAAAAAGGGAAAAGAAGAAGGGGAAAACCAACCTGAGGCAATCAAATTACAGACCCAGCCCAATCGTTTTGGTTTTTCAGACTAAAAGACAGCAAATTGGGATTGCAAAGGTTAAAGGAGGAGACTGCAAGAGTTCAAACATGAGATTATTAAGGATCAGAGAATTTTCTATCTGGTCTTCATGGAGTTTGAATTAATTTTGGTAAGATATGGATGGGTAAAAAGTAAAATTAAAGAAAAGGAGAAGCTGAAAAAATAATTTTATTGCAATCTGAAAGAAAAATGGCAAAACCAGAAACCCCTCCAAATCATCATTACACTTTGAATATTGGGAATGTAAAAAGGGCTTTAAAGCACTGGGTTTCTTTGCAGCTGTGTGTGTATGAATACACAGGGGTGCTGGTGTGCCTGTTCATACGTGCACTGCTGGAGTTCAGCAGTCAGCCCCAAGGTACAGCAAGATTTAAACTTGTGAAAAGCTTCAGTTGTTTCCCATCTGGAGGCTCATTCGAATCCTTTGATTTTGCTGGAGAAACCTTGACCGTTGTGATGCTGTTATTTTTTTTTTTTTCCATAAGCTTTGTACGTGACAAGGCTTTTGTTACTTCTGTGGTCAAATTTGAGTAAAACAGATGATTTTCCTACCACAAATTTAAAATAAAAGCATAATTTAGATTTTTTTTTTCCCCTTTGCTTACAAAACACTGGTTGTGCTCACAAAAGACTCTCATTATACGACATTTTAAGTTCTTGTGATGGTGGTTCAGTCCTTGCCTGTTAGGACTTGGAAACTGGTATGAATGATTCATTTTGAGCAGCTATTTTGGGGGGTACTCACATCATCCTGGATGCGGCTTCACATGAAATGGATGGGAAAATGGGAGTTTATATCCCTCCTCCACCTCGCAATTTAAATGAAAATCCATAACACTTGAGCAGGAGACTGTCATTGGGATCTCTTCGGGAAGACCACGCTTTAAAAATACAGCAGGGAAACAACAAGGCAGGATCCCAGGAACGGGGAGTGGTGGGAAATGGAGGAAATCCTGTGGGCAGTATCCAAAGTCACACTTGGCTTTAAGCCACAGATGTTTGCAGTGCCTGAAGAAAAACCCAGCCTAACCAGCTGCAATGAACTTAAAAAACTGCAGCAAGGCAGGAGAGAAGCTCTGCTTATGTCCTCACACAGCGAGGCAGAAAGATCTGCTCCCAAAAGGGGTTTGAGGTTGTTTGTTGCTGGTTGGGAAGGATGGAGAAGAAAGGGAGAACACAGGTCTGTCATTAGAGCTCTAAAAGATAACCAGAAAAGGTCACTTTCCAACGAGAGAAGTCAGATGTTTTATAAAATGGATTAAAAAAACAAACAAACAAACAAACTTTTGCACTGGGTAACAGTGGTGTCATTTTCATTACTGTGGCTACTGGCTTGAGGTTGCTGCCAGTCTGTTCTGTAGTGTGTAAAATTCAGTATTATGAGCAAATGAAATACTGTGAGGATATTTATGATGAGTATTTCCAAAATACAGAGAGCAAAGGCACTTTTGCTCACATGCAATCAAAATGCAGCAGTGTGCTGAGAAAAGTTTACTGCAGCTTTGAATGAGCAATGAATGTAATGAAACTTCTGTTACAGTGGGCTTGGTTCCTTGTTGATTAATGAGAAATAATCCGCATTTCTCAATAGAGGAAGAAATTATGTATAAAAATACAATTTTAATAATATTTTTCATGCCAGCTGTGAATGATATAGTTTAAGGGTTTTATTTCATCTCTCTGCAGTGGTGTGGTTTTTTTTTTGTTTATAGGCTGGAGCTGTAACTTAAGCCAGGCAAAAGTCCTGAGATGCTACACTTGCCCAGTTTGACCAGTCAGCTATGAATATTCACTTGTTTTGTGAGCAGATGGGATTCCAAGTCTGTGCAGAAATCCTGTCAGAAGTATTTCCTTTAGTACTTCTTACGTTCCAGTTCTTTTCGCAGCTCTCCTTCCATTTGGGACGTGTTTGGTGTGGGAAATCTGTGTTCTGACGAAAAATTGAAAGGTGAACAAAGAGGGAGTGTGCTCAGAGAAAGGGATAACTTTGTCTTCTCCGCACTGTGAGAATGCCTGACTCATTCTTGGTGTGCTCCTGTGCTCTGAGTGGTGATTTCTACCTGGATGAAAGGAAGTTTGGACTCTTCAGAATTTTGAGTAGAGGGGGATTAAGGTTTGTTGTACGGAGAGCAGGAACTGGTCTCAACGAGGAGCAACTTTGTGCTCAGCTTTGTTACCACCAATAAATGAGTTGGCCCCACCGAAGTCCTGGATTGCTGTAAAAGAGAGATTTTCTCCTAATAAAGCTTTAATAAAGCCAAGGAATTCTTGCCAGTAATTTTACAGTGCCAGTCCCATGGAGTTCTAAGGCAATGCAATCCACACTATTCATAGAACTTCATTAAACATCACACCTGTTAATTCCCCATCAAATTGAGGACAGGGAACAAAAGCAACTTAAAATGAAGAAAAACGACTCTGCCATGAGACCTTAATGATTCTTTCCATGTCTTAAGTACAGTGCCTGGGATTGTTCTGCTAATTTTTACCTCTAATTGTTTGTTAAATGAGCTTATAAGGTGGTGGTGTGCATTAGACTGTAAATTGTTTGGTGCTGGAGTTGTCTGGTTGTGTGAATTTTGATAGACAAGACATTCTTGGCCATAATATCATTTATATATCTGGAGTGATTCTGCCATCCAGGATTTAACAGCTCCTTCTAATAGATCTCTAAAACTTCATTTTTGTGATTTCTACCTTTTTCTAAAGTAGCCCTTTCACTCATGTTCTGAAATAGAAGGAAATTCTCCTAGAAGCAATTCTTTATGTAAATTCTCTTCTGGGGAGAGCTCCTATTGCAAAATGCCTGATATCTTTACTGCAACTGATTTGAAAGTGCAAAAGGTCAAAAATGTCCTAATGTGGTTTGGAAATCCACGTGTCAGCACAGCACATTTCAGAAGAGCTCTTGGGGCTTTGGAGAAATTGCATTTTTCCTTTTGATTTTAATTTTATACCTGGAAAGGATTAGGGGAGGGATTCAGCTGATGGCTGAGTGGTAAAACAGAAAATATTTTTAGAATGGAAGATGCACGTTGGAAAAGATTGGGACTCAGAGGGACGTGGTATGAGGAAATATTTATGGAGTTTAATTATGAGTAATAATTAATGAGTGATGTAGGAAAAACATTTTCAGCGAATTTTTTCCCATCTCCTATGCCAAATCTCCATGTTTATTTGCTCCTGGTTAGTGCAATATTATTCTTGACCTTGTTCCCTACTGAAGAGATATCTCACAGCAGAGTATCATCTAACCCAAAATATCATTTCCTAGAGAGCAATATTGAGTCATTGGTTTAGTAACTCACTCTGCCTTTCCATCACCTATCATTTTGCCAGAGCTGCTCCCTGGTGATAGTGACCTTGCAAGATGACAGATGAATTCCAGTGTCTGGGAACTTGTGCAGGCTGCGACTCAGTCTTCTCTTTTACGATATGTGTATACAAAATATAATATTCTTTAATTCATTAAAGCAGTTTAACTTTGACCAACCCAAACTCAAACGCAGGAGAAGCTTTAAAAACTCATCCTTTTTTTCCTGCTCTCTGCTCTTAAGTCCCTCCTGTCACCTGGAAATCCTTTGCCCCCAGTCTGTTCGGTGGCACAATGAAGCAGCATTCATGGAATTCTTGCAGTGCCTGGCTGCAAGATCCACCCAAAATGTGTCACAAATCTCACAATGGATGAGTCTGTGGGGTCCAGATATCATCTTCTTGATGTCACCTGTCGGGAGGAGCTGCCCAGTGCAACGAGCCTCATTTCAGGGCAGTGGAATTGGGCTCTCCAGGTATCTCTGGGAGACAGTGCCTTCAGCAGCTCTTAGAAAAGCAGCCACAACACCTCCAGTCCTCCTGGCTCCTCCCCAGAATCTCTGTGACAGCTTAACTGCTTTGATTTTAATCAAAATGGCTTTTGGGAAGCTGCTTCGCTATCACTGATTAATGTGGCGGTTTTAAAATTGGGTTTTTAGAATGGAATTTAGGGAAACTTTTTAACCATTTTCACAGCCCTGATAAAAACCATTCTAGAGTTTGCAGCCAACCTGTTTTTGATTGGGTTTGTTTGTTTTTAGCTGATCCATATGGTCACTACAAATACGTGGTACAAAAGGTGCTGAGAGGAAATATTGATAAGTGGGTGCACATAACTTCATTAAACATTAACTTTGCAGTTGTGACTATGCCAATGCACATTCTATTTGCTGTTGTGGGAAATACTAGTGAAAAGCTGTGAGAACTTAGAAAAAGAGGCTGTAGCTTCTGAGGGATACAGAAAATTCTCTTTTCATGCACACCATGGAGTTTCCTGAGCAGAAGTGGTTTATGTTTGATTTTGCCCAGCAAATATACACACTGCATGTAGATGTTCTCCTCTGGGGCACTTCACTGGAGTTTAACAGCTTGAAATCAGAGACGCTGTGGCCAGTGAGGAATCATCAGCCATGGCACAATTACCTTCTTGTGGAAGGGGATGATCGACCTTTGTGAGGTTTGGTGGGGTTGAGATGTGTGGCTGCTCCGTCACAGCTTCAGCTGATGGAAAACTGGAGTTTGGCCTTTTTGGTTTCACCTCCAGGGTCCCAGTCCTGCCTTGCTCTGGCTCCTGCCCTCTCCATTGAGCTGATCCAAGTCCTGCTGAGCCTTCAAAGAGCCCAGGGTGGGAACAGCCTATCCAACACCTAAAGCCCTGAAGTTGAAAGAAAAGCACCCAGAGAAGAGTTTCATTCTTTAAAATCTAGGATGTGTAGTTGATGCTGTTAAAAGAACTCCTTCATGGAGCAGTTGTGCTCCATCCTTCCCAGGGCCAGCAGACATTCCATAAGATCACAGGTAATTTTAGCACCGGGATTAATACCCAGAGAATGTTCTCTGGTTAATGCACTTTCAGCCACATTTGCATTAAAAGGAAAAGCTTCAGTTCTTCATAATTTCTCTCATCCCGTTTTATTTTTTTTTAAGAGGAGCCATTATTGCAAAAAACAAAGTCCAAACTTCTGTGTCTTTGTGAACTTAAATTTGCATTTGAGCTGTTGCACCAGTTGGCTTCCAGCTGGGGTTTTTTATTCCTGGAGCTGATGGAATATCAGCACGCTTTGCTTGGGCAGTGATAATGGCTCAATGGAGTAGTAGTTGAAATTAAGATCCATGAAGGAATATTTGTTGACAAAACCAGAAAAAGAATCCCATTCCCTTCTCCTTGAGCATCACTTCTTTCCTGCATTTAACCCTTCAGTGAGCTGGCTGGGGAAGGAAAAAAAAAAGAGCAGAAACAAAGCAAAAGCAGAGCTTCAAAAAGACAGAGATGAAACTTCTGTAAATCCAAGTCTCGGAAATGAATGGCTCTGAGGTGAAAACAAGCTCCAGTGGTCCCACTTGGGGAGCAGGGAGAGGCTGCACCGAGGAGGAGGATGTGGCACAGCTCTCTGGCAGGAGGCAGCTCTTGGATCTGCTGGGGTGTGCTCCACTCTGGCTCTAAGAGGTGCTTAACTTCCAAACTGAATTATTGCGTGGTTTGCGCTGTCAAAGGGTGTTGAAAGGAACCTGTAGAATCTGTATCCAAGCAGAAAAATTAAATGAAAGAAAAATTAACAATTTTTCTATCGTGAGATTGTTCTTGGATAAGGGAGCAGCGTGGCTCTCACGGAGACGTTAATTTGGGTCACGAGGTTGATTTGTCACCTCTGAGTGAGAAATCTGAGTGTACAGAGACTTCAGAGCAGGAGCAAACCCGCAGCTCCACACGGCAGAGTTGTGCAGAGGTTAACTTTGAGATTCTGGCCGGGCCTCATCTAATGTGATAATTACCTTCGGCACCTTTGTGCCTAGGCCTAATTCATCTTGCAAAGATAAAGTAATAATTTACCACTTAACCTCATTCTTCATGTGCCAAATAACACAATTGTACTATCAAAACGTAGATGTTCAAGTTGGGAGTGGGGAATGGAGGCCAGTGTCTTGGGCAAAAGCACTGTTTGGACAGGAGAATATGCAGGAGTAGGGGGAAATTTTGCCTCAAAACAAGTCTTGCATCGGGATTTTTAGTGGTAAACTGAGATTTGCTGTGGCGAGACGTGTCCAATTCTCCAGCAAACATTTGTGGATTTCCAAAGAGGCCATGGTTCAGGCAGTATCTCCATGCCTTTGGTGGCATTTTATGGTAGGCCCTATAAACTTACATGTGCCTGGTTAATTTTTAGTTTTGTACTATGGCTCAGAAACACTTTGTGCAAATATGCTTTGGTAGAGGCTAAAATCCCCAACTCCAACCCGAGACAGTCTTTAGTGTATTTGAAATAGGAGTGGCACAGGTTAGTCCAGATAAAGAGGGGGATATTTAAGAATTTCCCAGCTGAAGGAGGCTGTAATTGCTACCTGGCACCTGAAGAGGAGATCTAAGTGTAGTCGATAGCTGTGTTGATGATTTCTCCATTAACTCCTGTGTGTGTGAGTTCTGTTTACAGCTGAATAATTGTTTATACGTAAATAAAGCTATTGCATCTTTCTTTCCCTCTGTAAGGACAGTTTTAGCTTAATTACGTCGGAGAGAGATGTGTGGGGAGCTGGGGAATGTTCATCTTGTGATTCATTTTAAATTTGCTTCCTGTTTGTTTGCTACTTGCCACACTTAATTGAGTTGGGTTTGTGTTTTTGTTTTTTTTTTTTTTTTTTTTTTTTCTGCATGGAAAAATGTGCATTCCTTCCTTCTGGTNTTTTTTTTCTTCTTTCTGCATGGAAAAATGTGCATTCCTTCCTTCTGGTTTTAATCTAATAGGTGACATTTTCGTTTTTTCTGGAGAATTAATTAGGGTGAACTGCAGCTTCTTTTCCAGGTGCCCGAGTGGGCTGAGGTACCGCTGTCATTTCTCGTTGTGGATGTTTGCACAACTGTAGAATCTCTTTAGAGTTAATCGTGTTGGGGCTTTTTTTACGGTGTGAGAGAGGAGAAATCATGAATTAATCTCTTCAGTGGACCTTGGCTCCTCTCGCAGCAAAGTTTCCCTCCAGTAAATGCTCGGTATTATGTCAGCTCCCTAGAAGTGCTCATTATCACCTACACACTGGGTGTCAAGTGCTGCTTTCTAAAGAGATTAGTACCTTTTCCTCCTCCTCCTCCTCCTTCTCCTCCTCCCTCACGCTTGCTCAGCTAAGGAGAAGAAAATCCAAATTACCGCAGCCATCCGGGATGGGAGATGGAAAATTATGCCCTGATTTGGTTGCAGTTTCAAGGAGAGAAACGAGATCCAGGATGCGATTCCTCCTCAGCAGCGCTTTTGTGCTGACCTAATTTCACCTGATGTCAGGGGCTTCAGCACGGGAGGTCTGAGCAGAGCTGGGCTTTGAGTCTCCCAAAGCCTCTCTGCACCCCCGGGGTGCTCCATGAGGGAAACGGGAGCTGTAAGCCAGGCAGGCGAGGAAATCCAGGTATTTGCTCCCTCTGGAATAGGGAGGGGAAGCAAAACTGCGATCAAAGCAACAATAAACCCAAGCCCTAACCAAAGGGGACCTTGAACCACAAACCGATTTTTTTTTTTTTTTTCTGTTTTTGTGGCTGTAATACACCTCCACCTGTGAGAAGGTTTGGATGATTGGGCCCTTGCCAGTTATTTGCCAGCCACCTGGCAGGAGCCACTCACACCTCTCTTATAAGGGCAGGAACTTGGTGTCTTTTACCAGGCAGCACTGACAAAAGCAAAGTGCAGATTAAGTAGGGGAAAAAAAAAAAAAGGAGGAAAAATTCCATGTACTTTTTTCCACAGTTGATATCCCATTCCCTTGGACACTACCTGTGCATGCAGTGAGGATACCCAGAATGAGAAAGAATGGATCACAATGGGAAAAAGTGAATAAAAACTTTCCAAGCAAAACACACTCGTACCAGGAATGCCTGCTTTTGTAGAACAGGAAGAATAGCAGCGTTCTTTGATTTCAACTCTGTTTGCAGAGGTGAAAGAGAGACAATAGAACGAACTTTTGGGAAATAGGACATCCTGCTACACTGGAAAAGTGCAGGGAGCAGGAGGAGGAGGAGCATTTTCTTTCCCATCTCTTAATTTTTTTTTTAATTTCCAGCCATGCTAGCTAAGCACTCAGCCTGGATCTTCCTGCTGAAATCCGCACTGAAATAGTTCTGAAAGCTTTTACCTTGTTTTTGCTTCCTGTCTAGAATCATGGGATCATTAAGGCTGGAAAAGACCTCCAAGATCACGGAGTCCAAACTTTGAACACCTCCTTGTCAGCCAGCCCATGGCACTAAGTACCAGGTCCTGTTGTTTCTTGAACACTTTAGCATTCCTTTGAAAATGACTGGGATAAAGATTCCCTGCTTCTGTCTCTTCCTGCTTTAAGCAGGCTCCTGCAGCCGGGACTGTGAGATGTTATGTTTGGATAATTCATCCTAATAAATAAAAGGCTGGGTTCCTTAGGCTGCAAATTCAAATTCTGTGGAGAAATACAGTGACACCAGCAGTCTGGGCAATGGCATTTCAGCCTTTCCCGTGGATTTTCCATGTCAGAATGTTTAATAGGTCTGTCCCACTCATATTTTCTGGAGGATTTCATGTTTTTGGAGCTGAGGTTCTTCAGCTGTGGAACTGCTAACCTCGCTAGGCTGGTGCCTCTGTGCAGGCTGTGCCTCTGCCTGGTGGCTTGGCCTGGTTTGGTGCTGTCCCTGCAGCAGGATCCCTGTGTTCCCCCCATTATCCTGCTGCACCTTGCTGGTACCACCTTGTTGGTCGTGGGCAACTCCTCCAGACAGGCCAGTGAGCCCTTGGGCAGAGACGCAGGCACTGCACTGGGATTTGGGATTTGTGGAGCAGGCTGGAAATGGTTCTGGAGGTGCAGGGGGAGAGGTCCCTCTGGCAGTGTTCATGTACAAGCAAAGGAAGTTTGCAAGTCCTTCCCTGCAGAAAGCAGGGGCTGCCAGCATTGCTGCTGTTTGTCAGATTTAAACATCGGGCAGATGGATAAAACAAACTCTTCAGACAGTGCTTGTTACGAGGAGCTCACAGAAGACAGAAACAGGCACTATTAGCAAAAACCCCCTGATACTGGGGGGTTTTCTGGCATTCAGGGAGCACTGCTCTTGAAGGTCTTTTCCAACCTAAATCTTTCTGTATGTGGGGCTTTGAGGAGCTGCTCCAGGTGTTGTTCAATGCGTACAGAAGCTTTACATCCGTGACACGCAAAAACGGTGCGTCTGTTCTGAAGAGTGTCGGGTTTTGGTTGTTTGGTTTGGGTTTTTTGTAAGATAAGCCAGTTGAAAGCTGAGGAAGCAGGAATTCAGTTTTATATCTGTGGAGATCCGGAAATGCAATTAAATTAATAGGGGTAATTTTAACACAAGGAGCAAAGAGTATGGGATGTGGAAGGTAAGCCAGAAAAAGAGGAGCTGCTTCCTGAGATCAGCCAGAAGAGCTGGGGCTGGGATTCCTTCAGACCTCAGTCTTGTGTTGACTTTCATGCTTGATAAACAGATAATCTGAGATTTGACCAGAATATATGTAGGTTAAAAACTGTGAGAAAGGCTCCCTGAGCAGTTTCGAGGATTTTCTAATCCATGAAAATAAGAGAAAGTATTCAGTATTTTTAAGAACTCACTGGAAAAAGTCTGTAGTCCTCCTCATCTCTGTCTTATGTTCAGTAAAACATGGAAGATTGAATTTACTCCTCTGAATTTTTGCTGCAATGTAATAGAGTGCAATAAATTCCCCAGTGATTTGGCTACTTAATATTTATTTTGTATTTACCCAGTAGATTGTATCTGCCTATGGAAGGCCTTCAATCCTGAGAGTTTATCTGAGTATTTAGCATTATTATATTATTCTGTTTGTCCTCGCTGGACATTTGGGAGATGATCTATTGTGGATATATTTAGGAAGCGGACATGGTGAAATTAAATCACTCGGTCAAGGTTACGGGGAGAATTTGAGATGGATGTTGAAATTAAGCCTAGATCTTCCTAGCCCTGAGCTAATCCTGTTGCAGAGTGGTCACCCTGTGTTTGAAATCTCCTCTGTCATCATGGGCTTGTTTGTGGCTTTGGCTGGGTTTGCTGCAGCCACAAATTGCCTGTGGTACCCAAGTGGGGACACTTGCAGAAGCTGTTGAACGAGCAGCCCCTCTGCCCCCACCCCAACTGCTGGGCAGAGTGAACCCCTCCTCCTGGAAGAATTCCCAGTTGTTATGCAAGTTGGGAGCTCGGAAGAGCTTCAGTTCAGCTGGATGGAGAGGAAGCACTTCATTCCCAGAAAGTATCCCAAAGGCAGGTTCAGTAGGAGGAGTGGAGCTGGGCTGGGAATTGAAGGTGCCACAGACCTTGGTGTCAGGCAGCTGCCACCAGAGGGGTCGGTGCAGAGGTGAGGAGAAGCCTGCAGAGCTCTCAAACTTGGCTTTTAAGTGTCTGGCTTGGGTCCTGATCCCAGAATTGGGGCAGCGTGGAGCTCAGCACGGGCTAATTGCTCAGCTCTTCGCTCCAGGATTTTCCAGGATGATATAACTGAACATAAGCTGTGCTAACTCTCATTCTTTTACAGCTAAATATACATCTCTGGAGTCTTGTGGAGCTTGGGCTGATTGTGCGGTGATGGAGAGGCAACATTTTATGTAAGGCGTGTGTAGGAGATCTGAGCAAGATCCCCACAGGGATCATATTAGAGCCTGTAAATGTGGGAACGGTTATTTGCAGCTGAAGTACGGGGTGAGAGAGGAAGGGATGAAGGATCTGAATCTCCCTGTTACATTATCTCCAGAGAAGGGCTCAATATCACACCCTGTGCTCAGTATAAACTAAAATCGACACCTGATTTCATTAGGTGCCATATTTAAAAAGATGGGCTATGGGTTTGAAAATTAAATTTCTAAGTTCACTTTCAATCTCGAGGTCTCAAGCCCTTAAAAAAAAAAAGAAATTCCAGAACTCTTTAAGGTTATCACTAAACCTTTGTAAAACTGCATTACCTAAACTTAACTGGATGCTGGTTTTGCTGTGTCCAACAGCAAATTTTTTAGTTCCTCTTGCTGGGTGCACAAGTCACTAATAGTGTTATAAAATAATTACTTGGATTGGTTCTGTGAGGGATAGGAAAATGTGCCAGAATAATGTTCATTGCCTTGTACTGGTTAAACATTCCCTTCCTAGAGATTGAAATCCCTGCCTCGCTGCTCTCGTGCTGATTCTGCAAACACACCCAGAGTCTTTCACTGATGGAACACCAGTGCAATCACTTTCCCTATTCATGTTGCCCAAATAAACCATATGTTTAGGTTTTCTCATGAACTAGGAGAAAAGAAGCCAGATTTTCTCATGAGTGAGGTAATCTTGTTCTTTACAGACAGTGATTTCAGCATTTATTATTATTTTTGCCTTCCAGGTTACACAGGATCCAAAACTTGTATAAATTAAATATCCTGGTGTAGGCTCTTTAATGCTGTTATATCTCTGATTTGTGTAATTCAAGCTTTTCCAGTGGATTCCTTAAATACCATATTGAAGGATTTTAAATGGCCCTTCATAAACCATGTCCAGCCTTCCTTCCAGGGCATTCACTGAGTTTCTTTCCTCAGTTGGTTTAGAAGCACCTCCTTTTACACCCATCGAAATTATATCCTCTAAAAGAAATTAACTTCTGTTCTTAAAAATGTGATAGACTTAATTTCTGTGTCATTATATTGAACTTATTTTTAGTTTGGACTGCGAGAAAGCAAACGATGTAAAAGAAAGTTTTCAGAAGTGTCAGAATTCTTTCATAATCCTGTAGGTTGGAAGAAGAGGCATCCCAAAGATGCTTTCCCGACTATTTTAGAGGACAGACGCAGGAAATGGTTGTTTTTAATTCCCCTGGTAACAAATGATCTTTTTTTTTTTTGTTGGAATGAAACTCTTCTGGACTCTGGGGAAGGCTTTGCTGGTGTCAGTGGCACAAACTTCAGGGGACATTAGTGAGGCGTTGGCTACAGACGTGCTGTGGGATGGGTGTTCTGGGGTTTTGTGTATGCACAGGACACTTGTTTGGCTACCAAAGGGTCTTTCTGACAGCCAAGGGATACCTTTTTCTCTTGGAACCAATTTCTCTGGACAACTGGAGGCTCCGTAGCTCTGTTAATTAACAGTTGAGCTGTGGCCGTGTCCAGCACTGTGTCCAGTCCCTATGAATTTTTTCCCAGCCAAGCCTGGGAACGCACACTCTGTTTTCTTCCCAGCGAGTGAAATTGCCTTTGGGAACTGGAGGTGCTGTACCTTGTCCTGCTGAGTGCCCCGCACGGGAGCGGGGTCAGGTTCCTGGAGAGGGACACCCCGGGCAGCTCGGACACGGTTTGGGGCTCCCAGAGTGGCTCCGTGGGGGCCCCAAGCAGCACCGAGAGGGGACACTTCAGGTGGCACCTGGGCTGTGCCAGTGCTGGGGGCACCCAGGGGGAGCATTCCTTGAGGGGGACCCCAGGATTTCTGTAAAACAGGGGATCAAAGGCTGACAGCTTCTCTAAAATGTTTCTTTCAGAAATCGTTGCCTTTTTAAAGGGTACTCGAGCTTGGCATTCAGATGTTTCTTTAGAGGATTAATTACCCAAAAATCAGTGCTAGCAGACATCACCTCAGTGGTTTGGGGAAACTTCTCTGTGAGTCTTCTCTCCCGGAAATCACGGAAGTTACCAAAAATTCCATTATTTTAAAAGTAGAAAACACAGAATTCCGAATGATGTTTCATTATATATTTTGTTATTTTATCTCTTACACGTATTACGATCTTCCCCTGTTGCTCCTGAGCTAGAATTAATGAAATGGCAAGAGGAAAAAAAACCTCAGTGGGATTTAATTTTACGAATAATGTGCTGAGGGTTCTCATCACTACTTTTTCTAAATATAACGCTGTGAGCATCTCTGGTGCTTGTGAATTAGAGGATGTTTGGAAGCTGCAGCAGCTCCTGGGAAACCCAATTTTCCTCTCCACAAATCGAAGTTAGGCGTATTAAATATAATTAATATGGAATATCTGTGTTTAACTGTTTTATGGTATGTGAGCACAGACCATTTGGATGTCTTTAGTGAACTAAGCCGAGGACACGATGCAGGACTGCACAATTTATTTTTATCCTCAAGGTCAAGTAACATCTTTGAGCACTGACATCAGTGCTCAAGAAATATAGGTCTTACTACACAATTCCCTTCAAGGTTAGGAATTTCCCTGTATATATTATATTTATGCACAAATATATGCATTGCTGATTATCTTCTTTTCCTTGGGCTTTTGAAAATAGAAGCTGTATATTTTCACAGACTGGAATGTTTGACTTAGAGAACAAAACTCCAAGATACATAACAGAGGTATGAAGTTGATCTTTGTAGGACAGTGCTGTGTTGAAGAAAAAAAGGCTATTTGTATGAAGAAGTTAAGGAATCCTTCCAAATATGGGAATGCCTAAGAAGAAATGCGGATTAAAGTAGAATTTGTGCTTATCAGATGGTGCTGGACACTTTCAAAATTATTAAGCTGAAATGGCAGATGAATTCTTAATGGTCTTAAATTGTCAGCCCATGCATGAACCACCTTGTAACACTTTAAAGAGGAGAAAAGAATGATGCTCTTCTGGCTTTCACTGGTTTGCAAGTGCTTCAAGCTCTCCCTCTTATCTTCCCTTTTTTGGAGTGATTTAAGCAAACTTTGCAGATTTATTTTCTCAACCTTCCAGGGAGGCTTTTGTATTTATTTACTAGTAAATGACTTTTTTTTTTTTTTTCCCCCCAATTATTTTCACCCGTTATTTCTGTTTCTGGAGATCAGGATGGATGTGGCTGATCAGGGGAGGGCACACACCAGGGCCCAAGGAGGAGGGGTGGTTTCTGCCAGCCTCAGACAGGAGGAGGCTGTTGGGATTTTATCACTATAATCTGCTGGTTTATTACTGGACATTAAGACATCCAGCAGATTTATTTGGAGCAGAAACCTTGCGAAGAGATCCTGTCTGTGAGTTAGCTCTGGAAGAGGGGGATGGTGGCGTTGGTCATCCAGATGGACAAGTTCTGGATGGGCCCTTGAGTTCTGGGCTCTGGAATTTGCCTGCTGGTCCTGGAGCACTTCCCGGTGGTCCCTATAGCCCTGTGGAGGGGAATTTGGCTGGATTTGGGATGTGAGCTGATGAATGACCCACAGTGAAATAAATCAGCAGACTTTTATTTCCCCTGCAAAATGCCGTGTCCTGTTCTCAGTGCCTAAAACAAATTGTTGCTGGTGCAGAAAAGAACAATTCTGGCTCTGAAGAAAGGGAGGTAAAAATGCAGTCAATAAATCATTCAAAATTTAATCAGTAGATCATTCAAACCTCCCAGGCTGTGCTCTCTGGGAGGTTAAACCTGGCTGTGATCCAACCACGGCCAGGAATTGGGCTCGATGCTCCTTGTGGGTCCCTTCCAACACAAGATATTCCGTGATTTTATGAAGTAATGATTGGTTTGGGTTCCTCCTTCTTGATCTTTTGGTTCTTGTATTTCCTGGCTCCTTTATGGTGTCCTTGGGGGAATAGGGGAGGTGCTACCATGCGTTGTTTGCCCCTAAATCTTTTCTTGACCCGTTTCTGACCAAAACAATTTAGGTGTTTGTTTTTTTTTTTTAACTCTTCCTGAGGGAATGGAACCTTTCCTCTTAGTGAGGGTATTCTGCAGCACATTAATGTTGTTGGTGAAGGATAATTTTAAAATAATGGACAGTTTGATGGATTATTTAGCTTAGGGAAATCCTAGAAAATGTGTCAATTTTGTTTGCGTGTGAGATTATTCTAGACTAGATATTGGTGGGGTTTTATTCTCCAATACCATTTTTGTTCACGTGTTCAGTCTTCTGTGCTGGACAGACTCTTTTACTCTCCAGTAATGTTTTGGCAAGCCCTAAGCTCAGTTGCTTCAAAAAGTTCTGATATTTTGGCAAAAGTTTCATAACTGTTGTTTCATAGTGTTGCATCTACGGTGAAGGAACAGTTCATGGATCTTCAGGACGTGGCTCAGTCTGGAAGCCAAGCCTGACGCCCAACTAATTTGCATTTAGAGTGTATTTTTATTTCCTATACTGAGTCTATTTATTACAATAACATTTGTGTCTTGTACTGAGTTTAATATTTAATAATGTGAATAAGTATTTTTGTGGAAATTATATGTTCTATCTATAAGTAAATTTACTGCAGCAATAATTCTCAAAGGTTTCTTATTGTAAAGCTCATTCTTTGCTAAAGAATTTGAACACTTGTTTCAAATCTAGGTATAACTGTGAATCCAAATTCTGAGTTCTTATAGGAGCATATTTATATCTAAAAGCCACAAGCAGCCATTGTGATAATTTCAGATCAGGTTCGACTCTACAGTTGCTTGAACCCTTGGAATGGCTTTTGTGAGAGTTATTGCCAGGTGTTCCAGTGGGACTGAAAGGACAGATTTATTGAAGTTCACACACTTTTTGTTTGTTTTGGCTGAAGTGGAGCCATTCTCTCAAGTCCTGCCAGGCAGGGAAGGACAGCACTGGTGTGAAACGTTTTGGGCCGTACCAGCGCGTTCCAGCCAACGCCAGCGAACCCTTCCAAGGTTCTGGGGCCGGTCTGTGAGCTCCCACAGCGAGGGGGTGGCGGTGCCAGCCCGGGTGACATCAGCAGCACAAAGTGAAAGGTTTTCCCAAGCTGGAGGTTGTGGCACAGGGAAGAACACCCGAGGTTCTCAGCGATTTGTGTGACGGGCGAGCTCCGGTTTCTCCTTCCACACTGAGGAGCACCACGAGCTGTGAGGCTTTAACTGGGCTTTGTGGCCCTGCAGTGAGGAGAGCCCCTGGTGCTGGGCTGTGGGGACACCCTCCCAAGGAGATGGCTCTGGGCTGGCCCCAAGATTCCCAGGATGGGGCTCTGGGCTGTGGGGACACCCTCCCAAGGAGATGGCTCTGGGCTGGCCCGAGATTCCCGGGATGGGGCTCTGAGCTGTGGGAACACCTTCCCGAGGAGATGGCTCTGGGCTGGCCCCGAGATTCCCAGGATGGGGCTCTGGGCTGTAGGGACACCCTCCCAAGGAGATGGCTCTGGGCTGGCCCCGAGATTCCCGGGATGGGGCTCTGAGCTGTGGGAACACCTTCCCGAGGAGATGGCTCTGGGCTGGCCCCGAGATTCCCGGGATGGGGCTCCAGGCCGCCCTGGGGGCCGCCCGTGTGCGCACGTTCCCCGGGCAGGAAGATCAGCAGGTCACAGATACTCGCGGCTTAACAAAGCTTACCAGGTCAGATTGCTTTGCCCACTAAGCTAAACATAGGCTTTTATCTCATTATATTGGGAAAACCCTCTCCTCAACAGGAGGCAATCACTGCAGGTGATTAATTACTAGGAAATGTGTATTGGAGTTGGATTGTTTGCTGAGCTATCAAAAGTCCTTTTCTCGTAGTTTGTTAAAATTCTGTTCTCCCTTTTGAATTGTTGAGAGTGATTGAACCTTGTTCCACTGTTGTTTCCCTTTATGTTAATAATTTGCCTTTGTTAGAGTAATAAATAAGGCTGATCCAGTCTTCAATTTGGAGCCATTTGACAAAATGGTTACAGTGGGAGTTACTATGTCAGCCTAATGAGATTTACAGTCAGGAGACCAAAGTATATAGGAAAAGTCCATATATTGAAGAATGAAAGCTTTAAGTTCTAAAAAGGGCATGCATTTCCTTAATAATATTAATAATGGTCCATATTTGTAATTTAATTCTCTGCTATTATTTCTTACTGTCTAATCTGAAACATGACTGAAACAGTTAAGCAGTTTAAATAGAATAATAGTGGGTTTCTTTTTTAAGGTGCAGTCCAAGGTCAGGGTGTGACCTGGCTGTGTAAAGGGGGCACTTGAGGTTCGTATCCATGCCACAGTCATACACAATTTCATGGTGAAGGATGCTCCTTCAAACGCATCCTGCTCAGAATATTCTTTTCAAATGGAAGATAAGTGGTTTCCTGTACAGAAGTTTAGCAAATAAGATGGAGAAACAACCTTTGGAACATTGGGGTAGTATTTGGCATCAGTGATACCAGAAGATGGTACTGAACCAAAATTCTGATTGCAAAGTCTGTTTTTCTCTGGGACAATAGTTCTGGTGCAATAGAGGGGTGAGTCCATGTAACCCATCTGCTTGGGCAAAGTTTCATCCCTATTTCCAAACATCCTCCAAAGTCAGGTTGTCTGAAATCTGTCGTTCGACACAAGCTGATGTGACCCCTTTAAATTGTACAATCCTATAATTTGTGTTTAAATGAATTTGGACTAAATTTCTAATCTCCATCAGGACCCGTGATATGAGACTTCAGGGGAAGAGTAACATTCCCTTCCAGAACACAGGGAAGGGAATTCCTATGGTGGAAACCACAAAGGACTTGAGTCCCTCTCCCAGTGTCACTGTTTTATGTTAAGCAAACAGATTAATGCTGGAAGGCAATTGGCACAAATCCTGTTTTGAGAACTGGCAGTTTATGGGGTTTAAACGCCCATGGAATGAAAGGGGGATTCCTTTGCTGCCTATCCACAGCTCCTAGAAGCTGTGGCACCCTCACAACGTTGCTCTTCAAAGCTCTTGTCAGGCCACCCTATTGGTTAAGATTTCTTCTGAGTGTCAATAGATATTTCCTCTCATCTGCATGTGAGACGGCAGATTCTGTCTTTAAGCTAAAAAGGGAGTGGAATGCTGGTATAACACGGGTTTTGTATTCTTAGGCCCGTCTTAGGCTGCTGAGAAGCCGATTTCAGCAGTGGATTCAGGTTTAGCTGGATCAGGTGTTGCAGATCCTCACTCTGGCCAGGGCAGATCCCTTTGGAGGAGGCTGCTGAGCTAAGCTGTCATTGCTGAGCTTAGGCTGTGGCAGTGAGCCAGGTTTACTTAGGCTTTACTGGGAAGCTCAGGCTAATTAATGCTTCTTCCCCTTTTTTTTTTTTTTTTTTT
>VZTE01001955.1:302359-314977 GCA_013397775.1 Eulacestoma nigropectus
TTTCCCTTTTCCCTCCCCTGTTCCTTCCCCCGTTCCCGCGGCGGTGTCCCCGCCGTGGCGCGGCGGTGGCGGTGGCCCCGCGGTGGCGGTGCGGGGATGCTGCGGGCGCAGCGCGCTGCCTCCCCGGCGGCGCCGCGGTGGTACGGTCTGCAGAGGGGCTCCGCGGCCGCTGCGCGCCTGCCCGCGCCCATGCCGAGCCCTGAGCCCTCCGCCCGCTAGCCGGGAGCAGGTTGCGCTGGGGAGGATGTCTTAGCCAAGTAAGTAGCGACATCCACAGCATGAGAGCGATAGTGATGGTGATGGTGGTGATGATAATAAAAGAAAGAAAGAAAGAAAGAAAAATCTTTCCCCTTTCCGTTCTGAGCTCGTTTATTTGGCGTTTTGCTGCCGGGGAAGGCGCCAGCTGATGGGAAGATGGTGTGGGGACTGGGGCTGAGTGATGCATTGGGTTTTGGTTCGTGCCCTGGGAATCTCTGCAAAGGTAATGCTGCGACTCGTGTAGATTATTCTGTAAGGTCAAAGAGAAACTGCATAGCTAAAAGGCTCTCTTGCATCAGAAAGCGTTCGCTGGGCTTCGGTAGGTTGAGAATTCAGCATGATCTTGTTGTTTTTGAAACGTATGGGCTTGATTTTGATTAAATCAGTTCTTTAGTGATGAGGAAAACACGTGGATGGGATTTTGCTTTTATCATTGCTGGTAAGAATCGGATGTGCCTTTTTTTTTCTTTCGGAAGCTCCCATTTCACTAAAATGTGAGCAGTACACTTTGACTGTTGTATTTTTCTAACTTTAATGTTCTCTTATGATAGGCAAAGCTATCTCTTGTTAGGAAAATCTGTAATCCTCGGCTGGGTTCCTTTATAGAGCTGTTTATAGTTTTTCAGTGCGTTTTTTTTGAAAGTAAAGGGCACACAGGTTAAAAACCCCAAACATTGCCTTTGTATTGAGATGGATTAGAAAATAATGTGGAAGAAACCGGGAATTTTCTGTAATTCCTTTTAAGCATGCATAATGTTTCCTGTGGCAAGGTGGGGAAAGGCTTTCCTGAGGTGTATGGTACAATAATTCAGCATTCTGACAGATAGGCTTTCATATTTATTTATTTATTTATTTAATTAATTTAATTTTATTTTATCAAAAGAAGAATCAGCTCCAAATCCGCCGAATGCTGCATGGAAAAGCTTTTGGCTGTTCGTGAGGCACCCAGCGCTCTAAGAGAAAACATAAGATTACGGGAGTCATTTCCGATTATGTAAAGGGAGATTCTGAGCGTTTGATCCCTGCCTGCGGCGCTGGCAGCTCCTGTGCCCCGCGCTCCGGGCAGCCCCGAGCTCTGCCCCAGCCTCCCTTTTCCTGACTTTAAGTTGTCCTATCCCAGCCGGGGCACTTCCCTGAGCATCGCACGGCGTTCCCAGGGCTGCCGAGACCATGGCTGTGGGCAGTCCTGGGGCACCGAGGCTGCCAGGAGCAGATGCTTAGCCCGGTGCTCCCCGTTCCTTCTGCAAGGTGAGTACTGAAGTGGCTGAGAGGGAATGGCTCTGCTTCCAGGGGAAACCGGTTCATTCTGCACCCCAAGAGCCGCGGGCTCCTTAGGGCTTCTGGTCTTCTGACCTCCTGATTGCTTTCTTTTCTAGGGCTGGGGAAGGATTGCAGGGATATTACACAAGTTGGGGTGTCTGGAGGAGAGCTGGGCACGCTTAATATGGGAAAATTGCACTTTTACTGCTGGGATTTGAGGTCGATATTAGATGTTGGTGGGATGAAATTGATAACGAGGGGTTCTTTGTTAGTCTTTGCTTAGAAAAGGGATTACAGATCGACTTCATAGTCCACATGTTTTTTTTTTACTGCTGAGATGCATTCCTGATTAGCATTTAATTTGTGAGAGGTCATCCATATGCATGACTGGCTCTTGCACCTTGCTCTGGAATAACTGTTTGACTCAGGCATCCAGCAGGTCTTTGATCACAGACAGCTTTTACTTTGTTCGTGCTCCTCTCATTTTAATCCAAATTGCTGCCTGGGAAGAAGTGGTTCGTATTTTCCCTGTAGTGCTGGTAAAATGAGGAAGTTTGTGAATAAGGCAATAAAATAAGGCTTGTAGATAAGTTGTGTAGAGCAATGCAGCATGAAGGTTTTTCCCTTTCATTTTTTTTTTCTCTGTGTGCCCCCTTTTCATCCTTTTTGTGCATCTGGCTTCTTTTCTGTGGAGAATTGATTTTGGCCGGCATCGATGCTAAATATACATTCATTTTCACTGAAAAGGTCAATTTTCTTCTCTGCTGCAAATCAAAACTGCATGATATTCCTCATGCTTCCTGCATATATAAAAAGGTTGCATGCATGTAAATTGAAACAGCTTGGAAGAGTTTCGTGCTTCCCAGTGGGATTCCAGGTTGCAGAAGACATGGTAATCATGAACTAGGTATCACACTGTTCTAAGAGCTGCCATGAAGTCACTTTTGTGAGTGCTTTTTTCCTTTTAAATTTCACATCATGTATCTGGGAAACAGCTTTGGAAGATTTTCTTTTCCCCTTTCGTCTTCCCTCAGCATTTCAAATATACAGCTTGTCTTTGCCAGTGCTGTTGGATTAGGGGTGCAACGTTTTTTGAATCCTACTAAAGATATATATTTATATATCTTCCTGTCTGAATACTGCAACTGCGAGCATATATCCTGCTCATATCTGAAAATGTTAAAAGTGGTTTTGCCTTTTTTTTTTTTTTCCTTCTCATTTTCGTCCTGCAGTTCACATTGTCAAATGCCAGTTGTGTACGTAGTAATTCCCTGTTACATTTTGGAATAAATGTAGAAGTCGTGACCTTGTAACTCCCTCTCCCACTCACTGAGAGCCCATTGCACTGCAGTGGGACTCCAGCAGTGGGGGTTCTCTAAATGGAACCCACCTTCTTTAAGAAATGGAAATACTTTTACAGCTTGCGCCTAAAATCGTGTTCTGAAGGGAAGAAAGTGGTTTATTTGATTAACCTGACTGTGAAACCTTGTAGAGAATAAGCTGCCTTTTTGCCAGGTTTTTCATTCTGTTCTCAAGGAGACACAATGAAGGATGTTACAGTTCCCTGGAATTTAGCAAGTATTGCTCTGCCTTTTTGGCTGATTAATTACATTCAGATCATACAGTATCTGATCAAATGACAACCCCCCCCATGATTAAAATCACACATTTCTGATTAATTTTAACTCGCCAGTTGAAAAAGGGGTTTAAAAAAAAAAAAAAAAAAAGCTAAGGATTCGAGAGGTGTTTTTGTTTGTTTCATGCATTAATATATGATGCTAAAGCTCAGCCAGCCCCTCTGCTGCTTGCACCGGGATCCTTCCCCTGCTGAGGCAGGCAGGGAGCGATGACTCCGCTCTGAATGGAGCCTCCCTGCCCGTGCCAGCGGAGCAACAGAGCTCCCTGTGCCGGGATAGCTCCGGAGCCTCTGCAGCACCTGCAGTCCGGGCGCTCCGCTGGCCTGGGCAGCCTCAGCCCCGCTGCCCTGGAGCGTGCCCAGCAGGGATGCTCCACAGGATCCATCCTTCCCGAGCTCCCGTGCCGTGCTCCAAGGTAACACATCCTTAGTGGAGCAGTTGCATAAGAGAACAGGCTTCCTCTCTAGGTAGGTTATGCTCTGCGTGCTGGATGGTTTTTTATATGCTGGAATGGATAAATAAAGGGCGTTCTGGAGGTTATATAAATATATAGGCTTTAATGCCATCCATAAAGCAATGAAGAGGGTCAATAGCATTTTATTGTAATTTTTTTTTTTAAAGTTTGGTGCCCTTTTGTAGGAAATGGAAGCATAGGGTACAATTTTAAGAGCTGTGGGGTTTTTGTTTCAAGTTTTTACTGGTTTTACTCATGTTTAGGTTAGAAAGCACAGTTTTACTGGGTTTTTTTAATATATAATCTTGTTTCTTGCATTAAAACTGGAGATTTGCAGTTGAAGAAAACCAATATGTAAGGGAAGAGTTGGGAATGAGGCATATTTTAATAAATTTAAGAGGCTGTCAGCACTGTAAAAGGCAGGACGTGTTCCCTCTGAACACTGCAGATGAGTGAAATATGGAGCCTCGGAAGGGATGTGGAATTCCTGCTTAGGTACCAGAGTTGGCAGAGTTGGGAGATGGTAACCAAATTGCAAATTACTTCCCTTCTACCACACCGTGTCTGAACGAGTTCATCCTGCTGGTAATATGTTTTTCCTCATTTTTAAAATATTCATGGCACAGTTAAAGCATCGGAGGATTGTGAAGCAGGCTCTCAGAGAATCCTAGAGGCTGTTAATGGGAAAAGCTAGAAGAGGACCAGCAGTAAAACTGGGATTTCTATGGAAGAGTTTGTGCATTTTTTACCTTTTGTCTCCTTTGCACCCACGGTGAAGGTGAAATGGGTGGAGAAAGCAGCTGCTTTCAGAGGCACAGAATAGTTGAGGTTGGCAGGGACCTCTGGAGATGGTCCAGCCCAACCCCTCCTGCCCCAGGTGGAGTCACCTAGAGCAGGGCAATGTCCAGTCAGGTTTTGAGTATCCCCAAGGATGGAGACTTCACAACCTCTCTGGGGCACCTGTGCTAGTGTTTGACCACCCTCACAGTTTTTGACCTTTAAATGGAATTTTCTACCTTTGCTTTCCTTGCCTTTTTGCCTTTCGCTGGACACCATAGAGAAGGATCTGCCTCCATCTTCCTCACTTCTTCCCATCAGATATTTATTGATAAGGTCCCCCTGAGCCTTCTCCTCTCCAGGCTGAGCAGTCCCAGTTTTCAGAAACTCCTACCCACGTGTCAGGTGCTCCAGTCCTGTTATCACCTCTGCATCCCTTTGGAGGACTCTCTCCAGGAAGTTGAGGTCTTCCTTGTGGGAGCCCAGCCCAGGTCGGAGCACTGGGCTGTCCCAGCAGTGCTGATGGGAAGGGAATCTCCCCTCCCCTCCCCTCCCTCGTGCTGCTGGCGCCGCTGGCGGAACCAGCCAGGAGCCCTTTGCTGTGAGGACACACTGCTGGCTCCTGCTCAACTTTGGGTCCATCAGGGACCCCAAGGCCTTTTCTGCAGAGCTGCTTCCCAGCCAGCTGGCCCCCAGCCTGTCCTGCCTCAGGGGCAGAAGTTTGCCTTTCCCTTTGTTGGCCATCCCGGGATTCCTCTTGGCCCGTTGCTCCCTCTGAGAGGCAGCTCGTCCATCTGGTGACACAACCACACCTCCCCATTTCCCCAGTTCGTCTGTGCCCTTGTACAGGGTGCTCGGTTCCTTCATCCAGGCCGTCAATAAAACACTTGGCCATTGCATCAAAAGAAATCCCTTGGAAGGAGAGGATTAGAGCTGGAACTGCAGTTTCAAGATTTAGCCCAGAATTGAAGCGCTGTGTTATTAAAAAATGCCAAAAAATGGTCAATATCCTGAATACGTTTATGGTCGAGAGTGTGGAATTTGCAATATTGAATGCCCAGTACATTGCATCAGCGTCCCAGGGTTTGAGGATGAAACAGGAAAATCAGTGATTCAGATTTACTAAGAGCTTATTTTATATATTAAAGAATGAAGACTCACAGCTGATGAAGTAATTTCAATTGATAATTTCATTCGCTGCATTTCAATTAAAGTGAGTTAAAAATAAAACCATATGAAACGAATTAAAAATAAAATGAGATTTAGTCCAATCTGATTTGGATCTTGCTGAAAAATCTGTTGCACAGAATGAGGAAACAGGATAGGGAAGATGCTTTATTGGTGAGATGTTGGGCAAAGAGCTATTTCTGTAGTTGTTGCCTGTCCAGTTCACTGACCTTCCCAGCTCCTGACCTCTGGAAATTGTTAGGCACTTGGAGAAAACGACACTCCTCGTATGTACACTCCATCTGAGGAGGTTTTACTTAGACAAGAGTTGTCTGCTGTGCTTTGGTTTGGATTGTGTTCCACAGCATGATTCCGTGTAGACTTTGGACCTCAGTTTAGGATGAGAGGCAGCATTTTAAATGGGATTCAGGGATTCCTCCTTCTGTATCCCCCAGCTAAAGTCTCGTATGACAATTGCCACCAGCTGTCCCAGGTGTGGCAGGGAATGACAGCCCACAGTGGAATTGGATAATGGAGTTTATTCAAGGTCCAACAAGTTCTGGGCTTTTACACTGCTTGGTCTCACACACAGGCTGTCCTACACATCCCCCCGGCTTTTGTCTCCATGCATCTCAGAATTCCAGGATCTCCTTTTACTTGTCTTTCCAAGCTCTCCTCGGTTTTCTGTCCAATCTCCACTTTTTTTGTATCCTGGATACTCTTGTTTTCTCAGAGACCACTTCTTTGTTCAGCCTCCTCTTCCTTCTGGAGCTCAAGGGGCCTCAGCTTTCCCAATCTCAGTAGTCTGGGCAGAACCCCTGCCATGATCAGTCCCTTTGGTGGTGCTGTCTCATCCCTCTGCACTAATTCCATGCTCCACTGTTTCCAGTCCAGGTATTCTCAAAACCTGCAGCCAGCCCAGCGAGGCTGGAACCAGCAAGGAGCAGGCTCACGCACGAGAGCGGAACAGTCTGGGACATCTTTACAGCCTCATGCGCGTTCTGGGATCTGCTGCATTCTGCACTGAAGCCATTCGTCACCTGTGACTGAATGGGGGGGAATCTCCATCCCCGTTGCCTTGGCTGCCTCGGCTTTCCAAGCACAGGTCCTGCCATCCACGCTCTTTGTTCAGCAGCTCTCTGTGCCTCAGTGGGCCTGGAGGGAGGAGTGACACTTCTCAGAGGTGTGGCGGCACTTTGGCACGTGCACTGTGTCTCGCTTGTCTTGGGGCTGGATGAATTCATTGCAATGGTCGTGCTCAGCAGCTTCCCTAACCTTGACACCCCCCTGGTGCTGATGAGGCACAATAAAATGCTCTGCCACCGATCTGGCTTGTCTTTCACAGTGGTACACCTTGTGTCACACAGGTAATTAGAAGAGAACAGTGTTCCCAATAAACCGTTCCAGTCTCCTTGGGAAATGTGCAGTCCCAGATGTCAGGAGGCACCATTGATCTGTGTCCTCTGTAAGTCAGTTTGGGAAGAAGCTGTTGTCCTGGCTGAGGACAGCTGTTTAATTTGCACTGCAGGCTTCCCATGTCCCTCTCCTCTGCTTGCATTGTGATGAACATTTCGCACGTTGCTCTAAAAATACCTCCAAATGATGTTTGATATTAAGGGACCAGCGAAACGCAATTACAATGAAACGATGATTTCATGGTGTTTTTCACAATGACATGAGATTGTCATCCTCCCTCCCCGAGTGCTTGAAGCAATACCTATTTATGAGTAGTTGAGCTAACCTGGGAAATTCCAAGAAGGATTGCAGACGGCTTCTGAGATGCAATGCAAATTGTTGCAGTACCCATGGAGGACATTTGCATCATGGTAGGACTGGTTGTCTCTGTAATGCTGTCGTGGTGATTGTTATGCAGAGAACTGCAGGATAAAATGGTAGTGCTAAATCAGCAGTGCTGAATAAGATGGCTGAAAATGCCAGGAAAACAAACTGTTGGAGCAGGAGGGTTACAGGAGGAATGATGTGGCTAATTCCCGTGCAAGACACCTCTCAGCTTTCTTGGGGACAAGCTCTTAGTTCTGCAGGTTATTTTCTTGGCTCTCACTGAACGTTTGGTGCCTCTCTCATCCCCACACAGCATCACTCTGCACAGGCAGGGCAGAGCTCCCCGTCGTGGAGGGGAAAGGCTGAGGGGGCTGCCCTGCGTGTCTGGGACTGACCTGAAAGAACGTGAAAGGATTGCCCTGATATTTCCATTGCAGTGTCAAGAACTCCCCTGCAGGGCATAGGGGTTTTGAGGTGATGTCTCGTACTGTCTGTGGGGAGCTGTTATCCCCAGGGCACTCTGATGGTGTGTTTGCACCACTGTTGGCAGAATCTTCGGTTTATTTGATTTTAAATTTCGTTTTGGTTCATCCAAAATAGGGCTGGGTATCTCTGTCTGTCCTGTGTGGTGCCTAAATATTAAAGATAGGTACAGAATGGGGAGGGGTTGGATTTATTTACGTGCTTGGGCTGAAATGGGAAGACAAAAAAAGGGGAGGATGTATTTTTCCAGGAATATGTGACATGACAAGAGGTGCTGTGGATAGGGACCACTGGAGTCTGTCTCAAATGAAGTGTTTTGGATATGCAGGACCTGGCTCATCCCCAGGCTGGGGGAAGCCTAGGTGGGCCAGCTGCTGCCTGTGGCTGGCAACAGACTTGACCTTGGAGAAGGGAGAATGTGTTGAGAGAGACAAACTGTGCTCAGACTGTTAAAAAAAAAAAAAGGACTCTCTGCTGCAAAGCTTGAATTGCTGCCTATTGCTTTGGTTATCTTCTTATAAATCTTAATGTAGCCGTTCAGTTGAAGCAACTACAGCTGGGATGCCATTCCCTACCTTGGGATGGATCCTCCCCTCCAGCAGTGTTTACAAAATAATGGAAAAAAGAAGCAGCAATCTGAGGAAGGGACATATAAAATCTGCAATGCAGAAATAGGGTTATATATTTGTCTGAGTTCTCATGTAGACAGATGATTAATACAGTACCAGCTACAGGGTTTATGGCTTGGTGTATCATTAAGGTTCCCTGTAACTCTAATGTGAAAAGATAATAAATTAAGGGTCCTCTTCCCTGCCCTTGTCCTCCTTTTTCTAGTTTAGAAATACACTTGGAAGTTTTAATCTGAAAACATGATTCTGGTACCAGAACTGAGGATGGAAAGGAATGAAAGGGAAAATGGAAGACATCTGAAGTGTTTTTTTTTTTTCTTGAACCTTTTTAAGAATTAAAATTGAGTGCATGAGGTCTTAACATACAAGCCTCATTTCCATATCTGCTTTTGGATTAGGAAGGTATCTTGAAAAATATTGCTAGGAAAGTATTTTTTGGGGATTTTTTTTCCCACTTGTTAGAGAAAAATAAAATATAATTTCTTGATTGGGTCCAGCTTCCTTCTAAGGAAATCTGGTTCCCCTCCTTTATCTTACCTGGAGCAGATGATACAGGGCATGTTGAATTTTTTAGTGTCAATAAGGTAAGTAGCAGTGCTTTCTGAGCTGCAATTGCCAAACCCTGCGAGAAGAACAAATGCAATATTTAAAGTAAACCTGAATTAGAATGCCTTGAAAGAAAAAATGTTAAAGTAACTAGAAACATCCAAACATACTCCTTTTAAAGAAGGCACTTTGTCTTGGGAGACAGTCCCAGTGAGCTCAGTGCTGTTGTGGGCACTGGGAATCAAAGAGGATTAGGGTCTGGGATCCTCTGGAAAGCCTCTGTGCTGGATTTATCCCATCAAGTGAACAAACCCCGCTGCCTTTAGGCAGAGCATGACCCGGGGTTGTGGCAGTGGCAGCAAATCCAACTGGGATGGCAGTGCTGGGAGTGCTCACACTGACCCTGCAAACTGCAGAAGGATCCTGCAGGAGGGCAGCTTTCACTGGGAAGCTTGGGAAGAGCTCTGCCCATTGCTGGGTTAGGGAAGGGATAAATCCTTGCACAGGAGAAGAAAATCCACGTGTGTGTGTGTATGCATGCACACGTGTACACGTAGGCATCTCTAAAAGCACCCAACAGAGAGCAGTTGCTCTCAAATCCTTCTTGCTCTTTGGTTTACTGTGTAGTTTAATTCCATTCAAAGTTAATCTTGCAGTGGTTCACTTGAAAACAATACCAATTTTGTGCTGCCTCCCACACACCAGATCCACTCCCTTCCTCAGTAATTCTTGTTTGACCTCACAGCTGGTTCTCCAGAAACTTTCCCCCCAGCTGCCAGATATTTCTATTCAGGAGTTACCCTCAGGAGCAGCAGCACATTACTGTGTTGGTCTGGCTTTTGTGTTTGCTCTGTAGTGAACACAGAGCCTCAAAGCTCAAGGCCTTGCTTAATTCAAAATTTTGTATGGGTTTGACTTTCTCTCCCATGACTGCTTTTTTTACAGCACCCGAGTTCCACCACAACAGTAAGAAAACAAAAATGGGAACGCTTGTGATTACTTGAGATAAAAATTTCTCCTTGGGAGATATGAAATTCATTCCTGCAAAAGATTGAACAGACCAGGGAATGAACCACATGCCCTGTTAAGTCACAGAGCACCAAACATGTGTGGTGATGGCCACAAGGGCCATGAAGCTGCTTTTAGTTCAGCTCAGGAAGGAAGAGGGAATGGATCCTACTCTTTTCCACCTCTTTGTGAGGAGAGCAAAGCAAATATAAGTATAGAAATAGGGAATTCCCTCAGACCTGTTATTACATGACTTCAATTGAAGATCGATCAGCTTCCATGGGGAAGGCAGAAGGTGGGATATTCCGTGTGTGCCCACAAGAAATAACCTTGTAAGGAAAAAAATATGTAAACCAGCAGCAGCGGTTTGGAGATTTTTTAATCCACGTAGAGGACGGAAAAAATCTCGTTGTAATTAAGGTATTTCCGAGGATCTCTGTTATCAGTGGCAAATTCTTTTGTCTGCAAACTGAGGCCCTGACCCTGGCAAGCCTCAGGGGTGTTTCTGTGGGAGTTTCTGAGTGCAGCTGTGGGAGTCAGTGATGGAGGAAGGGTTTTATGGCCCAGCTCTGGTCCCACTGTGCAGACACCTCAGCACCGTGAGGCTCTTACCCCAGGAGTGGAGTAAACACATCAACAGCTGGTGACAGGCAAATAAACCCACTCCAAACCTGGATGCCTGATGGGAAAACCTCTCTGGTGCCTGCTCAGAACACGTCCAGAGTAGCAGAGCTGCTGTCGATCCGTCCCTCATCCCCCCATGCGGTCCCCATGTCCCCAGAGCCTCGGGCAGTGCTTTTCCTCCCTGGAGCCTCCCCACCAAAGCCCAAGGTTGATTTTTAGCGTTCATCTCTCTTCAGTGTGTACCCAGAGGAGGGAGGTAATTTGCTCCGCGTCTTTGCAGGACTTTTTGAGATGAGTTTTGAGAATGAAGGTCGTGCTAGTTCAGCCTGTGCTTGGGTTTCTCCGTAGCCAGTGTCTGCCTAGAAATCTTTTGTCTGGGATTTCTTGCCTGACTGTGTGGAGCAGTCTCTCCCCGTTTTTAGGCTGATGGATGTGTTGGTTGCTGCTTGTGGATCTTCTTCGGCATCATCTGCTTTCATTAGCATTTTTGAACAAAGGAATGAATCAGAATAAATCATAACTAATAGAAATATAGGAGCAGATTATCATTTTGCAAAGCTGAACTCTCTCAGAGGAGATTACGTATTTAAATTGAACAAATACAACTTCATAAATAAACTAAATTAAACAGCATCTAATTTTACTTTTGAAGCCAAGCAGTTTTAATCCATACTCAGCTTCTTGTATAAATATTTCCCAACTCAGTTTTATTCTTTGAAGCATTCTTATTCATATTTAAAAACCAAAAAATGTGCCAAATTGAACCACAGTTGTGTATGCTGAATAAATGTGAAAGCTTGGGTATATTACGTAATAATCTGGGAGTTGGCAGGAGGGAGTGATTGCATTTGTGAGGGTCCAAGTAGTGTAAAAATGCTTTTGCAGAACCTAATATGTGTCTCTAAAGCTCTCTGACTGATGGCGTGCCTGAAAAATCCTTTTCAAAAATCCCTTATGTATCATTCAAAAGGAAGCAATAGATGCTTAGAAATCTATATATTTCCCCAGGGAAAATTGATGCAGAAACTGTGGTGCCACAAGAGTTGCCCAGCTGGTCTGGATTGTGAGCAAATTCCTGCTCATCGATGGAAGAGCTACTTTACTGCAGAACTCAATCTTAGAACTAGAAGCATTTAACCCCCCCAAAATGTCACTGTGCCATTGGAAATGCACTTCATCAATCATCTCATTAGACAAGAAGAGCCTTCTAAAAAAATACGTGGTAATAAGGTTGAAGAATTCCAGTTAAATGTTTCAAATGATGTTCACAATGCTGAAATATCATTTCAGTCCACCTTGTGTTCAGTCTAGAAACCACAATCAAAAGCCATTTTCCAGCAATAGGCTTAAATGCAGTTCTTCCTGCATGTTCATGAAATCATTACGTGCAGTTTGCAGAACTGGCCTGGCCAATGACTTCAGGGGCTGAAAGAGGCTTTTCACAAATACTTCATTTCTAAGTAAATCAGATGTAAAATTACCAAGAACTTGGATTTTTGTCCAATACCTTGAAGACAGAACAAAACAAAAGAAGCGGAATATATCTGCATCTTTTTTCTGCTTTTAATATTGAGCCATTTATTTATGTAGATTTTACATAACGGCCGAAAAACATCTTATAGGTAAGATTTATTTTCATAATAAAATCACTAAATTGGATAGTTTTGGTAAAAATTCTGCTTTTCCTACCACACTTAGATTTTTCTGGGAATAGCTGAACACAGCTTTTCCCAAGGGTTGGAAGAGAGCATTTGTGTGTGTAGCAACAAGCGAGCAGAGCTTGCTGATGCTCCTCGGGGCTCTGGGAGTATCGTAGATTCAGGAGCATTTGGGGAAGGTGCAGGGCTCACAAAGTGATGCCCAGAGGCGTTTTTGGTGCCAGGTGGCTTTGCTGTGGCTGTGCAGGCTGAGCTCTGCAGCCCCTGATGGCACAGCCCCTGATGGCACAGTGCTGATGGCACAGCCTCGATGGCACAGCCTCGATGGCACAGCC
>VZTE01001955.1:315835-446307 GCA_013397775.1 Eulacestoma nigropectus
CCCTGATGGCACAGCCCTGATGGCACAGTGCTGATGGCACCGCCCTGATGGCACAGCCCTGATGGCACAGCCCCTGATGGCACAGTGCTGATGGCACAGCTTCGATGGCACAGCCCTGATGGTCCAGCCTGCAGCTGTCGCAGTGCCAGGATGTTCCTGCTGGGAGCTGCTGTGCCAAGCGGTGCCAGCAAGAGCAGGGCAAGGACGCCGTGACTCACCAGGCTGCCCATGGGCAAGGGCTGGCTGGCAGCACACTGCTCCCAAGCTGTTCTCTGCAGGGGCTGGCTCAGGGCCTGGAAGGAGAAGGGGTGCCACGGGCAGGGCTCGTGGGCAAATCCCAAGCCACTGGGACAGAACGGGAGGGCTGGAATGAGTGGATTTCTTCTTCAAAATGCGAAGCAGCCAGGAACAAGGTGAGGAAATGTAGGCTGCTGCTGTTTGTTTCATCTTCCGTCACAAGTGACAGCTCCGGACAGGTCTCCTGGCTGGGAATTTAATCACGTAGCAAACAAAAATGTGCTCCTGTTGGTTCTAAATGCAGGCAGGTCCAGCTGAAATCCAGGTGAATTGCCACTTCCCTGATTAAACGTGCAGCCCTGGGTAAAGGATGGTTCCTGAGGATGGTGTGAGCGCTGCTGCTTCAGCGCTGCTCCACATTTTCACAATGTCCTTGAGTAAGTTTGCAGGGATGGGGAGATGAGAGGAGGGATAATTTCAATAGGAGAACGCAGTGAGGAGTGGTTCAAGAGCTGCACGAAGACGTTTTGCAAGTGAGATATTGTAACAGCCCTGCATCTTGGAGATATCACTGATAAGCAAGTACTTGTCCCCAGATTTTGTGCTGGTGACAGGCGTGCTCTCCTCAGGGTGGGGCCAGTGCGAGAGGTCAGCTGCACTGGGACGTGTGTAAAGAACATTAAATGCAAAGGGTTTCTGCTTTCTGCAAATAGCACTCAGTAGGTTTGGATAATTCTTGCAGAGCAAAAAATTTGGCATAATAAGTTGGGTATTTTTGGTAGTACATCCACCTGCAGAGAAAGAAATGTGAGAGCATAATTTAATGTAAATTGTCAAAACAGTATTTTGACTCTTCTCCTGTGGACTGTAATCGTTCCCTTGCCACCAAAATCCTGGATGCATTCCAGTCTTTATCAATATACCTGTTATTTTGGACATGATTCGATCCTATCCATCAACTGTCTGTTAACTGCAAGAACAGATTTTTGCATATTCAGGCCTTCTAAACGCATTGCTTACAAATGAAAAAAGCTGATAAATCCCCATATTTTTTAACAGACAAAATAGAATCTGATCTTTAATGGTTTAGTCACCATCACATAATCAATATGTTTATTGTCTAAAAAATGCTACTTCTCAAACAGCTGTTTTTTATAGCATGACAAGGATTTGATATTTGAATAATCAAGGCATGGAAAGTGTGGTGCTGCCTGGGATTCAGGCTAACATCTTGGTCTAGAACATTAAACACTACCTTATGCACAAAACGTTAATTATTCAATTAAAATCTGTATGCATGAATCATTCACTGCCACAAGGTAACGTACTTGCAACTCAAAATAACCTCATTTGAGCAAATGTTTCTAATCAAGGGGAAGTGGCCTGGCATGATGCTGCAGAATCGCTTGCCAGAGTTGTGCAATGAATATTTGTGACGGTGTTTTTGGGGCTTGGTGAGGTTCCTGCAGGAATTCTGACAAAGCCACTGGTGGGTGAGGTTGCCTGGTGCCTTTACCGGGATCACGTGGGTAAAACGCAGCAGAGGGGAAGGTCAGGATTAGTGTCAGGCAGGGATTGTGCCGTGTCAGCGCTGGCAGCTGGGTGCCTGTAACTCCTGGTGTTGTGGCTGAGTTGTCATCAGCAGATTGTTCTGGAGGGAAATATTTAATATCAGGCCTGGACACCGTGTAATTTCCTTGCTTGCTGTCCAGCGGGATGCAGATCTGCTGGAGGGCAGGGAGCTCTGCCGAGGGATGGGGCCAGGCTGCATCCACGGGCTGAGGACAGCGGTGCGAGGGACAACAAGGCCAAGTGGCGGGTCCTGCACTGGGCTCACACCAAGCCCTGCAGCTCCAGATCGGGGATGAGCAGCTGGAAAAGCTGGGAAAGGTCCTGGGAGTGCTGGGGACAGCAGCTGGACACGAGCCCAGGTGTGCCCAGGTGGGCAAGAGGCCGATGGCCCCTGGGCTGGGTCAGGAATTGTGAGGCCACAGGACCAGGGCAGTGCCCGTCCCCTGTGCTGGCCCTGCTGAGGCACCGCCCCAAATCCTGGGGCAGCTCTGGGGCCCTCGGGACAAGAAGGACCTTGAGGGGCTGGAGCGTGTCCAGGGAAGGGAACGGAGCTGGGGAAGGGGCTGGAGCACCAGGAGCAGCTGAGGGAATGGAGCTGGAGAAAAGGAGGCTCAGGGGGGACCTTGTGGCTCTGCACAACTCCCTGACAGGAGGGGGCAGCCGGGGGGGTTTGGGCTCTGCTCCCAGGGAACAGGGACAGGAGGAGAGGGAATGGCCTCAGGCTGTACCAGGGGAGGTTTAGATTGGGGATTTGGAAAAAAAAAAAATCACTAAGAGTGGTCAGAGAACAGGCTGCCCAGGGAAATGGCAGTCACCATTCCTGATAATTTTCAAAAAGCATCTGGATGTGGCACCTGGGGACATGGTCAGGTGGTGACAACTGTTGGATTCTGTGATCTCTGAGGGCTTTTCCAGCCTAAACAGTTCCATCTTGTTCTAGGGAAAATGTTCCCAAAGCTGAGTAAAAGTGGAAATCCTAAATATAAGCTGAGTCAGAATATTTTTCTGAAGAGATCCCATTAACCCCGTGGCCTCCCCAAAACCTTCATTCATTCTGAGGTAGTTTATCTCAGATTTTGAGCAGTAATATATGCTACAAAGGAATAGACACCATTGACAGCACTTGTCAGTGTCCTTAATAGCAATTAGGATCATGACCAGTAAATTAATCAGAGGTTAAAGAAAAACTCCCAAACCTGAATTTATTAGACTTGCTTATTTTTATACGAATTTTTAATTAGATCTACTTAAAGCATTCCACCCCTTCTTTTCATGTATCATTTACAAACTGTGTCATGCCATGTTTTTCAATCATATCTGTTTTTACAGAGTTTTAACCGAAATTATTTTTATTTAACCTCAATTATCTTTGTAGTGGAGCTACTCTAGATGAGGCATTGGACAGGCATGTGTTCAGTGCATCTTGACAAAAATAGCCAAAATAATTCAGACTGAAAGATTTGCAGGTTATCCATAAAAAAAATCCCAATTAAGGAAACTGGATGATGGAGAGAAAGGGAAATAACTCTGTAATTTAGGTTTGTCTCTAAACTAAAGAGAATTAGCACAGCTGGAGTTCATTCCACCCGCTTCCTAAAAACCTCTGTTGTCATGTCTTTCACTGTTCATGGACTTCATTGCCTTTCATTGCAGCTTTTCCATGACAATGATTAAAGTTGGTGCAGGGACTTGGTTTTGAGTGGCTGGGGCCTGTTGGGATATTGCTACAAGCCCCACTCTGCTGGTTTGGAGAGGTTTGTGTGTGTGACAGGTGCAGTTTCTGTTTTAAATAAATACTGCCTGTAAATAGGTGTCAGGAAACAGGAAGGGGCTGGATCTTTGCTGGCCAAGAACCCAGCAAAGTCCCTGGGTGTGAAGATGGGATCAAACACAGACCCACGGGACTCAGGGTACTGAGAGAGGGAATGAAGCGTTTGCTGCCTGGGAAATAAATGGAGCCTCCACGCTGAGATGCACTGGGAATCCTTAGGAGTTTCTGTCCTATGGAACACTTTGTTTCAGGGGCTGAAGGACTCCTTAAATTCACTTTTCCCTTTGAGGAAGTTGATTGAAACTTTTTTATTTTGGTAAAGTAGGACTGTGAGAAGTAATTTGGATGTGTTCTTAGAGGTATCACTTCTCTGCACGTGAAGATCTCCCAAAGCTCCACACGGGGTTTGAAATCCATCCAAGCCTTTTCATGTGTTTGCTCTTGGCTTTTACCCTTTTCTGCATATTTGGATATAGATAATATATTTCTAGTAAAGACAAAAAAAAATTCTAATTACTTTAAAAACATACATGAGCTGCTATCAGATACCTTTCTAAAGTTATTTCTTTTCAACAGTATATTCTGGACAAAAAAATACCACATACACCTCAGCTATGGAAAAAAACCTGTGGAAAACCAGCCAGGCAAATGATAATGGACTGTTGGACCATTCTCCCGAGGAGACATTTAATTTCATGCAAACTCAGACTGCAGCCTTTAAGAATATACTTTGTTACAGAGGTAGCAGATGAATATTTTCTTTTCTTTGACCTTCATTTTATTTATGTTCTGTTTCAGTAAACTCAGTTCTTAGGAGCTCAAGCAAAGTGGGAATACACATTCTTCCAGGGTCACATTTCATCTCATGTTTTACTTTTCTCTTTATTTTCCTTTCAGAAAAGGCTCTTTCTCGTGCTTATGAAGACTTAACTAGAAACTGAATTTTAAAATATGGGACAATTGTCAAAATCCAAGTTAATCCAAGTTTTGTATGGTCAGTAGACTACAGAAAAAAGGGAAAACCAAGAATGTATGTTGGAGACAGAACTGGGAAGTCCATAAAACTAATTTAATTTTTTTTTTTAAGAAACATTTATTTATGTAAGCAGATAATTTGGCAATGAGCTGGAGGAAGCATGGACAAATACAGGCACTACCTTATGATGGCGTGAGCACAGGTAATTTATAACTGAATATTGAATAACTCTGCTTGGCCAACTTTGAGCACTGAGTTTTGTGGTCTTAATATTCCCAAAACATTTCTTGACTCTGTGTGGAAATATATTTTTATCTATGCCTAAAAGGTTTGGATTTTTTTTTTAAGGAATGCTTTTGGAATTACCTGGCCAGCCTTGAGGTGTGAGTGCTTTATTGGAAGTTGATTTAAGCATTAATCGGCTAAAAAAGAACAAATTATTAAGCAAAAACTTGTTTAGCAAAGTGGTGTAAATCCACCAGGTCCCGTTGTTGTGCCATTTTTTAAAATAGACAGGAATGAGGTTGTAAACAACAAAATTTGTCCCAAATTGGCTTCAGTGCTGCCACCTGAACTTATTTTAGGGACTGGGGAGGAGAACTTCAGGCCCAGGTGTTGTGTTCACACCTGCTGAGGTTTTGTCTCCATTCGAGTACAGCAGGGCTGTGTTTGGGCAGGAGGGGCTTTCAGGGCAGCTTGCAAAGATTTTTGTGATGCAAACCTTTTGACGGCCTCCCCAGGGGAGGACTTGTACCTGAAAATATAGTGATAAATTGTCCTGCAGTTATTTGGAGTTTGAAAGGCTGAAAAAACAGCTTTGAGAGAAGAGTGGGATTTTCTCAAAGAAGGAGACTTTAAAGGTCTTGGCGGTTTCTTCTCTCAGTTCCCACTTGGTGACAGCTGCTGCTCAGCAATTTTCTTCCTTTGTTTAGTCTTGATGAGCAGTGATGGGGGTTTTTGGGTTGTTTTGTTGTTGTTTTTTTAAAATTCTGTTTATTCCTTTTGAGCATGAGCTGGAAACCGTTGGTGCTCCTGAATACCATGAAAGCTGGTGGGGAAGGAGCAGGCAATGCAGAGTGTTTGGCTGGGGTTCTGATACCGCAGATTTTTCACAAGGCTCGTGTCAGGTATTTTCTCAGCGAAGGGGTAAAAGCTAATTAGGCAAATAGATCATCCATCAGGGTGAACACCCACCAGTAAATACTGGTGAATATCCACCCGTAAACCAGTCTGGAAAACCTAAACAAGGTAAGAGTGCTCCGAACTGCAGCTAAGCAGAAGTCTTGTCCATTGAAACCGAAGCTCAAGGAGCTGTTTGGCTTAAATTAACTTGCTGAAGCTCCATCCAGAGCTTGCCTGTTACCAGTCACATTATTGTCCTTCCACTCATGAGAGAAGCATTCAGAACATTTCAATAGTAGTGCTATTTCTTTCGTGTTTTTATCTGTGGTTTATTCTCAGCATGCTGCTTTGACAGAGCTGTTATTTCACATAAACATTGGCCAAACAAGTTGTTTCACAAGCAAAGCAGCTTCTGAAATTGCTTGTGAGAACCTCTGAGATACTTTTCCATCAGTATCCGTGCAAATGGCTTGTGCTCCTTCTCATCAGACCCAGAGAGGGATTCAAATATTCAGGACAGTTGTCAGACCTAAATACTCGCGAGCTCTCTCCTCTCCATGAACTTGGCTGTAACATGAAAATGAATTTGAGATTCGGCAGGGGCAGTGGGGATGGGCAGAGCTACAAAAGCCTCCTGTCCTGGGGAGAGCAGGTTGGGCTGCGAGGGAAAGGCTTCGGATCAAGTGACGGAGAAGGAAACTTGCTTTGTGAGCATAACCTCGAATTTTGCCAGTGCATCGATAACCCAGGCATCTCCTCCAGTGAAATGTCAGCGCTGTGGTGCAGAAAATCTCCTGGAATTGTCACAGCCAGCCTGTGCTTGGCAGTGTTGAATGCAGAAGTGTACGGTGCTCTCAGATCCATCTTCAAACCATGGATATCAGAGTTCTCTGGTTAAAAATGGGAAACATCCCAAATTATGTTAGTTGTGCTAGGCCCCAAATAATTTAATTTAACTGTGCATTACTTCAGTTGTTAGAGAATCAGCAAATAAAATAATCACTTATGAAACATTTTTGCAGCAGATGACCAAAATGTTTTATTGCTTAATACCAATCACTGGATTAGGAAAATGGATTACAACTGTGAGTAATGAGTTCCTAAAGCTCCTGAATGATATGATTTCTGTAAATGTCTGCTTGATTTCATTAACTTTGGGCATTCAGAGAAATAACTGACTGCAAGATTTGCCTGTACCTCCTGTTTTGCACTGAATTTACTCCGTGTATTTATTAATATACAGGGGAGATCTAACTGGGAGTCACTCAGTGAATGGACTTGGTTTGAATAACTGACAGGAACTAAAGAATTGCTGTACTGGAGCATGGTACAGCTTTGCTCAGGCCTGTGCTCACAGCAAGTGAAGAGTGACCTCGTAAAACAACAGTATGGAAAAGAAAAAGATTTTGTGTTTAAACAGGAGCCTGGCTTCATATTTAATACAATCCTTATATGATGTTTTTTGCCCACAATGCCCTTTCTTAATGTTTTGCCTGTAGGGATCCCTCACTCAGTGGAAGCTGAGCTCTGAAATCAGGGTGCAGCTGCCATCGTGAAGTGTTTGAATTAAGGCTCAGCGTAGTCACAGGAGTGTTTTAGTCTTTTCCTGTGCACCTGTGGAGAGTTCACTGCTGAGCTAGTACAGAAAAATGTACTCAGTTTTCCCTGTCTAAAATAGCAAATACACCAGCAGTAAACTGTGAGTGAGACGTAGTCCTCTTCTCCCCTGCCTGACCTAAAGGTTTGAAATGTTTTTCTCAGATCTGAATGATAAATTATAACTTCAGTATTGGTATTCAGTATTCAGTGTTCCAACTGGAAGACAAATCCTGTAGGCATAAACTCCCTGTTTTAAGTCCCGTGGTGAAAAATACACGGTCTGCACGTGGGGAAGAAAAGCCTTGAGAATAATAAGGCTGGTAATTAAGTTTTTAACAGTGACAGTTTGGGGGAATTGTTTTGAGGGGTAAATGATCTGCAGGACCACCTGCATTGGTATATAACTGTAATAGTCTTCAAACACCTTTCTGCTGTGGGGTATTTGCCTTTCAAAATAGTTTTGCTGAATAGGTGGACCTGTAGCACTGCAAATCGGCCTTTAGGGGCTGGTAACTGTGTGTTGGCTTCAGTGATTAACTCCCACAGCTGGTCATGGAAAAACTTGCCCTGAGTATCCTGCCTTTGGAGCAGCCTGGTGCTGCTGTGCCCGTTTGTAAGGTCAGGGGAAGGGCAGCCATGGGCAGCGTGGTTTGAAGTGAAGGCTCTGATTTTCTGTGCATTTAACATCTGCTCTGACTCTGTAAATGGGAGACTGCAACTCTGTTTAGCAGGAAAATGCCCCATCCTTGCTCCAGCACGTCCCTCCCCTCCAGAACTCCGCACCGAGAGTGTCCCACCTGCAGGTGCAGCAATTCCAGGGAGAATGGGCACCACAGGGACAGGGGCAAACCCCCTCCCCTGTCAGCTCAGCTCCTGCAGCCTCTTCTGAGCAGTGATCCTGGACTCAGTGCAGAGTTCTCAGAAAACTGCTCATCAGGCCATTCAGAGCAGAAATGGGCGCTGGACAGCAGCATAAGGGGTGCAGGATGGGCTTGAGGAACCTAAATTCCACCCCCCAACACACGGAGTGAAGGGGTTCGTGTGGAGATCAGCACTGCAGACACAGCTGCTCCCTCTCCACCTCGCTGTCCCATCCCTTGGCTCCTGCCTCTCACAGCAGCTGTGGTGAAGGCATCAAATTATCCCACCTTTCCTTCAGGGTTTATGAAACTTTTCTCTTCAGAGGCCTTGTCCTAAGACCAAACCCATTGCTGTTTGTCGGCTTCTATCCCTGACTGCTGAGGTTTGCTCCTGGCCTGGATTGATCCCGACTCTTTGTGGTCCTGCCGGTCAGCTCTTCGTGCAGCTGAGTGGGAAAGGCTGGGAAGGAGTCTTTGAAAACTTCCCAGATTTGTGTGAGAAACCTGGCTGGAGGGAAATAGGCTCTTTCTGATGTCTTGTTTTGTGCAACAGCCGTGCCAAAGCCAGCAGGAGGTGGGAAATGGATGTCCTGCTTCTGCCTATTGATTTCCTCGGGAATGTTCTTCCATTTGTGCCCTTTCTCCACGGTTCCATTTTGTGGCGTGTGTTTGAAAGGTTTCAGCTCACTCCTGACAAGGTGATGTATTATTTTCCTGTCTAGCTGGCTAAATTCCTGTCCCAACTTCTTTTCTGGGCTTCTCCCTCAAGTCAGACATTGCTACTTCCAAATTTCAGCCTCGATTGCCTGGTGGTAATGGAATTAATAATAACATTTAAAAACTTTTAGGATCTGTTGTCTGACATTTGATTAAAGAGACTAAAAATACACAATGAACCCCATGCAGATTTTATATAGGAAGGGGACAAAACAGATCAGATTTTATTGGGATTATTTCAACCCAGACTGGGTTGAAATTCTGTCCTTTTCTGATTGCAAACAGAGATCAAAGTGGCAGCAGGAGAGAGAGTGAAAAACAATGAAGCTGTGACCTGTCCGCCCATGCAAAGCTGTTGGGTTGCAGCTGTTTAGAGATGAAGATTTTTAAAGCATTCAGCAATAGAACTGTTTGCCAGATCACCGTGATTGGATTTGGAGTTACTGACCTTTCCCTCCCTCCTAAACACTCTCTGTTGCCTTTGCAGGCCTATTGGTGGAATAGTTTTGCAAAGTCTGGAGCAATTTATGAGGGTTGATACAGGTTTCAGTCTTCAGATCTGTTTTCTCCTGCGGGATTTCTGTTCTCTTCTTAACTGATTTCTAAATACTCCTCAAGTGAGGATTTCCTGGTGGAGGAGCAGCAGCCACGGTATAACCTTGTACTGTAGTTTTCTGCACCTATGGATGTATAATGCCAGGTTTGAGTAGGTGGTTTAACACTTGTGCTTTACTCCTTTTGGCTTCTAACAGTAGCAGTCTGGGTTTAGCCATGATTTCAAATTTGATTTTTCCATATTTAATTTTATTTGGTTGGTTTGTTCAGCTTTTCTTTCTTTCCTTTTTTTTTTTCCCTGTTCTCTATGAAAATGTCATCGCAGAGTTCATGCAGGAGATGGAATTACAGAATGATTTGGATTGGGAGGGACCTTAAAGCTCATCCTGTTCTACCCCCTGCTGTGGGCAGGGACGCCTTCCACTATCCCAGGTTGCTCCAAGCCCCGTCCAACCTGGTCTTGGACTCAACAATTCCTTCACAATATCCAATAAAACGTTCTCTCTTTCAGTTTAAAACCCTTGCCCCTTGTGCTGTTGCTACAGGGCTTGGTAAAAAGTCTCTCTCTTTTAAACCCTGTTTTTATATTGAAAGCCCACAGCCAGGCCTTTCTGGAGCCAGAGCAAGCTGCTGCTTTGATGGGTAGCAGTATTATTCACAGGAAAAAAACCCCAGACACCTCTAATTTAAGGAATGGATCCAGCCACGCTGCAGTGCAGGGGAGTCCAGAGGTCAGGGTGGTTTTTCACCCATCAGTGAGCCCCATGGGGATGTTGCAAAGTACCGAAACGCTGTGTGAGAGAGAAGTGTAGTAAATCTATTTGCTTGTTCTGTCAGTAAATCCACCTCTCTGAGTAGTGGCAACAGTTCCTTCAAGTGTCTGTGGCTCCAGTTTCCCTGGAACAATAAACAACGGTGCCTGAGTGGCTTTTCCGGCCAGGGACAAGATCTATTATTGTGCCTGCATTTTGTTATTAGCAAGGCTCTTTCACGGGAAGCTCAAAGCTGTGTTTAAGTCCCAGAAATAGATATAAAACCTATGTTTTATGTTTCTTACTGCAAGAGATCTCTCTCAGTGGCGAGCACCTGGAAGATGAGTCCCTACATATAGGAATTTTTAAATCAATCTCTTAACTGAAAATACCAATGAAGCTGAAAAGGGATGTGGGTTGTGGAGGAGCAGCTGTAGGTCTGTGTGCCCGGCGATGCTGCCGCCCCAACCCTATTACATAAAGAAGGTCTAAGCTGTTAGGGGTGCTTAGTACAGCCTAAACTGGATAAACAGGATGTAGTAAACAGATTACAGCAGTGTTTATTGGGAATTCCTTCGGATGTGGGGAGTGAAGGCACCATTAACGGCGTGTGAATAGGGGAAAATGAAGAGGTGCTGTGCAGTGCTGAACAGTTTCTGAGTTACCTGAGCAATAACTGCAATGATTCCTCTGAGGAGAAGGAAAAAACCAGCCAGCTTGGCTTAAGTAGGATGGAGATAAACACGCTGTGGGTTTGGAAGGTATGTTTCGAGCACTAGGGATTAGGTGGACTTGGCAGTTCCTTTGAGCTCGCCACTGATATTGTAATGAGCTTTAAATAGCTGATTCCAGCTCCTCCGTGTCCCCGAGGTCAGCCCCAGGGTCACACTGCACGGCAGGGACACGGCCCCAGGTGACGCCGAGACTGCTGGAAATCTGTCAGGTCATCCTGAAAATCTGTCAGGTCATCCTGACTCACGGCAAGAGCTGCTCCTGAGGAGGAGGATGAGGAGGGATTGCGCCATCCCCATCCGCCAGAAGCCTCCTGCTCCCCGCAGCTTTGGAGATGTGGATCGGAGTAGCTGGAAGATGCCACGGCAGAAGAGGCTGGTGGGCAGAGGGGTGAGGAGCAGTGACCAGGGCACCCAGCCCCGGTGCCACTGCAGGGACCTCCCCTGTCGCCCTGTGTGTAACGGGATTTGTTCGTGACAGCGGGGACAACTTTCTCCTTGAGTGTTTGCACCGTTTCCTTCCAGAGCAGCCAGAGGAATTTCAATTCCTGCAGTCAGAATGTGATGGGCTGCACCCTCTTCGTTTGAGAGAGGCCAGCTGACCACTGGAAAATACGGAAGCAGAACTGGCCTGGTACCTACAGTGTTTAAAAAGAGATGAAAACCATCCCGCTTGTCCTACTTCAACAACATCCAAGACCTTGACATTTCTGCAGTGAGATCCTCCTGTCCGATGTGTTTGCAGGTCTTCATCAAGAAGATGGCCAGAAGCAACCAGCAAAGAGAAATACCAGAGAAATATTTTAGACCAGATCGAATAAATGCAAAATGATTTCAGTTAATGGCAAGAACAAACTTCAATGAAAATAACTATTCTCAAAAAACTATGAGCTAAGCGTGACCCAGGCATTTTTATTCTGAAGGAAACTCAGATCATTGCTGTTATTCAGGAATGGTAATTCTGGAATAGTAAATTTGGATCATCCCAGTGTGGTGAGAAGAGCAGCTCTGAAGGTCTGTGCTCTCAAGATAAGGACCAGCAGTAACTTATGTGGAAGTGGAGGAGTATTCCAAGAGAGTAGCACTTCCTGGGTTGCCTGTTTATCAACTCAATATTGACACCTTATTTCTCATCAGTTTTCTGGGAATAAATTGATTTTATAATCTGAATTATTATCTCATTTCTAAAAGCTAAGTGGCCATGTGGTTACAATGCTGTAACCTGTTCATCATACAGCTGAGGGATGCAATAAAGACCACAGGATTACCTTTCCTACTGTGAGTAACTCTGGAGCAGCTGGCTGTCAACATTTCAACATTTTAAGTGGGCCACTGGAATTCCTTTTACAACTATTTTATTGTGTAAGGAGAATCTTGTGCCAATTCTGAAAAAAACCCCAAACCAAGCAAACCCAAACTCCCCCACCACCTTGGAATCAAAGTGATCTGGAAGACTGAATCTACTCTTTTCCCAAAGAGGATGACTTTGGCATTTGAATTTCTAATGTTTGCTGAGACCCATATTAAAAAGTCAGTTTTAAAACTGCAACAAAAGAACTCTAAGTCAGTCTCTGGAACAACTCTCTGCAACTGTTCTTGCCAAAAATTCCAGTGAGCATCTTCACTGGTTTTAGGTTTGCAATGGAAACAATTTGTGAAGTTCAGGAAGTTATGTAACTTACCCCCAGCAAAATGTGGTTTTTCTGCCTGCAAAGGCAGTGTTTTTACAGCTCCTGACAGAGTCTAACCAAACCAAAAACCAAATGGGGGTAAATAGTTACTTGAACCCAATATTTCTGTGCTTCCCGTGGGTCTGATCGAAGGGGTACAAATGATGACTTTGCTATTTAATCTTTCTTTGGATGCTTTGTCACACTAACAGTTTTTCCAAGATCACTTTTATTTTCCTGAAAAATGCAGCTGTGATAGAACATGGCACCCCAAGAGCACCCAATTTATTTTTTCAGCCAGAACTTCCAGATGATGGTTTTTCGTGCTACAGTGGGAAGTGACAGTTTCACCTTTGCCGTCCTTTTTCTTCCCAGCAGCATAGAAAAAGAAAGGTCAAATATGACAATTTTCTGGGTGTTTTTTAAACAGTGTAGGCACAGGTTTGGTGTTGGAAAAGAACCCTGTGATATTGGCACGTGTCAGTGAGGAGTGAACTGAGAATGTTCGGGTTTCAGCTCGACTGCGTTAAGCTGAGGTGTGAACGTTCCCACTTTGCTGAGGGTGCAACAGAGAACGCTTTGGGTTTGTTTTTCGTCTAAATCAGAAGCAAATTGCTGGTCCAGAGCCTAAGCAAGAAATTGAGAATCCTATGATCAGCCCCAGAAATTTGTCCCATGAGCAACGTAACCAAATCTCAAGTCGTGTGTTGGGATAATTTTTTGCGTTGTTTTAGTGAGGATTATTTTTGCCCGGACAAACCCAAGAGTTTGCAAAGTTATGGTTTTCTGTCATGGAGTAATGGTAGGAGATCTCAGCACGTTTTAAATCTGTTTCTCTGTTCTGAAATGCTCTTTCTATGAAGCAAAATCCATCCTGATCCTTGGAATGGTGCAGAGGGCTCTTTGGGGCCATCCTAAAAGAGTTTTGGTCATTTTGCCTCTATGGAAGTGATGCAGACCTTGATGAATTGGCCTGAACTGCTTCTCATGTTCTGCTCGTGATTCAAACAGAAAAATATATTTAGAAATAGATTTTCATGTTCTGTCCCATCTCTATTTATTTTCGTCCTTTTTTTGTGCATAAGACTAAATAGAAAAAACCATTAATACAGTTCACTGATGTTTGCAAACATTTTCTGTATCCAAGTCCCCCACTAATTATTTATAAATTCTAAGATATTTACAGATGTTTTATGCTTAAGCATTCTTGGTAATGGTGAAGCTTCTGCTTTCCAGTATGACTTTCCGTTGTACATGTCACAAGCCAAATGCAGCACTTCAATTTTGTGATGTCTTAAGCTGTTCTAAAAATCACTTTCACAAAAGTATAAAATGCTGGATGAAAAGTGAGGGCAACCTTTGATGATTGCTAGCTTGTATTTTTGTAATGTTTTAATGCTTTGTATGTATCAACATTTTTCTCTTTCTACTAGAAACAGATTGAGATTTTCAAGATTATTTTAAAATCACAGTGGTCAGCATTTTATTTCCTAATTCTAGATTTTTTTTTTGCTCAGATGCTCAGTCAACCAATGCAAACACGGATTAAATTTAATCTGGGGGGATAAATAGAAGCAAAATAAATGGCATTATTATTATTAACATATTGAATTTTTAATATGGAGTGATTTGTTTCATATTAATCTCAAATCTCAACAGCAAACGGTTGTACTGAGAATTTCTGAATTCCACCTGGTGAAGTGAAAATGAGCTCATTTGTTCAGAATGCAACTACTGAAAGCTTATTACACACCCTGCTTATTCCTGAGCCCCAGCTGGGTGGGAATTGCTGCCAGAAGAGACTGGGGGGGGTTTCACGATGATTTTTCATCTTCAAACAGAGTCAGTCTGCAATGGGCAGTGACTTTTCTTTGCGCTGTTCCATCCTTGGGAGAGCTAATGTTTTAATTCTGTGTTTATCTGTATCTATATTTACACTTTGTGTTCTTCTGGACCAACACCATTCCAATTTTCAAGCTGCTGAGTGGCTCCCATCTTCCAGCTGAATGGTTGGATGCAAGATAAGACACTGGCAAGGAACGAAAAACCAATCTCTCCTCCCTCTGATTTGCATTAATGTGTCACTGGGGCAGAATAGCATCCCTCAACCCATTCTCTCCTTCTCAGCTCCCTTCTTGTTTACAAGCAGCGGTTTGCAAAGTGGCTCTGGAGAGATGTTCTGGGATTTCAGCATTTGTGGCACAGGGATGAATGCCTGTTTGCCTGTATGAAACATTCAGCAATTTAGGAAGCAATGCCTGCATCACCGTGTGCTTTTATAACCTCAGAGGTTTTGTCATCTGGGCAAGGGTAAATTGCCTGTTCCTTTGTGCTCCTGCATCTTCTGAAAAACCTTTGTGTGTGTGTGTGCGTGTTTCAGTGGTCTGAAAGGAGAATTCTGCAGGTTACATTTCCTTTTGGAAAGGGGGTTATGCAAGATGCTTTTATTTCTTCTCCAGGAATTCAGGGAAGCAGTCTGTGAAGGCAGAATGGTCTTTGGGATCTCTGTAGCCCTTGGTGTTCTGAGGAAAAAAAAAGAGAGAAATTTTTATTGTGATGAGTTTTATTTAATGATTTTAGTGACTTTCAGAGAAGCACAATAATTTATCTACCAGCAGTTACCCTCAGTTTGTAAAATATAAAGGTCTATAATAGGGGCACTACAGGTGTTGGTTCTACCTGGTCTGGGAACTGAGGGCAAAACTTCCATGCAGAGCCTGGTGAGAGCTGGGGCTGTGCTGCCCCTGCTAAAGGCTGAGCAGCCTTAGGCTCCCTGAGCAATTCAATATAAATACTGAACATCAAACAGAACCATTGCAGCACTCAGATAAGTGGGAAACACTTTCCTAGAAGTGACACGTGTTGAGGGCTGTGATTACCAGTGCTAGAACCAGCTGAAAATTCTCTTTTGCTGAATGATTTATTGAAAAGTTTGCCTTAGTTTTTTTTTTATTCCATGGGTGTGTGAGGTTTTTTTATTAAAAAGAGTGGGATTTCTGTCTTATAATGGAGCTGGCCCTTCATCCCCAGAGCAAAGCAGATGTCAAAGGATGCAGGATCTCTTCCACGTTGATTTATCTGCAGAACTGCACAGTCAGCAGCTGCTGTTGAGGTCTCTTGGGAGATGTTTGGTTGCCAGTCCATGCTCCAGAGCTTATGGGCTTTGGGAGCTGCGTGGCTGCTGTGCCTGTGAAAGCTCCCGGAGGAATCTGAGAGCTTCCAGGAGCTCCAGCTGCTCTGGAAATCCAGCCTCACTCCTGATCCGTGCTGCTCTGGTGCAGGATGTTTGCTGTCATGTGTCTGGAGTGTCTCTGATTACTCCCTGCTCAGCTCTCAGGAGCCCTGCTCGTGTTTGGATTATGGAGACGGAGCCTCACTCTGCTTTTCCTGGTGTACAAATCCTTATGGATGTACGGAATATCCTGAGCTGGATGGGACGCACAGGGATCACCGAGTCCAACATCCCGATAATCCCACACTGTGCCTCAGAGCGTTGTCCAGCGTGTCCATGTGGTGCTGGATCTACAGCTGGGATCAGAGTATGGCAACTTTAACATGGAAATTATGGGAAACTCCCACTTAACTCTGTCTGGGAAAGGTTTGTTGTCTGGGATTAGTCATCCTTCTTAAATGGGACGAGGATATTTTTAAAGCGATGTTTATGTTTTGGTCAAACATTTGGGACATGCTTATTAGAGTCTGTATATTGTCGTCGTCATCGTTATGGAAAAAGCCTGGTGGGGGATGGATTGGGACTGTGAGAACAGTCCCAAAAGTGCACAAATCCAATCTTTAAATCCCGTTCTCTTGCTTTAGGAGATGTAACACAGCATGGGATTAAGTGACAATTTTACTGAGGTTGAAAGGGGTTTTGCATCTTGGACTTCTGCTGTTCTACCTACCTTAAAAAGCAGATAAGTTATTTTAAAAGACTGGTTCTTCTGAAAAAAACCAATTATTTTTCCAGAGCCTTAGAAAGGAGAAAACATTGACTTCTAAAATTTTCTTCTCAGTCAAGAATTCTGTTCTTACATTGCAGAAAGGTTTGTCGTGACAGATGCATTTGGATGAATTTAGATTAATAATTTTGCTTGAGGAAATGTTTGATGGGACACAAACCAAACAGTGTTATGGACGTTGGACAAGAGTACAGATAAAAGGAATGTGTGCAGATTGATGAAATGTAACAAGATATCTTTGGGTCAAATTTTTGATTCCGACTGATAAATCTTTAGAAGTCATTGGAGTAAAATGGTTTTGTTTTGCTTATTCACCTCAGTTTATAGCAAAAAAACCCCCTTCTCCCCCTGCCCTGTGTTCTGTAACACGTCCCAGAATGGAAGGGACCTTAAAGTTCATCCAGTGCCACCCGCTGCCATGGGGATTTGGAGTCACCGCTCATAATCTGAAATATATTCGACCTGCATAGAGATGTAGAGTTCTAACACCTGTATTTGTACATGAGTTTGTATCACAGTGATGCTCAGCGCTGTCTGGCAGGTTTTTTGCAATTATCTCTCAAATCTGGAGCCACCAGGGCTGCCTTGCGTTTCTCACTTCCCTTTGGGGGGAGTAACGTGACACCTTCATAAAATATTAGTGCCCAGCTGCTCTCTGTGTGGCTGAAAAATGTGCTGTGTGGGATGGCTGGGCACTGCTGCAGCAGCACAAAATCTGTGCACTTGGGTTTGTTTGGGAGGTGAGGTCGAATGTCCTACACACATGCGGAGCTTGGAGCTCCTTGTTCAGGGAGGTGGTGGAATACTGGGGTCCAGCAGCCACTGGGTTATCGGGGGATGAGAGTTCAGAGGGTCGGTGGCACATGGGGTCCCTACCTCGTAGCTGTGGTCAGAATTCACCGTTCTAACTCCTTTTGTCAGAATTCAGAGTTTTTACATCCTTAGTCAGAATTCATAATTTTTACATCCTTGGTCAGAATTCACAGTTCTTACTCCTTTTATCAGAATTCAGAGTTTTTACATCTTTGGTCAGAATTCGTAGTTCTTACTCCTTTTGACAGAATTCATAGTTTTTACATCCTTAGTCAGAATTCATAATTCTTACATCCTTGGTCAGAATTCACAGTTCTTACTCCTTTTGTCAGAATATATAGTTTTTACATCCTTGGTCAGAATTCATAGTTCTAACTCCTTTTGTCAGAATTTGTAGTTCTAACTCCTTTTGTCAGAATTCACAGTTCTTACTCCTTTTGTCAGAATTCAGAGTTTTTACATCTTTGGTCAGAATTTGTAGTTCTTACTCCTTTTGTCAGAATCCATAGCTCTTACTCCTTTTTCAGCTCTGCTTGCAGAGAATCGGTGCAATCAGAATTGCTCTGAAGATGGGAAAGTGAAGATCTGATATAAAGGTCACCCCTGAAACTGTAATGGATACAATTGCATTGATTGGATCAAAATCACTTTTTTTTTTTTTAAAATTTCAAACTTTTAACTTCAAGCCAGTTTTTGTGTAAAAATAGTAGTTTCTTTTAAAAGAGCTATTGTATTCTTGAATTTGAAATGACATTGCTAAATTTATGGAAAAACAGGTAAAGGTTGGCCTAGTGGTTCTATTACCCTTTTCCATTTCATTGTTTCCCAGTGCTGTTACTCAGTTTGTTCTTCATCCCCACACACACACCCCTTCCATCATCTCCAGTCCTCCTTATTCATTCCTTGAATTTCCACTCTCTCCTTTAGCTTTGTGCCTGTGCCTTAATAAAATGACCTGATACAGATTTATTGTCTCTCATCTGACATATAACTCTTAAAATAAATTTAAAAATCTGGTGCTACTGTTACAGATTTCCTAAAACCTACTTGGTTAAGAACCAATGTTTTATCTGTTTGCAGAGTTATCTAGGCCAGAAAGTTACATTTATGTACAGGAAAATATGTACTTATCTGCCTAGAAAAGACAATTATAATGTGAAGATAACATTCAGTTACCCTGAGCTTCATGCAAATTTTAGAGCAGTGGCAAAAGTGACTTTCTTAAAGTAATATCTTGGACTGGTCTTGAACGTCCCTTTCCTGCCCTGTGAACCAAACTTCTCTCCTTTGGTTTCTGTAATTTTTAAACACTCCCCACCTCAATAAACTCTTTTTTTCCCTCTGGAAACTTAGATAAAACAAATTCAGAGTTGTTCAGAATGGAAAGTATCACAAAGGTAAGGGAAATAAAACCCTTTAATTCTTAAATTCAGCCTGTTCTGCTCAGGTTGGGACAGGCTGCTCGTGGGCATTCACCTTCTGGAAAATGGGAATGGCATAAAAGGTGTTTATTTGTGTCAGTGTTGGAGTGCCAGCAGAGCCTGCTTTGAAGTGACTTTTACCTTCTGCCTGCGTGGGAGCAGCCCCTGTTGTGCTCTTCCCGTGCCAGCTCCAACCTTTATTCCCAGGTATGGACAGGGTGGAATTTTTGGCCGGGCGCCCTCTGTACTCCCGCAGGTCACGGTGCCACTGGGGCTCTGCAGAACTGTGTCAGGCGTTTCTTGGGCGCTTCTTGCCTGTGCACAATGTGTGCAAAGCCTTCATAAATCAGAGCTGCTCCGCGGTGGAACGGGAGGGGAAGGAGCTGAGTGGGGCTGGGGAGCCCTGGGAGCCTCCCTGGATATTCATGGGGGATGTCAGAGCCTGGGCTGGAGTGCAGGGAGCCCTCAGATGGAATTGTGAGTATATTTCTGATGAAAAATCAGTGTGAAATACCTGGAGGACACCAGGAAAAGATGAGCTGAAGGTGTTTAATTCTGCCATAGCAAAGGCAGAGTGGCTCTGACGTTTGGGGTTTATAACAATCTGAAAGCCAGCAGCTCTGCACAGTTTCAGTGCTTTCTTTCTCAGACTCTTGTTTGGACCTGGAATATGAATAAAAATGATTTTTAAATATATGACAAATAGATCTTTATCATATTTCTCACCTCCACTTGAACTTGAGAAAGGAATCCTCTCACCAGCAGAAATTGCTTCCCAGTGCTTAAGAAAAATATTTTATGAAGGTTGCACACATTGCTTCCCTGTTAAGGTACAATTTGGTTTTAGCTTGAGACATTTGAATGCCACAAATGTACTTTTCTAACAGCTCAGTGCCATATTTTGTTCCTGTAATATTTTTCAATTTCTTAATTACCTAGATTTTAACCATCAATTCTAATAGTTGAGTGAGACCATCTCTAGTATTTTTTGGAGTCTCCTTTTACACTCCCAAAATTTAAGGATCTGGGACCGTTGGTTTCTTCACCTGGTGGGTCTGTACATGTGAAATACTCTTTTAAAATTCTGACCAGTCAAACATGCATTAACTCACAGAATTTGATTTTCTAAGGTAAGTCTGACAGTGCTTATTTTTAAATGTCACAGTATAATTCTTCTAGACTCTATTCAAAGTCCTTACAGGCTTACAGGAGAAAATGCTGCTCTTTACAGATACAAAGGTCTGTCATTTAAAGGAATCAGAAGTTAATTTCCATAGTTTGACAGTGATAAACATGATTTGCACCATTAAAATAGAATAATTTTTCCTGAGAAAATGTGACAATAACTAAAAGAACAGCACTAAACTGTCTTACATTTGGATATTTCATCACTCTGCTCTTTTTCTAAGGACAGTTCTGTCTTTTATTGATGGGAGAAAATGTTTACCTGTGAGAAAGTGCCTGAGGTTAATAATAATAACATGAACTTAGATATCCATCAATATATTCTTGCTCTTCCATAAAAATATTGGTTTGGTTTTTAACGTGGATTGTCCCACTTGTCCCACTTATTTTTTTGTGGCCATTTTAAAAGATTGGAGCTGGTGGGAACTCTCTTTTTCCTTTCCTCTATTCCCTTATTTCCTCTAAAATTGAGAACAGCAGTTCAATATATTTGTGTTGATTAGGGAAAAAACTTGTTACAGTTCAATTTGGGCAAGTTTTACAGAAACAGAGGGCCAGGCTTACACCTGGTGTCCAAACCTGGGAAGAGAAGCTGAAAATTGGAGCACTGACTTTGCTGCCTCCCCTCTTTTGGGATGTTTTAGTGGTCGGAGGCTCAGCGAGAGAGGCTGGGATTCAGTTCCATCCTCTCCTTGATCCCGTTTAACCCACTACCTCCCATTTCCCCAAACATTCCCGTACCACACAACCTGCCAGGTGCTCTGGGTTCGGTGTGAAGGCTTTCTTTGCCACTGGGCTTTATGTTTCACGTACAGCCCTTCAATAAATAAGTAAAAAGGTGAAAGGTGGTGCTCGGAGCTCTGATGGCGCCCTGCCCTTTCAGTAGCATTTCCCAAGAGTGGTTTTGCAAAGTCCTTATTTCTGCTTTAAGTGCTTCTACCTTCCGCAGAAGGTTTTGCGTAGTCGGGCACATGTTCCCGTTTGTTCGGTGTGCGAGGAGCTGCCTCGCCCCTGGCACAACAGCCCGAGGTGTGCACAAAGCCAGGCTGGGATTTCTGGGGTAGGCACGGTGCTTTAAGGAATTAGGAACACGGGAACTGACAGGGCACGCGAATCCACTTTCCTTGCTGCCTTCTCTTGCAAACTGGGGAGTTCTGCCGGGGCCGCTTTGAATCACCCCGGCTGGGAAACCGCAGAGATGCCTTTTTGTTGTCCGGGATTTGGCAATAAAAGGAAGCATCGCCCTCCTGGCGGTGCCTCCTCCCTGCTGCGCTCCCTGCTCCTGCCTCCCTTCCCGAGGCAGGCTGTGCAGTCAGCTGGGAAGGGGAGAGGGATTCGGGGATTCGAGGGGGTGGAGAGAAGCAGGAAAGGTGTGTCCCTCCTGCCACGCTCCGGGGTAGTGCTGGGTGAGCGCCTCACTCATCCCATGGGCAGCGCTGCTCCGTGTACCGGGGAGCTGGGGCTCACCTGCAGAGCTCATCTCCTGCTGCAGTAACCCCGTCCCAGGGGCTGCAGAACTCCAGGTACGGGAGAACGATGCTTTTCGCGGGAGCTAGCCACGCTTTGCTATCCAGCAGGATTATTCTGGGCTGTCTGGACAGGTTTGTGTTGCAGGGAGGGGGGCACAGGCTGTGTGTGCACTGAGTGGGAAGCTGGGCTCCTTCTGAGCCGCGAGGCAGAAATGTGGCTTTGGGAGAGAGGGAGAATGTCCATTATTAGCTTGCACAGCCAGAAGGCAAATGGTAATTGCTTTGGAAATGTCCCCTGCATTTGACTTTTGGGAAGTATGGGAATAGAAATGATTCATTAGAACGGAGCCACGCGTGTGAAAGAAAAACGTAACTATGAGTATTTCTGCAGGATTTATTACCTAGGATGTTGTACCTGAAATATTCATCAGCTGTTTATTTTCTCTTTAACAATTGCCCCTTTAGCCCATTAAAAATGCAGTGTTTTGGGATGAGTTTCATAGATAGCAGTAAGTGACTGATATTGCAAGGAAATTTGGAAAGAGAATAAGCAGCTTACTAATGAACTTTATATAATAATGCTTATATTTCCCATAAGATTTCTGTGTTGAAAATGTACATCCTTTCTTTTTAAACCTGATCTTTTAAAAATGCATCCAGCCCCAGCTTTTGCCTTGTCAGTATTTCACATGCACTCCTGTTTCATGCTTTTCTTGCTTTTAGACTTTATAATGGCTGTGAATGTTATTTGTCTTTAACTTGAGCTTAGGCACCAATAAGAACAATATCCAGGTATTTATTTTGGGGGTTAGAATACTTCTGAACTAATTAAAGCTGTTAAGTGAGTAAAATGAGATGAAATATTTTAGTAAATCAGAATGCATCACTATTCCTGAGTGTTATTGGAAGAGGGGATAGAGGAAAAGAGATGAAAATATTAATTTTGATAAAATGAAGCAACATTTTTCAAGTTGTCACGGTTAATGCAGTCTAATTTTGCTTATCCTTGAATTTTGCATGGATTCTCAGTGCAGTTTTAGCTGAAATTCAAACGGTACTGAGTGTCTGGATAGGGTGATATATTTGGATTTGCAAATGCTTCTGTGAATTTTATCACTTCTCTGGAAGAAATTAGCTGGAAAGGGATTCTTAAAAAGACTTTTTAATTTTAAGGGTTCAAGTTGGGTGTGAAATATTGGCAGCCAATCTGCCATTCATCAATTTACCTGAGCTCTTTCCATCCCCTGCAGAGAGACAATTCATACTTTTAAAAATCTTTCTGTGTGGGCAAGTCTGTGAAACTGAATTCTGCCTGAAAATACCCAGAGTTGGTAAAGCATGGTTATGTAACGAGTATTGCATAATAATGCATTTAATGATATTCTAATAGGAGTTTACTTTTATCACTGTTTCTTTAGGAGAAAAGGTTGCAGGGCTGTGACTAATTACCCTCCTTCTTTAAGGTTATCAGCTGTCCTCGTTTTCAAGGACATCCCTCGCTAACAGGGACAACCCTGGAATCGTGGAGGCTTTGTTGAAAATGGGGCAATGTTCTAATTTCAGAACAATCCCATGTCAGGCAGACATCTGAGCAGCTCCAGAGCTCACGTGGCTCCGAGGGCACCGCATCCGGCCGGAGCGGGACCAGCGCCGGCTCCGTTCCTGGCACGCAAAGATGTGGCAAACAGAGGTGCTGCAGCTCTGTCCCGCTGCTGCACAGGTGCAACAACCTTTGTTTTAGAAGTGAAAAAAAGATATTGGGTTTTCTGTTCAGATGCGTGTTCACTTTTTCCCGTCCGTAATCCCACAGCCATGGGAATGGGTCAGCAAAATCGGGTTCACTGCCCCATTCCGCTTGAATGGGAAGACCAGGCAGCAAATGCTGGAGCGCTGGGAGGAATTTTCACAAAGGCTGAAGCTAAATTTAAAGGAGGAACAGCTCTCTGCACTCTTTGTTCTCAGACAGTTGTCAAAAGAGAAAAGTAGGTTTCGGAAACGTTCAGATTTGTTTGACGACTTTGTTATCTCCGTGCTTGAACTCAGACTATTTGATATGTGCTTTAAAATAAGGAGGTCCTGGGATTATGCAAGGGGTTAGCCAAGTATGACACGGAGAAAGATGCAGGAAGGATTGAAGTCTGATTTTAAATGTCTGCTGGGACATCTGTGGTTGCATGTATCTCCAAAGGTTTCTGCTATGGAAGAGATCACTGATAGCTCAGTTCTGCCCCTCTGAAACAGGAATGCCTGTAAGGACCTTCCTGGTTTCACTGAGCTTTCCTGTGCTTGAGGAAACCCTGTGTAACGGTGTCTTTTATTGGAATTAAATCTTTCTATTATTTTTAGCATGGAGACCTTAATAAACTTGAGGGCTTTAACAGGAAATTGTTAAACTATGAACCCCCTCACTTTTCTCCAAATTTTAGGAAGTGATGGCTCCAGAGTCTTCATGGCATCTGGGAGTTGTGCATGCTGGGTTCCAGGGCAGTTGTCCTGGAGATGGAAAAGGCCCAGTGGGGTGTTTAAATACCCAGTCCTCCCATGTGGCCTGTAACCCAATGTGTGAGCTCGGTAGGAAAGTGCATGCATTTTTCATGTATGATGCTGTGTCAGGACAGGACACATGGGAGACTTTCCTTTCTTGGTTTGGGGCTTTAAAGGTATCACAAACGCACGCTCACTGCTTGTCTTTGTGCTATAGTGACAACTGGTTTTGTAAATAAACAATTCGAGTTACCGCGGCTGTATTTCGAAACAATATCCATACTTGGTGTCAATTTATCGAGAGCTGAATGAGCCTAAAAGAATGTGGCTTTTTATTTACAGCAGCTGACTCTTACCTGGGTAGGTGACAGCTCTAGTGTCCCATTACTTCCCCTTCTGTCATTTTGCAGTGTAGAATTTCATGCATCTGCCAGCTCAGTTTCTCTTTGGCTGGACAGATTTTGTGTACTCCCACTTCTTGTAATTAGAATAAGGGTGCCAAATTTGCTCAAGGTTAAGAAAACTGCTGGAACCATAGAACAGAACATGAAGGAGCTGTAATTGCTTAGTTTCTTAAACGAAGATGTGAAACTCCCAAAGAATGGCCACAGTTTTTGTGGGGATCGAGGGAAGTGTCACTTCTTAGTAGATGCTGATCGCTGAGGGCCCGGGTTTCAGCAGAGGTGAAGGAATGATTTTGCTCAAGTGTTGGACCTGCTGCATGCCAGGAAAAGCACCTGTGCACCAATTTGTAAACTGTTTAGCACTGTAATAATCAACTGAAAAGTGTTTGCGTTTTCTTTAGTAATTAAATAGGGATCACTTCAGTGATAGTGCAGCGTGTGGACTGAGTCCTACCGTTCTTGTTGCTGCTAAAGGGGTTTGCAAGCGTTGCAAAATCCGTATTCATCTAACAGAAAATGTGCTTCGGAGTGCCTTAGAAAGCTGTTCAGTCTTTATTTCTGAAACTTGGGGCGACCTGAAGTTGCCCAAATCCAGTTTTAATTGGCTTTGCCTTTAGAAAAGCACTGCTCTGAGCTTCCCTGCCCTCATCTCTTGTGAACACCCAGGCTGGGCTTGGCCAGCAGGGTGTAAATGCTGGTCCTGTTTGGACAACACAGCCAGGGTGCTCTGTTCCTGGTGAGTTTGGCAATATAATATAGCTGGGAAGCAGAAACGAGGGTGCTCATTTCTAACCCAGGAGGACCCGAGAAATCTGTGCTGCAGAGCAGTGTTGGCAGCTTTTCTTTCATCTGAATTCCAGGGTGAAGGCCTGTATCCGTCCCGCTCTTTCCCTGTCTTCTCCCTCGGGTTGCAGATCTTTGGAAAAGGCTTAAGGGCATCTCCTGCTCTTTAGCCACTTTCCTGACTCCTCCTTTCTCCAGTTTTCCTGCTTGCCTGTCTCTCCTGACACAGGGTGTGACAGCAGTGCCTCCACGGGGGCTATGGACAGAGCCTTCCCTTTCCCACAAACCACATCTCCCAGGCTGCTGGAGCTGAGCATGAGATGATGCTGGGAGACGTTTAAGAGCTAAATTAAAATCCTCTCCCATGCCAAGAGGTGCCACCACTTGTTACCTGTGCTGCCACCTGCCTCCCTGTTGCTTTTTCTGGATGTGTGCTGATTTTCTTTTGGTTAAACATCACAGCCACAGACTTCACGCACAAGTTCTCTCTTTACTGACATTGTGGCTCCACTGAAGTCCTGATTGTTCTGGTCCTTTGTTTTTCCACCACTGTACACGATCCCTGCCCACCTCTCAGTGCACCTTTCCCCCAAGCAGAGCCCTTCTGGATAATTTTCAGCCTTTAGGAAGTTGGTTGAGTTGTTAATCTCCGAATTCTGCTCTGATTTGCTTTTGTTTCTCTGCATATGCCTTTACCAAAGCCTCATTTTTCAAACTGTGTTTATGAAAGAAGGGTAGAGGTGATTAATAATCTGCCACTGCCTTACTTTGATCCTAAATGGTCGTGTTCAGTTTTAGGTATTGCATTATGTTGTATAATGTAAAACTTCCGATATAGCAGAATTTAATATTGCTCTGAGTATTTTTGGGAATTATGCAACCTGCTAAAGCAAGCAAATAATTTTTTCCCCCGTGATAATCAGAATTAATTCCTTTTAGCAAGACAACCTTGATCACATTGTGAACGGAGATCTGTAAATATATCAAACTTTGCTGATTTTTCAAGTCCCTTAATTCCAATAGTTTGTGGACTGAAGGAAAACAGTTTTTCAAACAATCTCTTTTATGTGGCTAATCCCATATATAAGAAATGTAGTTAATCTGTTTTTTTAACATTTGACCTTGAGGTTCAAGTGCGTTCAGAAAATTCACTTTAGGATTATTGTTTTGATTAAACGGATGGCCTCCATTGTATGGAAACTTTTTTCCCCCCCTCTAGTGCCAATTATGAAGACTTATTCTTGATTCTGAAAATAAAATTCTGTTCCCAGGGACTTTGGCCAAGTTCATCCCAACTCCCCCTTTGCTCTCAGCATCCCTGGATAAACGGTGGCGTTGTGAGCTCAGGGAAAGCACTTTGGAACGGCAGGGGCAGCTTAACTGCTCTGTCAGAGGTGCCTGAGCCAAGATGTGGGCATGGAACTGTTTGATAAATGTCATCTTCACTCTTTTTAACTTCCTTGCTCTGTTTCAAGCTTGTGATACTGCATCTGGAGAGTTGTGACCAGTCTGCCCAGTACAGGAGAGCTACTGGTGACTGGAGGAAGGGAGCACACGGCACACAGGGAGTGCTGGGAGTGCCAGGGTTCCTCGGTCAGGAGAAGGGGTGGATGTGGTTTTATTCCTTTCTTCACTTACCCAGTGGAGGTTATAAAAGGAGGAAAATCCAGACTCATCTCCGAGGTGCACAGCAAAAGGATTTGAGGTAAAAGCTGTAATTCCAGAGAGGGGAATTCTGGTCAAATATAAATAGCTCTCTCACCAGGAGGATGTTCCAACATGGGAACAGTGGCCCAGACAGGGGTGGGAATCTCCATCCTTGGGGACGTTCAAAGCTCAGCTGGGCATGACCCTGAGCAAGCTGTTCCACATTTGAAGTTGGCACTGAGTTGGACTAGATGACCTTCAAAGATCCTTTCCAACCTAAATCATCCTATGGTTTTCTTAGGAAGGTTGGAAAAAAAACCAACCCCAAAAGCAAAAGAGAGCTGTTTAATTTGAGTTGGTTTTCAGAGTAGAAACACAGGGAAGTCTGAGCCTGTGTTTTTGTGAGTCATGGGTGACTTTAAGTCTGATGGCATCTCTGTGAGTGTTGTGCTGTGGAGTCACTGAGTCCTCCAGCAGTCCTGGAGCACTGACTTGCAATGGCAGCTCAGGTTTAGCTGTTATTATGGGTTGTTACTGGCCATTCTTTTTGAGACTTTCATATTTTTCCATGATAAGTTTTTGATTTTCTGTTGCTTGAATCGATTGCAGCAAGTAGAATTCACGCAAGTAAAACCAAAGGTGCAGAAACAGGAGGAGTGGAGTGAAAGCAGCCCAGTCTTGTCCTGTGTAGGGAATTGAGAAAATGTTACTGAAATTCTTCCATTTCAGACATTTTTGTGGAGTGGCTTTCAACAGTGATAAATGACCTGCCCCAAATTTCTAGATGACTTTTCCATTTACTGTGTGAAATTATATAAAAGTCAGGGTAATAAGGAAAAAATGTTAACTTAATCTTGACTGCTTGAGTTCATGTAGGGAGGTTTGACACTTGTTGCTGTGGTGTTATTACAGTGGTTCCTAATTAATGTCTCTTGTTAAAGCACCCTTCCTGCAAGTGTCACCTTCCTTTGGGTGAGTTCTGCTGCAGTGGGATTAATGGGGGATGCTCCATAAAATGGTAAATAATGCATCTGATAATCATCTTGATAAAGGCCTGTGTCTGAGGGGGAAATGTGGGTAAAGAAGAAAATGAGTTATGATAAAACTTGTCTCAGTTAATGTAAGGTGGCACTGCTAAAATGCAGGGTGGGCTCGTTAAGGTTACGAGGATAAAAACTGGTAGGAAACTACTACAGCCTCTCTGGTTAAAAGGAGAATTGCTGGGGGAAGTGTCACCATCATTCTGTGGCCTTAGAGATGTCACTTCATCCCTGAGAGGCCTTGGGGGACAGGATGGGCAGGGAGGGCAGAGCAGGGGGAGCAGAGGCAGAGCAGGGAGGGCAGAGGCAGATCAGGGAGGGCAGAGGATGATCAGGGGGAGCAGAGGCAGATCAGGGGGGGCAGAGGATGATCAGGGGGGGCAGAGGATGATCNGTGTCTGAGGGGGAAATGTGGGTAAAGAAGAAAATGAGTTATGATAAAACTTGTCTCAGTTAATGTAAGGTGGCACTGCTAAAATGCAGGGTGGGCTCGTTAAGGTTACGAGGATAAAAACTGGTAGGAAACTACTACAGCCTCTCTGGTTAAAAGGAGAATTGCTGGGGGAAGTGTCACCATCATTCTGTGGCCTTAGAGATGTCACTTCATCCCTGAGAGGCCTTGGGGGACAGGATGGGCAGGGAGGGCAGAGCAGGGGGAGCAGAGGCAGAGCAGGGAGGGCAGAGGCAGATCAGGGAGGGCAGAGGATGATCAGGGAGGGCAGAGGCAGATCAGGGGGAGCAGAGGATGATCAGGGGGAGCAGAGGATGATCAGGGAGGGCAGAGGCAGATCAGGGGGAGCAGAGGTAGATCAGGCAGCCCAGGTCAGGGGTGGCCACAGTGCACCTTGGTTCCAGAGCAAGAGATCTGTCAGGAGGGTTCTGTCCCTATCTTGAGGTGTGTGGTGGGGAAAGAACGAAAATAAATCTTTGTGTACAGAGGCAGAGTGAGATACTCCTGCAGACAGGGGATTTCCAACACTTTTAGGATATAATTATTAAAGGGAATTCCAGCTGGATAAAGGCTGAAATATTTGAACTGCATTTACAGCAGTATCTGTCTTCCCTTCCTGCTAAGTACCTGTGATGCCTTGTGTTGGGGTTACTCTTTCTCTGATAAAGTGTTTTTTGACAAGGCACAGAATCATTTAGGTTGGGAAAGTCCTCTGAGATCATCGAGTCCAACCTATCACTGATCACCACCTTGTCAACCAGACCATGGCACCGAGTGCCACGTCCAGTCTCTCCTTAAACATCTCCAGGGATGGTGACTCCACCACCTCCCTGGGCAGCCCCTTCCAATGTCAAATCACCCTTTCTGTGAAGAAATTCCTCCCGAAGTCCTTCAGCACAGCTCCTTCCACTGCCAGTGTAGTGTTTGCAGAGGTACCTTTTGCAATGCTGTTCCTTCTGTAAAAGTTGAAAAGCCTAAACCGCTGCTGTTCCTGCTGGACAAGTGCTTTGAATTTGAATCTTGACCCTCATTTGAAGGGTTGTTTTTGTAGTATTCCTTTTCATTATTTTATCCTGCTAGTGGATTTGCTGGTACCTAAGCTGGACTATAGTTCTTATGCCTAAAGCATCAGGTAATTTGTTACAGAACCTTGCTTACAAGGGAAGTTTTCTTGATGTGAAGTTGCTGGTTAATGCAATGTTTAACAAATGATGCTGTGTCTAAAGAGTCTTGGAAGTTTATTCTGGGAGAGAATTTTTAATTATTGGAGTCAGCTCCCTGTAAGAGGGAGGCACAGCTCCAAGGCTGTAATCCAAAAAGGAAATTCATGCAATTGAAATAAGAATCTGGGGATGAGACACAGAAGGTTGTGAAGATCAGTAATGCTGAGTGAATTATTTAGGAAGGCACGGGAAATAAAAAGATTATGGAGGTGAGAGGCAGAAGTGGGGTTTGCAGTGTGTGTCCATCAGCAAGGCATTTGGTGCATTAGAGGCAGATCAATAGCTGGGAGCAGCCAGTGCTGAGGCCCTGGATCTGTGCAGGTCTCGTGTCTGACTGGATTTAGCCTGAGCCTTTGGTCTGAAAATGCTCCTGCTGGGACTGGAAGCTCTCCAGAGCCCTCCGATTGTTTCCGACCTGTGTGTGCTGAGAGTGAACCTGCAGCGGGGCTCCTGCTCTGTTTCCTCCGAGAGCAATCTCCTTCCTGCCTGGGCAGCAGAGCTGCTCTGCAAACAGAGCTGACACATAGAGCCACGGCTGGAGGAGCTGCTGCCCAACTGCGGCGCTGCTCAAACCCAGAACGTGAATGTAGGGCACAGCAAAGTCATCTGCCTCTGAAGCCTGGTGTAAAAATACATCATCTTATCCTCTGCTGGAGAAGCAGAGGCCCTTCTCTCTTAAAGGAGAATTTATCAAAATGAACTATATTGGGTTAAATCCATTTTCTTTGAAGTTGATGGTAAAGCTTCAACTGATGTAAATGGGAGTAGAATTAGGCCAACACTGATCACTTAGGGGAAATCAAAATCTAGGCTAGAGAAAAGGCAAAGATCAGCTCTGCACAGATACAGAAATAGTTCCTGTGTGCTGTGCCACTGGTGGCTCCTGTGTGCTTCAGTTTGAGCTGGAGGGCTCATTTCTAGGGCAAATGTCACGGAAATCACTGCACCCAGGGTGACACCGAGTCAGTGGTTGCCTCTGTGGGATGCTGGGATGGTGCAGCTGCAGCCCAGGACTTCCCCCCAGGGGCATTCTGCTCCCAGACACGCCAGAGCTGTGGTGTCGGGCCTTGAGGAGCCCTCTGCCACCACGAGAACCTCGCTCTCTGTTTTACTTTCCTGACAACTTGTGAGTCAGGACAAGCCCTTCCAGCTTTGGGATTTGCAGTGCTGAGGTACTAAATAGTTTAAGTGCAAATGGTCCTAAAGTCTTCAGCAAACGGATTTACCACCACCATCACTCCCCTTCTTCCTGTGCCATCTGTGCCAGCAGTGTTGGTCCCTGCAGGAGGATGCCACCTGCAAGCTGCCTGTCTGTTTTCCCCTGTGCTGGAAATAGCAATGCCAGCACAAAGAAATGCGTGGTTTTTAGTCAGTCTGGTGGTGCTGAGGACTTGAGCTCCTTTTCAGCCACTGATTTGCTCCTTTTTTGTGTTTGGACAGGGTCTTCCTGCTCTGTTCTGGAAGAGCAGAGAGGCATCTATGCCTGGAGTCAATGAAAACGGGCTGTTTACGAGGCTCTCTGGATCTGTGTGCTGGGATGTCACCCTGGTGCACGAAATATCTTACACAATAGCAACAGAGCTGTGCTCAAAATGTGACTCTGGGGAGAAAACTCTGTCACAAGGAATGACAAATCCACCAGTGCTCCTTATGCAATTAAAATGGCAACGTATCTCCGCGTGATTCATGTTCCTTCCTCTCGAGCTGGTGAGCTGTTCCCAAAAGGAAACGCTCCCATCTCTCGCTCCCCTGGCTCCTGTGCATCCCTGATTTGGTGTGTCTTTCCACTGATACAGCCCTGGGGAGGTTTTAATCATAAGAGAATAAGCGCTTTGCGATTCCAGCACGGCTCCCTGGCTGCTCCGAGCTGCAGCCTCAATTATATTAATCTGACTGTTGCCTATTTAAGCACCATCCTACATCTTGACTGACAGTGGGGTAAACAGATTCAGCAAATAAACTCTGCCTGCTGTGTGCTCGCCGGTGGCAGATCAGGTCAAGCAGAGCAGCAGCTCAGCAGACACAAACACACACGCAGCTTTCCCTGTGTCACTGCCTCCTGGCTGGGGTGGAAATGCAGAGCCTGAGTGCACACAGTGCCACAAGAATATTTCTTCAGGTGAGGTGTGCGTGCTCTTGGCAGCCTCGGGGTGACACTGGGGAGCTGCAGCTTCCAGAAAGGGTTAAAGAAGTTTAGATGACAGCTGTGTGTTTTCCCTATTTGTCCGTTTTCCCGAAGGTCACTCGGGTTGCTGTTACAGGGATGGGAAGGGTCTGTTCCACTCGCCCTGTTTCCACAAATCATTTCTGACAATGGGAATATAAATCCTTTTTAGAATGGTTGCGCTGGAACTTGGGAAGTTTGGTTCTTGCAAGAAGTGACGAAAAGCAAGACAAACATAAGGTTAGTAAGGAACACAACTGAGGAAGTGTTTTCTGTTCATTTTCAAAGAAGGCAAAACAATAATCACAGGAACATATGTGAAAAAAAGTTGTCTTGATTTAAAATGCTAAAAAACCTGCACAGATTTACATGGAGTGCACCAGATCGAGATAGGCTGAAGCAAGAGGTGGGATCTTGTTTGTTAATCCCCAACCTGGCGGAGTTGCTCAGTGCCATCAGGAGTGGGCTGGATCTGCATTTTGTGATAGCACGTGGGTTAGGTGCATGCAAATCAGAGACGTGGGCTCTGCTTTGATCATTTTTCCTTAATTTTCTGAGAGAAGCTTGTAGTTTTTTTTTTTGGGGGTCGTAGTTAAACATGCAAAGAATTGACAATTCCCTTTTATTATTCTGGAGGTTGTTGTGGGGGTGCTCGCTCTGTGTAAGATTTCTGATTTAAAAAAAACAGATTCAGAGGTTGCTTAAAATTATTAGAAGTGCGGTAATTCTAAGTCTCTGATGTCTGAATTGTTTCAGATGGGTCCACGAAACACAACTAAAAACCAAAGCTGTTGCAGACGGTGTGAGTTTGCCTCTCTAGGAAATCTGTAGGAATTGATGGGTGTGAAAACCTCGGAAACAACTGGATTGGTTTTTTGTTTGCTCACAGGTTTCAGGTGTTACGTCAACGCAGGGGGTTGATTCAAAGAGATTAATCATGGAAATCCCTGTGCTTAAAACTTGTTTTAAAACTTGGTACACCTTGTACACACCCAGCCACAGACATGACCAGTAACATTCCAGGTTAATGATATGATGGTTAATAACTTTGGCTATTTTAGACACGTTCAGAACTAGCCTGGATCTTTGGAGAATTTGGTAATTCCTCGTTACCACTTCTGCCTGTAGAGGGAGAGATTTAATTTTATTGGTCTGTTGGATGCCTCCACATCTGTAACTCCAGAATATGGTTCTCTGAGAATCCTTTACTTGTGAAATACTTGTGGGCCTGGTGTCAGAGGAAAGGATGTGGCTTTCCAGCAGATCTGTGATGACCACAGGTGTTGGTCACACGTGAGTGAAGAATTCACAGTCTTATCAAAACCATTTGGGTTTAGACGTGGGAATCAGTGTCAGAGTAACCAACGGGTATTTTTGTGGATATTTATGCGTTGTCCCTGAAAGGGTTTTGAGCCCAACAAATCAATAAAGCAATGTCCCCTGGTACCAGATGGAGCTTCATAAATGGGAGCAGTCAGCTTTTCTTGGTGTTTTGGGGGGTATTTCTCCCAAACATCTCAAGATACCGCTTCCAGAAATTCCCTTTTAGGCATTTGTTGATACTCCGATAGGAAATGAACACAGAATATGATTTCATTTTCAAATAATCATTTTACAGTCAAAAGCCACAACATTCCATGTTGGATCAGCTTTTGAGAGGTAAAAGCAACAGACAGCAATTTCTTTTTCAGAAACTTTATTTAGATTAAAAAAGGGTGAAAAAACCATGCTAAAAATATGTTATATTTCTTATGATCTCAATATCCCTGGAGAAGCTCTTCTTACAAGAACACTTGTTGCTTTTACTCTTTTAATTTTCAGATCTGCTTGGAATCTGAAGTCACAGGTGTCATTCCTGGTGAACGCATAATTAATGGCACTTAAACTGATTTAAACAGAATGTTTCCATCTCCAATTGTTAGTGGCGCCTGTTGGCTGAGGTGTTTGGGTGGAAGTCATTACACACTCGCTCCATCCCCACCTCCAAACCCAGGCCTGGTCTCTTGAAAAGTAGTTGTGCAGTTTGCTGAAGGTTTTAGAATTTGGAGTGTTTCCACTTCCTGTAGACTTCTGACATGGAAAAAACCTGTGAGAACATGGGAAATTTGGGTTCGTTCTCCTATTGGTTTTGTTTAATCTGAGAACTGAGCAGAACTCTTAGCTGTCCAGAGAATGTTCTAATAATTAATCTCTAGAATTACTTCCAGTTTCTTTTGCTGACCATTAATTCTGTGGTGGTTTGAGTAGTTTCTTGCTTTACCTTCTCAAATAATCTCGTTATTCATCTTGCAGAACAGATACAGGGCCAACAAATGATCTGTTGAAGCTTAATAGCAACATGGTTATCCCGTACTCAGTACACTTAACAACTGAAATATGTGCATGAAAAAATGCAGATTGTCCCCATGCCACCGCCATTCAGATGGGACCAATTAATTACCAGTTTTTTACAGCAAATCTCTGTGAAGAAAAAAAACCCCAACCTAAAAAAAAAGTCATCAAAACCCACGAAAGTGAAAAAAAAAGAAAAGAAAGTTCTGGATTTTAATACAACACCCAGAGAGCTGGCACCCGGTCTGTAGTTCGTGGGTAAATGGTGGTCGTGTTCCAGAATGGAAGATTTCCCTGAGAACACTCACTGTCAGCCTCTCACAAAAATACCTTTTCAACTCAATTGTCTCTGCTTATCCCCATCACCGTGCTTAAGAGATGAGGAGGGAGCTGTTCCCAAAACAGACAAGTCATTTGCTGGAAATAGATTTTCGATCAACACATTTGATTATGAGGAGAAATCAAGCTGCGCTCGTGCACTTTGTGCGACACAGGTCTGTGTTCTCTGCAAGAGCCATGGTTAAAATCAGCAAACAATCATGCTCTGTAGCAGCTGAGACATCCAGATGGTCTCAGTTTATCCCTCATTAAAACACACTTCAGTGTTCCAATCTTTAGATAAAGATAGGCTTGAATAGCTGTGGCAAGGCCCATATCCTAAAAGAAAGGTCACAAGCATCGAGGCAGTTGCAGAAAATGCATCTCAAAGCAGCCCAGTGCCTTGGTCGTGTCCCAAGGTCATGGAATCATTGAATCCAGAATGGTTTGGGTGGAAAGGGACATTAAAGATCATCTCATTCCACCCCTCTGCCATGGGCAGGGACACCTTCCTCTATCCCAGGTGGCTCCGAGCCCCGTCCAGCCTGGCCTTGGTCACTGCCAGGGATCCAGGGGCAGCCACAACTTCTCTGGGCACCCTGTGCCAGGGCCTCCCCACCCTCAGAGAGGAGAATTTCTTCCTAAAATCGAATCTAAATCTACCCTCCTCCAGCTCAAGTCCATTTCCCCTTGTCCTGTCACTCCAGGCCCTGGTCCAGTGTCCTTCTCCAGCTCTCTTGGAACCCCTTTAAGCACTGGGAGGGACCCTCAGGTCTCCTCAGAGTCTTCTCTGGGCTTTTCCACGGTTGCTGGGGCTCTGTGATTCCACTGGGAGCCTTGGAGTCGATCTTAACTCGTGTCCTTCCTCGCAAGCGCGAGCAGCACTGCAGCAGGACGCTGAGAGGGAGCGTGCAGCGTGTGTCCTTTGCATTAGCTGTGCTCCTGCAGACCCAGAGAGGGCCTGGAACAGCTCTGAACCTTCCCTTCTGCCCTTGCCGGGAGGAAGCAGCTGAAGAAGAGCAGCTGGAAGCATCTGATCCATGAGTCAGATGGTCACAGAGTGCCATGAGACTCATCTCCAGCTTCCCATCTTTCTTCATTTGCTGGGCAATTAATGAGGACCCCAATTGTGCTGAAATCTGAGTACCTGCTGAAGGGCTTTGCTGGACAGGAGTCTGTGCATCCTGCAGCTAAGTTATGTCATTCATGAATCTGTTACCTCTTGATGATGGGCACGAGAGTCACTGAGAAGGATTCAGAACCAACCTGGCAATTAAAGTGTTTATTCCTTGAATTTTGATAATTCTTTATTTCCGTGCTGCAGCCATGTGAAATCCTTACAGGCAGTTACATTAAGGGATTCTTAGAGAAAATTCCTGTTTCTTCCTTGTTCTCCTGGGTTTTTTTCCCATGTATGCAGATAGCTAATGTAGCTTAAGAGATGCAGAGTAGGAAGATTAATCTCTCTTCCCCCTTGCAGCTCCTAAAGAAAGTTACAGCTTTATAGCTGCAAAAGAGAACATTTTATTTTTAAGTTGCTATTAATAGCACAGAAAATTAAAAGCTCATCATGGTTAGGATGAGATCCCGATTGAACTTGACAGGGAAGAAGATATTTAATAAAAGTACCAGGCGTGATGATGGCTTTAAAATAAATCTGTGTGTTAATAGCTAAATTATGAGGCGATAATCTGCTGGCCTGCTTAAAAATGTGTTTGTAGGAGGATTTTTTGGGATGACCCCACAGCTAATGCATGGTTGTTGGTATGTCCTGTCCTACTGCTTGTATTTCTTGGCTAATTGTATGATTTTAAGGTTGGGCAGCAACATTCTACATAGCTGTGATGACTTTTTATCCATCAATTGATGTCTGCTGCTGTTTTATCAGCTTATTTTTCTGAGCCACCAGCTAGGATAATGTGCTTGAGGGAAAATTATACCCTACATCAGTGGTTTTGTTACAGCATGTTGTACATTATTGGTAATTTGAATGCACCCAGATAAAAATAGAAAGGTTAAGTAGTTTTCCAAATGTTGCTTCTGTGAAGCAGAAAGAGAGTAACGTCTGTACTCGTGTACATTTTTGAGGCAAGAATGGGTTTTTTATTTTATTTTCCCTTTGCTACAATTGATGCTTTCCCTCAAGCTGCACGTAGAGGAGCCTTGGCTTTGGAAATTTCTCTTCCCAAACTCTTTTTTTTTTTTTTTTTTTTTTTTTTTTTTTTTTTTTTTTTTTTTTTTTTTTTTTTTTTAATTCTTCCTGATGGATGTTTAGGTTTAATGAGCTGGCTTTTAGCATTAATGTGCCAGTTCTGTCCACATATGCCTGTCCCCAAAGCACCCTCCCGTGGGCAGGTGGTGCGTGCTGGTGCCAGGGAGCAGGAGCTGCAATCCCACGGCGCCCGGTGCCCCCTGCAAGCATCCCTGGCTCCGGCAGCCTCCGGGCACGGCCCTCACTCCTCCTTCCTTCTGCTCGGGGGCTCTCAAACGTTCCTCATGCCCCTCAGATGGTGGTGGCAGGCACAAGCAAGGCCATTTTGGTGAGGTGTCTACGCAGGGCCAGGCTGTGATTTCTGTCAGATTGGAGTTCATCGTTTCTGTTCCGAAGCGATTTCGTGATTGTCCGCGTATGACAATAACCTGGGCAAAAAAAGTGGGTATTTTGCTAGGGCTGCCTGATAGCCATCTCCTTGGAATCCTTTGTGCATGTCCTATTTAAAGCCTCTGCAGAACATCACTGTGTGTCTTTCAGCTAATGCCCACTGAGATTTAAAACCTCCTTTTTGGCCGCTCTCTTTCTTAGGAGTGACCTTGGCTGGCAGTTCCTACTGTACACCCGAGTCCTGCGGGGATGGATTTTTCCCTCTCCTCCCTTCACACGGATTTCCGTGGTGCAGACTCACCTCTCCAGCAGCTCTGCTCCTCTTGCCTCTCAGGGCACATATTCTGAAGCACTGTGGAGAAAATATGTTTATATTTCATTTTCTTAGCGATTAGAAATGCGATGGGGGCTGTGAGGTCCGATCCTATCCGAGTGCTTCCCTTTCTCCTCCCCTGATTAAAGGGAGTAAGAATCACCTGTGGTTTTCATGGCAGGTGAGAGAAATCAGCCAGCTGGCGAGGGCTGGGGGTGCTTGGCTTTCATTTCAGCTGGGCACAGATGAGGTGGAGGCTGTGTCTCTTCCACTCTCTGCAAAACGGCAAAGAAATTCTTCCCAAATCACCACTTGGGTTGCAATTTGTTGTCCTAACTTTGTGTTACCTGCGAGCGCGGGGCCGAGGACGTTGGCATGTGGAGCTGCAGTTCAAAGCTGCCCAGGTTTGGATCTCTCTTTAGTAGCAAAGATGGGTTGGTTCACCTTTGAAAGGGAAATTTTATAAAGCTGTGACAGTAAAAATGATTTAGGTGGATTTTTTTGGAGCAAAAAAATAAGAGAATACGCTTGAAGCAAATTTATACTTTTGAAGGGAAAAAGCTTTTTTCTTCTACCACATAACTTATTTTCCATAAGATGGAGCAAAGCTAAGAAGTTATTTTCCTTTACCTCTGCTGCTTGCATAATGATGGTCTGAGAGTTCAGAGGCATAAAGGAGATTTAAAGAGATGCCAAATTTTATAGGAGCTGAACTCTGCTCTGCGTGCTGATGGTGGTAAACTACTGGCAGTTTATTTTTAGCAGTTTAGAACCTATTAAAGCTTGATTTTAAATTTGTTATACTTTCACCTGCTGCTTTTTAATTCTGATAAATAGGTGAGTGGGGGGTAGGAATGCTCTGTAATGTGCAGGCACACTGCAGGACAGGCTTGGGATTACACCCTTAGTTAGCTAAAATGATCTCCTGCCATAAAATGTGCAGGTGGCAACAAAAATCTCTCTGAGATGGTCCCTGTAAGTTATAATTTGGTCTCTCTATTCTCATTTTAGAGAACTGCATCCCATCCCAAGAATAAAATAGCCCAGCCTTATGTAAGAATTTTTTTTTATTATTTTTTTTAAGAAAAATATGCAGAAGTTCTTTTCACTATTAACAAAAAGCAAGTGTAGATATATGTTCAGAAAAGCAGATTATAGCCTGCAGTTTGCTTTGTGGGAATGGTGCAAATGAAAAATGTGCCTCTTCAATTCCACTTGTATGTATTTCCATTCAGTCATTAAATAACCATATATTGTTTGGGCTTTTTTCACAACCAGATGATTTGCTTTCATATTTTGTGTTCTTCCTGATTTATTTTTCTGCTTGCACTTACTTTGCATGGAAGCTGCATTTTCTGGGTCTCAATAACAACCAATGGTGCTGCACTAAAAGCTTCAGTATGGGATTCATGCCTTTATATCTTTACTTAATATTATAATAAAATGCCTCTGACAGTGAAACCAAGGTGGTAGAAGAGAAGGCTGCAAATTTAGACTGGAATGGAAGTTGGTTTGGTTTGTTTAGGTTTTTTTTTTTCTTCTTTTTCCTTTTTTTTCCCCCCCGGACCAGCTGGTTCTCACGATCTGTTTGATGCTCAGCATTTCACCTGCTGAGCAACCACACGCACCTGAAAAATAAGAGTAACTCCTGGAAAAATGGACTTTTTTTCTGCAATCAGTCTTGCAGCCAATCTAGCTTTTACATTTTTAAATCCTGCACTGCCTCGTGTGTAACTCTGAAGTTTCTTGCAGCCTGTTGGCTGCTGCTCTCTTATGCCAGATAGACAAAGCTTCTCCAAGCTTGTTATTCAAGGACACTCAGGCTGTCCTAGGCCCAAAAGGTGTAAACCAGGGCCTCTGGAGAGGTGGAGACATTGAAGAAATTCCATCATGAGCTAAAGTTTTAATTGGCGAATTTATGCTGATATGCAAAGTGATCAAGCCTATGAAAGTCTGAAGAACTCGTGGCTCTTCATCCATCTTGGGGTCCAGCTTGGATGTGGCCTTTGGCTCCGCAGGGTGCACCTTTGAAGGCCTTTCAGATAAATATCCACCTTTATTCCCTTACTCCTGTCTGGTCTCTGTTTCTAGGCAGCCACCCAAGGCATCACTCTCAGATAAAAGATGTTGTGTGTATAACACGGACATGACGGTGTTTTTAGCTAAACCCAGCAATGTGATTGCATTTCTGTGCTGCTGTGCTGTGCTCTCCTGTCTCTTGGCTAAAGGTCTGCTAAATCTGCTTTGATTTCCTCGACTTTTATAGACAGCAATAGTCAGCCAGTCCTTTTCCCTGCTGATGGCTGGGTGATCTATGTGACAGATGCTGATAGAAGGACGGAGAAAATAGCAGAACAAGGCCAGGGTTTTTATTTTTTTTTGGTTTTTCTTCTGCCTTAATGGTCTCCCTTGGGTTGTTATGTAGAAATTTGAACTTCTGTCTCAGGATATGAGTGTCAACACTGATCGTGCTACAACAGCATGGATGTTAAAATAGGAAAGGTGCTTTAACCTCCGGAGTTCAGATCATGGCACAACAAAATGAATTCCTCTGCAGGTGACCAGTTATGGATTTCCTCAGGTTTTCATTCTCCCTGTTATCCCTTAGATCCATATTTATGGAAAACGGGATACCTGTCAACTTTTTAGGAAAAGCAACCCATCAAAATTATATTTCACATTAATGAGTGCGCTTCCACCCCGGTTCCTTGTCCTCATGCTCCTAAGAAGGAAGGAAAAGTCTTCAATTTATTTCCAGCTTACTTAAAAAGCAATAAAATTTGGCCTCCTTTAAGTCTTTGAGATTGCTCTTATGGCAAAGTCCTATCCCAGGACTGGAATATTTCAGCTCCCATTTCAGAACTCTCAAACCAGTCATGGGATGATGCAGCCCCCAAAGGTAGAGCTGGGAGCACAGAGGGCTGTGGCAGAGGAATGATGAAATGAAATTGCAGTTTATTGATTAAAAGCCTGATAGTTCAGACATAGGTAAGAGTTTCTTCATTAATCTCAATTTTTAGGATTGAAAGTCTCTGTAAAATATTGCTAAAAAATCTGAGAAAGGACTGTGGCAGGAGGTCAAGATAGATGTGACCAATCAGGAGAAATGGCAACTTCTACCAAAGAATTAAATATTTGGGTTATTCTCAAGATATGAAGGTTAGAGAGGCCATTTAATATTTTTATAATGAAATGATTAGTAATGGGCTAAAAAAAGTAATAATTAGGAACCAAACTCAGTGTCCATTCTCAACAGAGACCGAACAAAAGCCCACAAATTTTAGGTGGGGTGGGGCAGGACTGTCAGCTTTAATCAGTCTGTCAAGCCTCTGATCCTATTTGCTGGACTGAGCTGGAAAATCTATTTCTTTCAAGATGTTCTGGAGAATTTTCTGATAAAATGAGATATAATCAGGTATTTTAGGCACACAGACCTCTGGAACTCCCTGAAATTGTGTGTGCCAAGCTGATATAGGTGAAGGTCATGTGGTAACTCAAATTCTAGATTTAAGAAATCTGGTGGTCTGTAAAACACACAAATGAAGGACAGACGTAGAATGCCTCATATTTTTAGCATTTATGTGAAAATAATTTGCTTTTAGTGAAGCAAAGGAAAGAAAATATCTGAATTATAGCTTGGTGAGTTTGGGCTCTGGTCTTTTTCAGGATTTTTTATCCTCATCCTCTGGGTCGATATGTAATGACTGGACAGAACTGTAATTTTGGGGGTAAAAAGAAAGGAACCTCAGCCCAAGGGAAGAAATTTTGATTATTTTGCCCTGGAGATGATGGTGAGGAGCTGCTCTCTAACATCTCTCTGTGGTGTAATATCACTGTAGTGCATCTTCTGGGTGTTTTCTGCTATAAAAAAAGCCACCCCCCACTCTGGAAGTGATGCAGGAATCTGTGCTGGATCCTGGGTCTGTGCTGGGATATGTTCCTTGGCTGATCACCTACTGCTTTTAGAGCATTTAATTTAGATTATTTTCTTTTCACATCTGCTTTATTTAATGATATGAGTGTCTGAAGTCTGAATATCCTTGGGTTTTTTCCCCAGCTGCATTTTTGATTAAATTAGTAACACAGTTTGGCATTCCTTGCAACAACTGTGCTGTATAAAATCAATTCTACGTGAAAACCTGAATTCTCTAAAGCTTCTAGAGGTGTAGAATGGGGCTGCAGTGCCAGAAGTACAACCCCAAGGAGTGGGGATATGTGGTGTGTAGGAAGGCAGTGAACGGAAGAAACCCCAAACCCGCTTTGCAGTGCAGAGTTGGAGCCTTGAGAGCATAAATGGCTGATGAAAAAGAACCTTTCATTTGAGCACTGGAAGCAAAACAAAATAAATTCATGTTAGCACCAGCAGGGCGTGAGAGAGGAATCTGAAAACTGGTGCTTGGGACAGACTTGAGTGGAAAAATCCCTTTGCAGGGCAGATCCAGTCTCTGCAGGCAGAGTGAGGCCCCTACAGAGGCTCTGGTGGCACAGCAGGAAGGGTTTCATCTGCAGGACCTCCTGCAGTCCCTCAGAAGTCACTGATGGAGTAATTTCATTATTTAATGGGGCTGAATTGATTCCTTTAAAGCAGTTTTGTTGCTGTCAGGAGTTCATTTGGCTTTGCTGGAGCCATTTCCACGAGGAGCAGGGGAAAGCAGGCTTGGTATCAATTGTTCACTGAATAACTGTGCACTGCAGCAGGGTACTTTAATTCACAACTCTCATTTCAGTTCCCCTCATTATACCACTACAACATGGGGGGGAAAAAAAATCAGCCAATTTGTGCAAGATTCAGTTTGGTAGAAGTCCGAAGTAAATAGGCTTATTTTATAACTGAAATTAATGAAAATTTGTGCTTCTTTAATAAAAATTCCTTTTGTGACAAGGCTTTTGTTGCCTTCAAATATTCAACAGTGTCTACAGGAGGCATGGAATCCTTTTTATTTATCCTACCTGATAACAAAACTGGTACAAGGAGTCTCAGCTGACTGGAGGGCCAGGTCCATGCTGAGAGACTGAAACAGTTGTTAAGGGATCATAGGAGGTAGTTGCCTGTGATTTTTTTTTTTTTTAATGTTTTCACTTTGTCATATTTTTAAAATAATACTTTATCTTAATTGTCTTAATGCCATCCTATTATCAGGGGAAATAGATATCTGTCTAAAAATGATGACTGAATGAAGCCTCCAATGTCTCATCTGTGTGTGCTCATCATGAATGAGTTATCCCTGAATTAGAGTGGTTTGGGTTAGAAATGACCCTAAAGTCCATTTTATTCCAGCTCCTTCCACGATCCCAGGTTGGTCCAAGCCCCGTCCAAGCTGACCTTGAACACTTCCAGGGATGGGGCAGCCACAGCTTCTTTGTAGATGGACAGATCAACTTGGGGCAACTTGAAATTCACTAAGAATTGTAGGGATGAAGTCAGGAATATACTCAGACAACACTTTAGCTACAAAGTTCAGTTTCTCTGTCTTTGTCTATTTCTGGATTCTTGGTATTGAACAAAAATGTCACGTTTTGGAAGGTGCCAACCGGCTTTTATTCAGACGGTGTTTTTCCTTAGTTCCTTCTGCATTTTGTGCATTCCTGATAATTAAGTTTCAAAGTCAGTGTGAGTTTAGGCATCGTGGGGTGCATTTGATCAGCTTTGTTGGCTGCTGGATAGAGAATCCATTCCTCATTCTGCTCTGTGAGGATTTAAGTTCACAAATGGTTGGACGTTTTTGTTTCTGACATGAAAAGATGCCACAACTGGGCAGCACTTGATTTATTTCACACATCTGGAGGCCTCTACAGAGCAGGTTATGGTTTTCCTTCTCAACTCTTTTCCCCCACACAGAGCTCTGCTGTGAAGCTCTCCTTCTGTGCAATCAGTTGTTGTCCTGCTGCTCCCAGCACAGAGTTTGAGGAACTGTAGCCTCAAAACGACCCCTCTCAGATGATTTTGCTCAGACTCAAAGGAAAATTTCCTTAAATCTGCTTCCAGTCCTGTTTTACCAAGGAACGGTACCAGGGAATACAGATGAATCTGGTTATGCACCTTGTACTCACTGAAATGTGACACTTCACTGCTTTTCCCCCCTTTCTTGGGGGTTCTCTGTAGGGCCCAGCTGGAATTTTATCTACAGCCAGCTAAAGTCCGGGTGGGGCAGTAGTGCTCCCTGTGGAGGGGTGGGAACTGCGAATTCCCAGAGTGTAACCCCCAGAGAACCAGCTGTGTGTGCCACCCTCCAGCTGCACGAGGAGTGAACAGAGCCTGGGCTTTGCTGGGCTCTCTGCCCTGGCTGAGAGCGATCACCCCTTATCCTGTAGTGCAAGCAGTTCCTCCACCAGCAGGCTGTGAGATCGGAGCTGCCGTAGTCTCAGGTGACACGTTAGAGGAAACAGTCAAATTGTGAATATATCCTCACTGGTTTGACTCATGGTGAATCCATTATTTGTCCAGACTTTAAGGACTGTGAAATGCAAGTCTTGTGAGTCTGCTCTGGTGGAATCTGGCTCGTTACATCGCTGTTAACTTTCCTGCCAGTAGAGGCCCGAATGAAATCAGATGTCAGAATACTCGGGGATGATATCTGCATTCTAACACACTGTGAAAATATTTACAAGCTTCCAAGATGAGACTTTTCCTGATTAGGGAAATCAAAGAATAGTTTTCCCAGCAGGCCTGCAGTTAGCTCATCCAAATTGCTTCTGTTTTAATTGGCGTGCATTTTCCTCTAAGCAGCTAGGAGATGAAAAATATTTGACTTGGGCTCTACAGGACTGGAAGGCTCTTCCCCCAGACACAGCCACTCTGGAAAAAAAACCCAACCAAACAGCAGCCAGCTCAAGTTCATATTGCATTTGTACAACAAAAATCCATCTCTGACAAGATCCCAGACCAAGGTGCAGGCTGATATTCTGACTTTTTAATGAGGAGAATAAGGAAGGTGTTTTATTCAGGTGTTCTGGTGTGTGAAGTCTTTAGTTACCCGAGTTGTATCTAAGTGGGCTGTGATTTTATCTCTGCTCAACAGCATTCTGTTGTTTTCACACTGCACTTTGGGACATCTTTTACTCAGCTTTCTGGGTTCAGAAGCATTGGGGAGAATAAGTAAAAACAACCTTCGTTAAAAGTGACTGCTTTTGTCTGGGAGAACAAACAACATTGTGTGTGAAATTCATTTACCGGAGTTTTTATTTCTCTTTTGCTGGACGTGTCTGAGGAGGGACGTTTTCCCTATAAGTTGTTCTCACAGGGAATGATGAGACCAAATCTGCCTCATGCAGGAGGAGGTGACCCTGTTCTAGGATGGTGTGGAGAGCTGTGCTCTCAGGATTTGGGGGTGGTGCCTCTTTATGTTCCAGGAGGCTTTTGGTCCTGAATTAAACCCACCATGGATAGACCAGTGAAAGCAGCGCCCAGAGCCTGAAATCCAGTTCACTTTATTTATTGGGTCATTAGGATATTAGATCATTTTGATTGTAAAATGTGCCAGTATCACCTCCTTTAATCAGGATTTCTTGGTAGTTCACCTACAACGTGTGTACATCTCGAACATGTCAATGTTGTGTGTTTTGTTAAATAGTCCCTTCCCTCACCTCCACACAAAAAACCAGCAAACAAAAAAACCCCACCCAAACCCAGTGTAATACTGGGGTTTTTGAGGATGAGGCTCCTAATTTCCCCCACTTGTGGTAACTGGATGTATCTTGGAGATGCCAAGCCCCACGATGGGAATATTGCCACGTGCCAGCCACAGCATTTTTATTCCTCAGCCTTTGGTGAAGGAATATTCAATACTCACCACTTAGGAGGGGTGAGGCGGTCGCGTGTCAGTCCTGCCAGCCTGGCAAGGGCCCTGGGCTTTTTCTAGGAGAGATTCTGGGATGGAATGGAGCCTGAGTATCCTGTTCCACGGGATTAGGGAGCTGCATTAGCAGGGAATAATGTCAGTCACGCTCTGTGCCCGCCGCGTTTCGCCATCTGCCTCTCAGGAACGTGAGGTGGTGTTTCCCTGGTGGCACAGCATTAGGTGAGTCATGAGCAGCACAGACTCCCAGTGATTTGCTTTTGAAGCTCTGAAGGAAGTGTGAACTTCATATTTGTTGTTTATTGTTTAATATTTAATCGGAGGTGAAATTAAAAATTAAGCAGGCAAATGGCTCGTGCTGCAGAGCAACAGCACTGTCTTGCTGTGGCTGACAGATGACAGTGCATTTCTAAGAATTGGAGAAAATTAATTTATAGTGATAGCACAGGGAGCCTAAAGAGATGCTTTGATTGAGAGGGGTGGACACATCCCACAGAAAGCTCATGGAGAAAATGTCTTTGATGCTGTGTTTAGTACCCTTTGCATCACAAATGAAATTGGTAGATGGTTCTCTTCAGAAAATACTCAAAATTGTCTTTTCTCTGTGGTGTTATGGATCAGTTTAAGAACAATTTTATTTTATTGGAGCAATGTTTTGCCGTGTTCTTTTTTCTTAAAATCATGGCTGTTTGAGATGCCCAGCTTTCAAAACCCTGAACTGCTCTTAGGAACAGATTTATCATTCTTTTTACTCCTGGAAGTAAAGAACAGCCTGTTATTTCAGCTATTTGTTGTTATTACTGTTGCCTCAGAGTCTTTTTGACAAGCAGATCTCAATCTGCGTTTTGCTGTGGCTGACAGAGGCAGAGCCTGGGATGCTGCTGGTAGGAAGGAGGAGCACGCTGGCAGCGGAGGCCCTGGCGATTTGCTGCCTCCTGGGGTGAAGCCTGTCTGACTGGGCATCTGTGACATTTCTGGCCTGCGATTTTTTTCCAAATAATGCTGCAGGCTGATGCTATTTCTGTTCAGAACACTGATCCATCCTGTTTACAAACAGACAAAGCAATAGTGTGAGTAAGGCCTTTTCTTCCTGCTGTATATGGAATTACCTAGGGATGGATTGAGGCTGATCAGTGCCCAGGATGCAGGCATGAAGAGCTGAGAGTGGTTCACTGTCTCCTGCTTGGCTATCGCTTGGCAGATAAAACCTTTTTTAATTGCTACTTCTGGTTTCTCTTTGTTGTTTCCTGTAAAAACATTTTGTGCTGAAATTCTCATCTCGCAAATGTGAAAAGCAATATGTGAAATTGAGGGTGGCAGAAGTTCTTAGCACTAGAAGATACATCAGTAAACAGGATGGGTGGAAGAAACATGTAGGAATTGGCTCGTATTTTAATTGTAGTCTGTATTATCATAGTGAAACTTGTACTTCCTTTTTTGTAAAAATTTTTCCTCCACAGAAACCAAAGGAATGTTGATGTTTGAAGCTGGAAAGGAGAGGGCTGGTAGAGGTTCAGTTTTGCTAATTCATCAAGGTAGCTGCAAATTAGTGCTCACACAGGCCTGATCTTTGTCACTGCAGAGCAATGGCAACGTCCTTAGACAGTGGAAACAGCAAACCTACGTGTTATGTCAAGTGTAGCTGGGTGGGAGATTAAAATTATTGCACAAATACAAAACCGGGACTTGAAACGCATCGGGCTCCTCTTGATGTGCTTTATCTGGGCACTCATTTCCACTGGGGATTGCTGTGCCTAGAAAGTTCAGCATGTGCCCTTTGCCTGTGACAGGTTGGTCAGTCATTAGGCTGCTGGGGTGCCCTTTGAAAGACCTTTTTTATTGTGAAAACGATTCTGAGACCTCTAGATTAGACAGTGAACTTGCACTAACCCGCTTGAGGCAAAAAAGAAACCTTTAATCTCTGTTAAAACTCTGCATGCCAAATATAATAGCTGGTTTCAGCAGTATTTAAACCAACTTCATTAGAATATGGGAAGAGGAGACAGGTTTTAAAGGCTGGCTTTAGCAAGTAATCAACTGTCCCCCAGATGGTCCAAATGGGGCTCGTTTGGTGCTGCACACGGGGGAAAAAAGAAGATAAAAAAAGGGAAAAAGAAGAAAAAAGAGACAGCCCAGCACCATGCTGTGTGTGTCTGTGCCTGCTGGTGACTGGGCTCAGGGGAAGGGACCTGGTGGATGCCTGGCTGAGGAGCAGCTCTGCCTCTTCCAGCCCAGACATCCCAGTGCTTTCAGGCTGTGCTCACTTGCACAGAAGGCAAGGCTGCAAGATGTAACAAATTTAAATATGTTCTGCATTTGTGACGGTGGCTCTGTAGTTTTTCCCCCAGTTTCATTGCCCTTGCGCTGAAAACCAGTTTTGCTTTAACCCATTATGAAATCTGGTAGCTTTTAACCCATTTTTAACCTCGGAGCCTTATCAGGGAGCCTTTGTTCTGGTCAGAGGACAGCCTGGGGTGGCTGTATGGAGCAGAGCACGTACTGGAGGTTCATCCTGCGCGCGGGCTAATCACTCACTAATTAATATTCATGACTCATCTCATTTAGCGGCTGCTCTTGGGACTCGAGCAGCGCTGCTATTGGTGCTCGGGCTGCGGAGAGCTTTATCTAAGGCAGAGCTGGTGTTATCCCGGGGTGGATGCTGCCGACCTGCAGCACCTCCAGGACACCCCACCGTGGTGCTGCGCGGCTCCTCTGAGATGCCAGGATCCGTTTGACATCCCCTCTGCCGCGCGTTGTAATGAGTCCTTTCTGCTTGTTCCCAAAGGTCCAGAGGAAGAAATGACCATGTAGATTCTACAGCTTGGGTGCAACATAATGGGAAATGGTGAATGGAGTGGAGCTGGTCTGCAGCCTTGAGAGCAGCCGTTCTGTGACCTCCAGTCAGTCAGGGACACCCTCCACGCCAGAGGCATCCTCCACGTCGCTCGCCGGACACACGCGGGATTCTTTTTAATTTCTCAGATTGGAATTCAAGATTCCTCTCCTTCAATTTTTAAACAGTTTTAAGATTGTATCAACTACAACGAGTGGAGCAATATAACCAGCCACGATGGGTGACATGACAAATAGCGATTTTTATTCCAAGAACCAAAGAAATGAGGCCAACCATGCAGGAGAGTTTGGGTGCACACTGCAGGAACTGCGCTCCCTCATGGAACTCCGAGGGACAGAAGCAGTAGTAAAAATTAAAGAGACATATGGGGAAACAGAGGGGCTCTGCAGACATCTGAAGACATCACCAACAGAAGGTAAGCACTTTTCACTTCACTCGAATTGGGGGACTTTGCCTAAGTGCTCTCCAGACTGTGAAAGGAAAAGGTTTTGATTCAAACCTGAACAGAATTCTCATGGCGCTGCCATTATTCCCAACAATAATAAAACAAGAGTCTTCAAAGAGGGAAGGTAAACCAGCCCAGCTGTAGCTAAATCTGGCATGAGAGTGGAAGGAGTGCTCTTTGTTCTAACAGCTCAATGCATTAATTCTTCCCTCTTAAAATGACACAAAAAATCAGCACGTGTTTTAGGCATTGCAGAGACTTGAACCTCTGCTCCTGGGGGTAAGAAGGTGCAAAACAGTTGCTTCAAAATAGCTTATAGGTATTTGGATATCCTGAGAGTATGAAATGATCTTCTGAGATGCACATTATATTACTGCGTTGATCAATATATTTTTTGTATTTGTAGATAAGTTATTAATCTCCACTTCTTATATTACTGTAGATAATTTTGCTTAAATCATCAGTCTGGGGTTGTATCAATGTTTTTATTAGTTGGACTTCTGTTGTGTGCAAAATTAAACTCCTTACTTTCTTATGTTTAATAATACCAATCATAACTTCCAGGATCTATTTTTCTAAGTGTTTTTAGAGTCTTCTACCTGATCACCATTTATTAGTCTGGTTTTCGATGCTCGTACCAAATATCTCCCCATAAAGCACTGGCAATGGTGGAATGTTTCCCTCTCCTCATACAGTTTTCTTGATCACCAATTCTTTCTCTTTAAGTGCAAGTAAAATTCTCTTTCATTCTAAGAATTCTATTTTCGTCACTGTATTTTCATCTCCAAGGAGTATTAACACTTTTGGAAATTACACAGTCTTTCAGTCTATAATATTTCTGCAGTCTTGTAAAGTAGCCAAGATGTTCATTTTAAGTTCTTTTCTTTTTCAAGGAGATAGAAGTCTTGGCTTTGTTCCATCCTCTTCTTTCTAAAATTAATGATTTAGTTACCTCCTCTGTTTAAATGCCTCGAAGTCTGGAATTATTGGTGCGATCATAAACATGTCAATTGTAGTGTGATACCATAAATTACCCCAGCTGAAGGGTCCCAAGGGAGCAGCTATCAATGTCTCAGCTTCAAGAATTCCACGTTTGCAGAAAGTCAGAGCTGAAGTCTCCGTCTGAGCCGAGCTCAGGGCGGTGACTTCAGTCAGGTTTTGCCAACTCATTCTAGTGGTTACCTGGTCAATGTGAACTTCAAAGGAGATGTTAATTGCATTATGTGTTCAATTTATGACATCAGGGAAACTCAATTCCTCATATCGGAACAGAGTGTATGGATCCAGCAGCGTGGCACGCTGACTCCAGCAGTAATCTATATCTGATACTGCAGATAAGGTAACTTTCCTCCGAGCATTACGTGCACTTCATCACTTGTGCATTAGGGAAAAACCTTTCCAGCTTCAAATGGCAATCAGCATAGCCTTGGAATCGTGAAGACTCCGTGGGGTTTTAATTTTCAGGTAGATCACATAATAGGAATTCCCAGTCACACAAAGTTTACATCTTATTTTTAATTGTTTTGCTTGGAAAAATTCTCTGAAATGCGTCTTGTCAAACTCCGGAAATTTTAGCTGGAGAGAAAGTGTCCGTAACAGAGAAACTTTAAAGGCTTATGGCAAATACAAGCTTACATTTATTTCTAAGTCCCAAGCCATTGTTTTTCTTGATTCCAAGCTCAGTGAAGAGGATAGTCTTGAAGATATGATTATTCTTAGAGGAAAGAAACATAATCATTTCTTAAGTGGAAATGGAATTCTAACATCAAGTAGACATGATTTGCAAATTAATTTTGACCTAGTTTAATCTTTTGAAATCTGCAGCAAACTGTGGATTCCTCATTGAATACCTTTATGAAAAACCACAATTTGCTACGAGGCCTGAAAATCGCGTTTCCAACCAGGCATAGTTTTTGGTGAAGCACAGTTCACCAAACTTCCCTTGTTTTTCATGCTCTGGTGTGTTGCACATCTGGCATGGTTTTATGGGCAATACGGAGTAAGAATTATTGCAGGGCACTTCTTTCAAGAAACCAAATGGCTGAGCAGGAGTCCTGAGTGACTGTGAAACAGTGAAAAGGAGCTGACTGTAGAACTTGGTTCTTCCCTGCCTTGTAAGCACTTCCAGAATTTATCTTCATAAAGTCCTTGTAATTTTGTGGGCTAATTGCTGAAACAGTTACTGGAACAGAGGAAAAAAATGTTTCCTGGTAGCAGGGACATGATAATTTGGTAAAATATGGTCTAACCAGAATTTACTGGTTTATTTAGAGAGTGAGAAGTAATCATGAGCTCAGAGTTGACTCAATTCGTTTCCCACGTTAATATTTGATGTCTTGCCTATGGATTGGTAGGATCAACCACGGTTAGAAGTGCCTTTTGCAACTGTTTTAAAGGCCTTGAACTTCTCAAGGTAAGATGTCCTATGTGTAACTCAGATGCCATTGACACCGTTGTGAGGTTCGTTTCCCAGTGAACTCCTGTCTCAATTGAGTGTGGAGCTGGGGAAGCCTGCTGAGTGTTGAGTAGAATAATATTTGCATGCTGAAGGAGTTAATAATATTATTATGGGTTACAAAACTTCAGTCTCTCCTTTAAATTTTCTTTGATTGCTCCTTTAGCTATAGATGCAGTGGGGATCCCAGCTCTCAGTTATGCCTGAGGGATTTCCTGCCTTTAAGTGATTATATTATAATGAAAAGCTCCCGTTTAAGTGCTCATAAAAAGAACCTCCCCAAAATCTATGGAAATAATTTATATGAAAAATTACACGTGTCGACTTGAATTGTCTTCGAAAATATTTTTATTCAGATTAGTTTCACTTTCATTACCTAGAAATACCACATACAGGCAGGATCTAGCCCTGTCACTTTGCAAAGCAATGCTGAATCCCCTCTTGGGCAGAGCTGTGCTGACAGTTGTATAATTTTCCATGCAACTGGAGTCTCCGAGGCCCACTGGAGCATCAGTGATACCTTATAAAGGACAGCTGGTAAAATGGGATGAGTTGGATGAATACCAAATGAGACTGGAATCCACTCTCTCCAATACTCAGCTATATTTACACACAATTTTATTTAGTACCCGCCAATTTACAGCAGGTTTTTCATCTACTTTCCCTTATGAAAATGTTTATTTCTTATAGGGGTATGTCAGTGAATTAACTTCCATGATTTTTTTGCTTAAGATACTTGGATGGTGTAATTTCCAGGCTGTGCAGAAAGTGAAGAATTCACTGTGTGTAAAATCATGGAATACCCTGAGCTGGAAGGGACCCACAGGGATAATTGAGTACCACCCCTGGCCCTGCACAGACACCCCAACAATCCCACCCTGTGCATCCCTGAGAGCATTGTCCAAGTGTTCCTGGAGCTCTGGCAGCCTTGGAGCTGTGCCCATTCCCTGGAGAGCCTGCTTGGTGCCCCATCACAGTATAGTAAAGCTTTTTAAATTTTTATATGAAGAAAGAACCTTTCCATGGTGGTATCTGCGCCAACCACACCCCAAACAGGAGCTCCAGAAGGTGTCACACGTTGCTGATGATGTTACAGCGCTACAGAAGTTTTCCTCTTGGTATTTAGTGGATACAGAACTGGTTAAGGTTCTAGAAATGGGCTGGTGGAGTGCACTGGGAGAGAACATTTCAGCTTTGTTTTGGGTTTTTTTTCTGGCTGTAGGTCTCAGGATACTATGAAAAGGTTTTCTGGAAGGACACAATACCAATTAACAGTTAACTGATAATATTTCTACTGTAGAGGTTGACTTTTTAATCATCACAGCTGCCCTTAGTTGAGCTACCAGAGAAGTTCTCTCTCTTTTCAAATGCATGTTTGTTGTGTGGGGGATACAGACCGAGTATCAATTAGGCCAACTGTGAAGGTGTGTTTATTTTTCATTATTGCAATCTAAACAGTCTTTCACAAATTTAAAGATGAGGTAAAAGATGAAGAAAGACTGAATGCAACAAAATTAACCAGCTGCTTTTAATGCTTGTTACTTTTGGTTCCTCACACTTGCTTCTATAAAAATGCACCTTTAATAACTTAATAGTCTGTTTGGAAGCTGCTCTTGCTGGTTCGTGCTGAATTGCAGTCAGGTGCACCACTGTGTTCAATCAGCTACAGAGATGTGAAGAATTTGGAAGGAAATTGGGAAAGAAATGAAAAATACTTGATTCAGACAAGTAGAAGTTTAAAACAGAAATATGTAATAATTGATTCCGTGATTTTTCAGAGACTGAGCTTTATAAAAACACACTGTCAAAATAGACCATGAATGTAAAGAAATTGGTGATAGCACCATTTTCATTGTTGAAAGAATACACTTGATCATGTATCAACCATTAAATATTGTCCATAAGTTCAAGATCTTCTTACATTATTTTACATTTAAGGTTAAGATGGATATTATTTGATTGATTTTATAATTTTTATTTAAAGCAAAGTTGCCAGCTCTCTGGAAGTAGATTTTAAGAGTTTCTTTGTCACATTGAGCTGAAGTACTTTGGGAACCTTCAAAGCAGCATCTTAAAAGCCCTGTACGAGCAGACCCGCTCATCCTCTCTCCGGATCACCACACTGCCTAATTCCTCGTCCTTATTTGTGGTTGTCAAAGCATCTCTCGTAGTTCAGGCCCATTTGTCAACCCCCCAGGCCAGCAGCCAAGCTCCAAGTACGCATCCAGCCCTTATTTGTACATGTTTTCCCCACACGGAAGGTTTGGTTTGAACAATGAAAACAGCCCTGGCCATGAAAAAACCCCTCAGCATGGTCAGGGCCAAGGCCTCGCGGGGCTTTTTCCTACCTCTCATGGGAAAAACCCCACGGACAAACTTTAAACTCATGTTTCACCTGGTTGTTCATGCAGTGCCAAGCGTGGCTGAGCTGGTGAGAACTTGGATAACTTGGCATTTTCCTGTGGTTGCATCAGTGGGCACTGGCTGCCCCCTGAGTGCCCCAACAGGCTCCCAGGGCTCTGTACTTGGCAAAGGGACCGGCTCTTTCTGTGAGAGGCTGCCTAGGAAGGAAGGGGGTCCTGGATGCTCCTTCATCTGGAAATTGCAGTTTCAGAACCGCTGATGTGTATCACAGCTGGGTTTGTTCTCCCTGGAGAAGAGAAAGCTCCAGGGAGAGGCCATTGCAGTCTCCCAGTATTTGAAAGAGGCCTATAAGAAAGATAGGGAAAAACTTTTTAGCAGGATCTGCTGTGATAGGAGAAGGGGTAATGGATTTAAACTGAAGGAGAGTTGATACAGATTAGATATAAAGAGAAAATTCCATACAGTGAGGGTGGTGAAACACTGGGTCACCCAGAGAGGTGGTGGATGCCCCATCCCTGGAAACACTCAAGGCCAGGTTGGATGGGGCTCTGAGCAACATGACCTAGGTGAAGATGTCCCTGCTCTCTGCAGGGGGTTTAACTGGACAACCTTTAAAGTCCCTTTCCAATCCAAATAATTCCATGATTCTCTGCCTTTGTCTCCGGGAGAGCCAGAGGGGTTCCTGACTCCTCGGGAAGAGTGGGCAGCACAGGCTGTGCACTGGGGCTTCCCTTCTGCACCCTCCCCACTGGCACCCAAGGACTCCTCCTGCCCTTGCTCTCCACAGGGAAAAGCCCTGGAGCACTCATTGCTTGTGAGGCTCTTTGCAGCTCTGTTCTGTGGGGAAGCGCTGGTCCTGTCCCAAGTCACACGGAACACCATTGTCACAGGGGGCCTTTCAGGACTGGGAACAGCTGGAAAAGATCGAGGCGAGATGGTTGTGTGTGAATAACTCATGGCAGGTTTGCTTTGGCACATGGGGCTGTCTCAGTCCTGCACAACAGGCCTGGCCCAGCTGTAAGGCTTGGCCTTAAGGAGGTTGAATTTGGCTCCTGTGTCCCGATGTGTCCCTGGGCCAGTGCCAGGCAGATGTGCTGCTCCAGGGGCTCCTGCACTGCGCTCCTGGGGACCCACAGGAGCTCTGGGGTTGGGGGGAATGGCTCTGTGCATTTGACACTCCTGCTGTAGGCAGCATGTTATATTTCCATAAAATCACATCTCCATGCTCAGTGACTTGAAAGGGGTGCATGGAGCTTTCTTGGCAATGGCGGTTCTTTTCCTTATCTAATATTTCCATTGTTTGTATAATGGAACAGCAAACATTCTTCCAAAGGTTACCCAAACATAAGCATCTCAAATGAATGGCTCAGATTTTTCTCTGTGATAAGTCCAGCTTCGTTGCTCATTTTGTTTCTGGGTTCTGGCATGTCGTGCCACTTGCTGATTTACTTTGGCTTTGTTCATGTACTTGTGGAGAGCTGGAGAGATATTGCATGATGCATTTTCCCCATAAAGCTTTAAAAAAAAAAAATAGAGAGATACCTGCTCCTTTGAGAATCCTAAATGGCTTGCAAAAAGGTTCTCTCTGGATAACAGGCAGTGCTTTAAAGCAAGGCCAGCAAAGGTAGAAAGGGAGTGAGTGTCTTCTGCTTTTCCTATTAGGCAGCATCAGAGATTTTCTGAGGTCAGTGCTGATTTATTTATGTGATTACCCAGAACATCATCTTCCTCTCAATGATTATCTTACCTCAGCAGGTGTAACACTTAGAAAGGAGGCTATTTTCATGCAAGCTGAATTCCCCTTTTCCCTGTAAGACAGTGCATTAAATACATGCAGGCAGACACACATTCTGCTCTTGCACCTCAGATTTAAATGAACAGAGTAATAAATGGGTGTGAGATTTTTTGCACCTATTCTGCACAGGACTAGTGTTTGTTCATTGTAGTTTAACTCGATTACAACGACAATGTGTCGTAAGTCAGAGGAAAACCTGGCCCAGCAACTTTCTGTTATTCTTTCCTTCTTTGCAAAGAGATTATCACAGGTCAACCTTCTCCATAACGTGTTGTGCCCCGAGTTTCTCCTTGATCTGGATGCAGTGATGCAATACAGTGAGTTAGTGCCCTTCTGCTGAATTAATAAGTGATGGAAAGTGTTGCCATTATATGGGGCTGTAATAAACTGATAAACCTGTAATCTCATTCTTAGCAATAGTGGCTTGAGTTTGTTGTCAATAATCAGCTCATTCATTGTGTGAGAAAAAGATGAGGCCAGGCCTTCAACATAATGGACACAGTGTACATATTGATGGGGGAAGTGATCTTTGTATTCCATAAAAGCTACGTCAGCTGTCCCAACGGCAAACTGGGGTTGCGCTGGTGGTGCTCCCTTGGAAAAAGGCAATTAGGCCTTTGCTTGGAGGATCAAACAGGGACCATTCTGGGCTGGGGTGTCAAAGTGGCTCCTGTGCTGGGGAAGGCAAAGCTGGAGGTTGGATCAGTGATGGCAACGAGAGACCTGAAGGAGGGGTGGCTGCAGCCTTTCCTCGGTGTGTCCCTGTGCTGGAGAGCCTCTGTGAGGGCAACAGGACTGCAGAGGAAACCATCCTTGGGGAATGCCTCCCTCCTGTTGTATTGCAGGGCTCAGAAATCCATAAATATCTATAGACTGTCAGCCTTGAGTGAGGGCTGATTTATCTTCATTTTGTTCTTGTTTTGAGAAGGCTGCAGGAAGAAAGCGAAGTCCATTACACCAAATGAATAATCCAATCGATGGAGCCAGTGTGCCCTTGATGGAATTAAGCTTTGCCTTTGCAGTGGATCAGAGACAGAGAAGGGTTTTTCCCTTATGTTGTCCATGCCTTATGAAAGCAAAGAGTTGCCATGCAGTGCAGTTGTCCTGTTGGGACTGGCCCTGCTGGAAGAGAACAGCTCTTAATTCATTGTCTCAGCTGACACTTACGGGGTGCAAAAACCTGCTCCTTTTAAAGTGTCACCTTAAACAGAGAGGTAAAACAATGACTTGGATCTCTGTTAGGTGTTCCCAGACATTTTACCAAGTGTCCCTGCTAGCAGTGCTGCTGCTTCCAGCCGAACCATGGAAATTGGGAAATTTTGCTGCTGAAGTCATTGTAAGGGCCATCTATGGATTGGACAGATGATGACAACGCCATTCCTCACAATAGTGAAATGTTGAGTTTTGTTTTTCTTTTATTCAGCATTGCATTTCTGTGTTTTCATGAGAGAGGATTGTGCTATTTGTTTTGGATAAAATGGGGCAGTGGCTTCAACAGGCAAGTCTAAGCTCAGCAGCCCTGCAAGTGGAATTAGCATGATGAAACGGTCATTTTTCTTTAGAAGATAACTTACATCAACAGACCTGGGATAGGAACAGTGTTAGATGCACTAATGACTTCCTGCCTCCTGTCCCTTTTGCAATTACTACTCACCCTTCAAATCTAGACTGTTCAAATTTACTGTTTCCATTTGCTTTCCAAGAAGTCAGAGGTTGGTGTTTGACATGGCTGTTATTTATAAAGGTGAGTGGAAAATAAAGCCAAATATGTATTTTTGGCAGTCAGCTCAATGTGCTTCCAAGACAAACATATCTGCATTCCCTCAGTGCTGACTTCCTTTAGTGTGGTACACCCATAGTTTCTGTCTTGCCTCTAAGTAGCTCTAGAAATTATTTCTCTATCTCCAAGAGTTTTTTTTGGGGTTTTTTTTTCACATCTGTGTAGGTGTTCTGGAAACTGTGCTTGAGATCCTGAAAGGTGTAAGGACAAAGCAGCCTCCCCAACATCCTGAAAAGCTGATGATTACCTCAGACACAAAGAACTTGTTTTCACAGATAATAGATGACATTCTCTGGCACAGCTTTCAGCAGGGTATAGTAACTTCCTTTTCAACTTTTAAAGAAGGAAGAAACCCTTTCTAAGTGCTCATTATGAATCCCATTCCTTGTCCTTGCTTTGGAGCTGGAAAAACAATGCATTTCAATGTCCCATCCTAATTGCCAGTCCAGAACTTGGCAATGCAGCCACGGATTCTATTAAATGCAGAGGATTTCAGTTGTGTAATAGAAATAGCCGGGTGTATGGAGCTGCTATTTCTGTAACAATAGCATTTACTAGCCCTTGTTTCCTCTTTGCTTTCAAATGAATTCCTTCAGGGACTGCAGATACTCTTTTCCTGTGTGGACTGGGAGCTGAGTCAGTTCTGCTAAGACTCACAAACCTGAGCTTCCACCGGCTCTGCTGCTCCTTTGATTATTCCTTTTGCATTTTGTGTCAATCTCTCCTCCCCAGCACTTTCCACAGAGGAACAGTCTATTTCAGTGCGAGGACAGTCCTCTGAGGTACAAAAAGCCTGAAAAAATGAGTGTTGGGAAGGAAAACCGGCCACATTTATGGAGTAGTTCAAAAGCTGTCACGATTCTTTCCCTCTGATCAGCATTGGAGATGAGGGAAAATGGGGAATAGCCCACTCCTTTACAGGTGTGCTTCAAAAGGTGAGCGTGCCCTTGAAGGAGGTACAGAACGAGAGGAGAATTTTCTCAAAGCATCCAGTAAGTACCCCAGGATTTCACTTTGCCTCCATAAATGAGGGCACAGCTCCTCAGATGCTACGGGCTACAGGGTGAATGCTCTTTGTTCAGGACCGTGGCAGCATCGGTGTGGAAGACAAATATACGGGAATGCTGTGGAATTGCAGGGCAGCTGTGCAGTTGTAATCTCAGCCGTAAGCATTAGTCTGGGTGATGCCTTGGGTGGCTACCTAGAAGCAGAGACTAGACAGGAGAAAGGGAATAAAGGTGGATATTTATCCGAAAGGCCTTCAAAGGTGCACCCTGGGGAGCCAAAGGCCACATCCAAGCTGGACCTCAAGATGGACGACGAGCCACGAGTTCTTCAGACTTTCATAGGCTTGATTACTTTGCATATCAGCATAAATTCGCCAATTAAAACTTTAGCTCATGATGGAATTTCTTCAATGTCTCCACCTCTCCAGAGGCCCTGGTTTACACCTTTTGGGCCTAGGACAGTCTAAGTGTCCTTGAATAACAAGCTTGGAGAAGCTTTGTCTATCTGGCATAAGAGAGCAGCAGCCAACAGGCTGCAAGAAACTTCAGAGTTACACACGAGGCAGGGCAGGATTTAAAAAGGTAAAAGCCAGACCCTGAGGCATCATGGGCACCTCAGTCAATTCTTTCCTTAAACAATACAGCAAATCCACGTGGATTTTTCTGCCCCGTTTTCCTGGCAGTCTCATGTGTTTGCCTCAGTTTGGAAGCTTGGGTGGCACCTGGGGACACCGTGGGTTTCCTTGGGTTTGCCTTGCTTGTGCCACGGGTTGGTCCCCTCCCTTTCCCTGCACAGGAGCTCAGTTTTAAAGGAATGAGCATTCTTTTCCGAGCCATTCTGTTTTCTCTTTTCTAGTTTGCTTTTTCTCACTTTTTAATTCCACCCTGAAGTGGTTTTGCCTTCGTTAAAAAAGCCCTGCAGTAAGAGGAATTGCTGCGTCGCATCATCATTCTACTTTGCCAGTGGGGTCATGAGTGTTGCGTGGTTCTCCATGGATAGCAGAGGTCACCCAGCTTCACCTCTGCAGCCAAAATCTCTGCCTGTCCTTGAACTGTAGTGTCACAGGTGGTTTTAGCCCATGGAAACCCTGGAGAAAATCCCTCCTGTTTGTGATAATGAATCCAAAGAGCGAAGAGGCCAGCTAGGTCAGAACCTGTGATTTCCACTACTCAAATTGTTGAGTTTTTACTCAGAGAAAAACCTCAAAATACTTTAAAGCCCCCTCGTTTCCTGCAGGAGTACGGTGTAAACTTGGAAAATTATGGAAGCGTTCAGGTGTGCTCCTCTGTGTGCTGGCTTTGTGCAGCTCTCCCATGGGGGTGCTGGGTGCCTGGGCTGCTCCTTTGTTCCATTGTTTTCTCAAGCCAGTGAGTTTTTGGGTGTGTGGGGCACTGCAGGGACAGTGTGACAGAGCTCACCCTGCCTCCCTGGGGGTGTGGAACAGGTGCCCATTGAAGTGTTCAGAACAATTTGCTTTCCAGACTCCAGACACAATAATCGGAGGGGACCACAGCGGTAAATTGTAGGTGATTATCAGCGGCACAGGTGCATCAAACAGGAGCGATGATGGTACCAAAATCCTCCAAAAATGGGGAGAAATAACCCTCTCTGACACTGTTTTTTAGTGTTAGTCAGGCGTTACTTCATTCTTGACCAAGAGGTGAGTGGCTGACGAAGTCCCAGCCTCCACACCAATGCTGATACAAAACTTTTTCACTTATTTATGCATTTTTAGCAAAGAAATTAATATCCATTGGTTCTAAGTGACATGATTGTCTTCATTAATTAATATTCTCTCCTCTATTGGTTATTGATAGCTCTTCATGCTAATCTGGTGCCCATTCTTTAGTCCTTTTATCCCCTTTTTCTCCAGCTTTCCAGGCCTTAATCTCCCCTGTATCTTTGGTTACTCCAACAAGAGTCTGTGGAGAAACTCAACTAGTGCTGGCTAAAAGCGGGCACTGCTTGCAATTAATTAAAACAACTAATTAAAAATTAGTTAGAGTCATAATTTCCAGCAATTCAGTGCTGTGTGAGGCTGTTACATGAGAGTTGTAGTTGGCCCTAGGAAGACAAATGTGCTTATTTTTGGTGCCTTGTCCAGCTGATGATTCCAAGCTCCGGGTGCCGAAGGACTCTACAAATGAATTTTTAAAATTTACAGATAGCTAAGGAAACTCGATGAATACGTTGCTGGGTTTGTTCCCGAGGAAATCTTCAGCAGTTTTGTTGCTCCTCATGTGCTGCAACCCCCGAAGTCAGACCCACAGCCTGAACCCTCACAAGTGAACCCTCATCCAAACCCGTGGCGCACGCTGAGGGACGCGCGCAATTTGTTGTGTTAGCGGAGAAATGAAACGGTTTTAGCTGAGGAAGTGCCAAAGGTCAGTCGTGTTTCCTTCAATGAGCTCTCCCTGCTGGTTTGGTTGTGCTTAATGCTGCAGCACAGCTGAGTTCATTTGCTTCAATATAGGAAATATCAGATGGCAGAAGTCGTTAAGCTCAAATTGTCTGATTCACTGTTTTGAAGTGACCCCTCAGCAGAGGACAGATACACCCAGCTCGTTAACGTGTGTGTGTGCGCCGCTGCTCCAAAACACCACGTGCAAGCTGAGAGTGAGCTGGATTCGTGTTTGGGTTGGATGTTAAATAAATGTCTTTGAAGAAACAGATTTTGTGCCTTCAGCCTTGAAGAGTGGGCATGGTAAGAGATCTGCGGAGTTTGAAAAGGTTTAAAAATAACCCTGTTTTGGCATTTGCAAGAGATGAGGACTCTTAAGGTAAAATCAGTGTTGTGGTTTTTTTTTTTCCTTCACCAAACCTAGATGTTATTTTTAATTCCTGATGTTAATCCTATTTAACAAGGCTATCACTGTGGCGTGTTTTGCCATGAGATGCTGGCAGTTCTTTTTGCTTCCCCACTTTTCCCAAAGTATTGATGCTGACACGGACGTCTCTGCAGCTCACGGCTTAAAATGACAGAGAAAAATTGGGTGGGACTTGCTGTGGGGTGGCAATCCAGGCCACTCCCTGGATGGGAGCATCTTTGTGTCTGCTCTTCTGCTCTCTCCTATCAGTGTTCCCACGCTCAGCAGCTGCCGCAAGGGACACCTCACCTTCTCTGTGGGTGTGAGATGTCCCTGTGGGGACATCCAGGCCTGCTCTGGAGTCGCTTCCAGCTGCTGTTCGGGGTGCAGGGGGCACTGCTGGCATCCTTCCCTGGAGAATCCACCGGGTGCTTCTGCAAGCCTGTGGCATCTCTTCTATCCAGCCATGTTCGTGTTGGAACAGCGAAATGTGTTTTGAAGGAGGGATTTGGAATTAATGCCCTGAATCTGGGACCCAGTTTGCATTCCCCTGGATTTCAGTGTGGTTTAGGGGGACTTTCCTCCTCTCTTACCTTTCTTTTGAGCCTCTTAACTTGCATTATTGCTTGAAAGTCCTGAATTTTATTTGCAGGACTTCTTCAGTCTTCCTTAAATATTCCTTAAAAGATTCAATTGCTGGGGGCTGCCACAGAATCTTTAAGAGAAATTTTGCCAGCTTCATTTAAATTTGGGAGGGTGGAAGGAGGGGAGTAGACTTAAGCCTGTTTTCATCTTGAAATATTTTGCATAAGTTCATTCTATTGTTAAAAATTGATAGCACATCTTTGTTGCCTGGGACTGCCCAGGAGAGCTGTAGCTTTGGTGGATTGCAAGGACTGGTGGTGGCTGACAGGAACAACAAAAAAATCTGAAGCTATGTAATGCCTAGGAGGTATTTATTCATCTTGCAAATTATCCACATTTCCTTGTGTTGCTGAACAATTGCAGATATTGGTGTGAGTGGTCAGTGATAGAAATGTTGCCCTGGTAAATTTGAGTAATCTGTTTGCCTTGTTATGGATATATTAATCTTCCACACTTAAAATTCAGTGTAATATTCCCTCTTGTGGACTCCTCCATGTCTGAATTTAGGCTTATAGACAAGCTGAAAAAACAAACATCGAAATTCTGTTCTGCTGTGATTTCAGACCAAACCATTCTTGGTTCAGTTTTCTGTGCTTTCTTCTATTGTCCTTTGATTACAATTTCTTTGCAGGTACAGCTTTCCTTATTGCTCAGTTGCTTTTTGGTCTATATTTGTTTGGCGTTTTTTTTTTTAGCTTTTTTTTGTTGGTTTTTTTTTTGTATTCTACTACTTCCTGATGGTCCTAAAGATCTCTGATTTTAAACTGGTTGTGAAACCATCCTTGTGGCCTCTTTTATTAACAGAGGTACCTCTTCCACCTGGAGTCTTTGGAGGTGACCCTGTGCCTCAGGTCACGCTGGGCATTCGTCCTGTTTGAACTTGGCCCTTTTGGCAGAACTGCACCTGCTTTATGTGCTCTGCCCTAGTTTTCCTGTTTGAACTTGGCCCTTTTGGCGGGGCTCTCTCTCCCTTATCTGCTCAGGTTGTTCTGCAGGATGGTGGGGATCAGTTGAATATCCCTTGTACCGCGGGGTGATTGTGGCTACATTAATTCTTGGCAGCAGATTCCGTGTTGACTGTTCAAGACAAATAGTTCAGGATGACTTTAAGGAAATCCACTTGCGATATTAAATACAGTTGATAACACCAGGTAGGTGCATTGAATGAGGAACTGGATGGTCTTCTGGAAATGGATGTACCAGTTTCCAGTTGAAACTATTTTAAGGCCAGCTCTGATCTTCAAACTGGGCTTGTGGCTTTAAAAACAAACAAAAAAAAAAACCCTACCCCAAACCCAAATTACAGAGTGGTTTTCATACTGTATAAAATTAGATCACATTTCATTTCTGAATCTTTGAAAAAAATTTAGGTTGCTCTTTGCTGGAAAGGCTGTCAGGAGAAGTATTTATATAAGAAATTAATTTTGAAAACTTCTGTTTTCACTGGGTGAGATAGTTAAATGTAAAAGTTACAGGCTGAAATTCAGTATTTTAAATGGCAGGGAGATTGGCTGCTTGTGTTCGTGTTTCCAGACGTGCGAGAATTGGGTTTCATTTTGTTCTGTCCCCTGACTTAACCCTTATTTTAATCACATTAAAATGAAATTTCTATTTCTTCCTTAAGAAAGATAATTTAAATTTTTTACTTTTGGGCATATCAGAAGAATTTTCAATACTTTCTAGAAAAGATATTATTAATTTAACATCTAGGGTTTATGACAAAGTCTTTTTAACAGATAAACTTTTATAATATTGTTAAAATTAATGGATTTTGGTGCTTTGACTCTTTGGTCAACTGCAATAATCTATCCAGTCTAAGAAATCAAGATGTAATTATTCAAAAGAATTAGTTGTTAAAATACTTTCATATCATGAGAATTGGATTTGATAGGAAAAGATTGAAGGTGATAAGGTTTAATATTAGCAGATACTCCTCTGTTTAAAATATCTTTATTTAAAGTCAACTCTTCCCTACTTAAGACTCCTCAAAAAGCGCTCAAGGTAATTTTGGTTTGAGAACTGGGAGGAGCTCTGGAATGGCAATTTGCAGAACCTTAATTAATTGTGCTGAGTTCAGTGTGTAAAGCCAAGGAAGCCAGGGAGCTTTTCTGCTGGTGAACAGGGACATTCTCACAGGATTTCTTTACAGATCCAAGTTTACAGCACCGCTCCTGCTTTTCCCGCGTCACAAAAGACTAATTGTACCCAATCGTCAAAAATTGATAAACATAAAGTGAAAGGGAAAAATAATAATTTAAAAGTAGTCATAAGTGTTTAAAAATACAGCCTGTAGTACCCTGGAAGTGTTGTAAAGGCTGGGGAAGCAGGAAAGGAAGTGTTAGAAGGTGAAATGTGTGGGTAATCCAAGGATTCAGGCACGTTTCTAACCAGCGTTTGTAGCGCGTGCTGGCAAGAGTCAAGACCAGATAATAGCGTGGCAATGAAGTGTGAGGCTGGGGACAGGGTTCCCTCACTGGAGAGCCAAGAACTGGTTTGTTCAGTAACCTACAACTCGTTAACGGGAGCTTGCTAATTAACGAGCAAGGCCGTGTCTCGTCAGAGGCGAGCACCTGACGTTGTGCTCGATATTGAGTCAGTGTGTGCGAGTAAGGTGAGCTGGCAGGCGACATTAATTAATGCATTCATCCCCGTCAGCAAAGGCCACGGTTCTACAGCTCGTGCTGCACTGGGGGATCTCAGCAAGAAATGGAATGGCAAATTTCACCTCGCACCGGTTTTGGTTCCTGCTTGGCTGTGATTTACTGGGGTAAAAGCAGCCCAGTTTGTGCAGAGAGACCCCCCCATTTGCACGCTCTTCTCTGCTGTAGGTGTAATCCATAGAGGAAAAAATGTTGGGGCTTGGGTTGGTTTGGGGTTTTAATGATTATTTTGTTATTTTTCATTTAATATTGAAGGCAAAATTGCATTCCCAGGTACAGCCGGTTAAACACGCGGGTCTGCCTGTGGGTTTGTAACCCTGGCCAGTGTTAGGAGAAGCAGGGTCCTTAAGAGTGGGTAGAGTTCAACCCAGTAATCGCCACTGCTCTTCATCGGCAGCAGTGTTGCCCAATTTCTATTCAAATTAACTCTAGTACAGCAGGGCTGGGCCCAAGGTGCCAGTGGCTCCCTAGGGATGAGAGAGTGGTTTTTTCCAGGAGGGTTAATTGTTAAATAAAAGAACCAAGGAGGCCTGGTCCTTTATGAACAGCTCTGGTTATACTGTTGAAGTTATGCAAGAATTCATTCACTTGGATCTACTTTTCAGCTGGCAATGTGTTGCAGTTTCCAGCTGGAGTCTGCTGCTCATACTCCTCCTTTTGGGAGGTGTGCTGGGAGTTTCCCCCTAATCCTTTTGAAATATGGAAGTTCCAGGCTACAGAAATACTCAAAGATTTGACCTTTCCCTGAATCTGAAGCGGCAACTGATAAATATCACCTTGCCATCACCTGAAGAGCTGACAGCTTTATTTCAGTTGTTCTAACAAAACAATCCTAAACAACCCAGTTGTCTAAAGAAAGCCTAAATGGGAGTGGTAGAGCAGCAGGCTTAGGAGAAAATTTGTAGGTGTGGGTTAATTGTATCAAAAATGGTGTCTGGTGGGGGTAAAATGGCTCTTCCTCAGTGTCACGTTGACTTAGTTTTGTGTGTTCCGCTCACTGCAATTTAATGTGCTGCCAAACAGCCTTGAAAATTGTTTCTTGCCTCCAGTCTGACTTCTGATGTCCAAAAATAGAAGCTTTTTTTTTTTTTCCTTCAATCCAGGTGTTTCTGTTTAGATGGAGTGAAAATTTAATCTTTCACTCAGAATATCTTCTGTAAACACTTATAGTGCTATTAATGTTGTGTATATGATGTTTTTATAGTATTTGACTCTGAAAAGGAGCATTTTTAAAGTGGTTTTGATTGCAGTTACTCATCTCTTTCCACCTCTTTTCTGGCAAAACCCCCTCAGAATCTGCATTAGCAGTAATACTTTTGAAAAAGGAAATTATTGAAATACTTAAGAACTTCTGGGAACCAAAATTGAAAAGAAATTTTATTAAAAGATATGTAAAGAAATTGGGTGATCAGTCAATGAACATGTTACCATTTCCAACCGACTAAAAACCTGGAAGATATTTTTATTTTTTTCAAAGCTTGCAGAAAGAGAAGGAAGGCAGAACATTGGTCATAGGGCACAGTGGATTCCCAAATTATTTTCTTCAATGGAAAAACACGAACCACAGGTTTTCTGAAGAACTTGGGCTCTTTGGAAAACTGGGTTAACAAAATTAGCCTTGTTTGGGGAATACCATGTTTGAAGGAATTGTCTCCAAAAATTCAGTTGTGCAGGGAAAGGCAGAGGTGGATTTCATTTTAAATCTTATCGTGTTCAGTGCTAATAATGAATTTGATTTTGAACAGTGCAGAGATTGTCTCTGCCAAAACAGAGACAGCAATGTGCATTTTAAATGCTGGAAATATTGCCCTGGTTTTATAAAGTAGCACTTGCTCCTAATTTAAGTGCTTGTACTTCATAAGCTCGAGCTGCTCTGCAGAGAAGGGAACATATTTTACTGTGGCTATTGTGTTTTTCACTCTGACACAAAGCAGCTTCCTTGAACAAGGTTCTGAATGAGCTTTTCTGTCATGGAAATATTGGAGATGCTCCTGCAATTTAAAAAAAAAAAATGCTGAAGGGAATTAGAACAAGAGTTAGAGATTTTATAACAGACCACAAAGCAAATCCTGGACCAGCTGTAAACTGTGAGAGAGTTAAATGAACATCTGGGGGTTAATAATGTAAAATTGCATTAACTACCAGGTGAAAACATCGATTTCCATGGTAAGGAAAAGTTCTGAAATCAGGCTGTGATTTAGGTCACATCTGAGTGGCCTTTAGGCTTGTGAGCCATGGGTTTCCATAGCTGAACTTCAAATGTAGAAATGATAATACTGTAGAGCATGGCAATAATTCCGAAATCTCCTGTTTTGAGGAGGATCAAGCACAGGCAGTGTTTGAATACCTGTCAGTGGGGGCTGCTCTGCATTACTGAATAACCAAATTCTGGCTGTCTGGGACTGTTTCATTCCCACGTGCACTTTATTGACCTGTAAATGGAAGCCAGACCCATTTACAAAATCCAGAGCAGCCCACATGCGAGTGATCTGCTTTCAGTTGCAGAGCAACACGGCTCTTTGGAGTGATCCCAGTTCTCAAACTGGTGTGAGCCCAGCTCAGCTAGCTCTGGCCTGGCTGGGGAAGAACAAGCATGGATCAGTGTGTGGCTATTTCTGCTTGTCATAGACAGAAAAGGGGCCTTTCTGCCATTTAGAGATGAGATTTGGGATCGACAGGCATGGGGCAGTTGTGATGCTGAGGTCTGGAAAAATCCCCTACAAGTCCAGGCCTTTGGAAACAGGTTTTCAGAGTCCCACCAGCTGTGTAGTGCTGGTCTGATGCTTTGTATCTGAAAAGACTTCAAAGGAAAAGTGGTCAATTGACACATCTGCATGACCAGATGATCTGTACGGCATCGCTTTCCAAGTTGTTGTCGTTTTTACTTTGTGGTTTTGTAGGAAATAAGAAAAGTGCTGGAAAACTTTGATGTTTTCCAGCTGTCATAGATGCTAATGGTTACAACGGACAAACTCAGCAATGTAGTGATTAGGAATTACTCCCAAGAGACTTTCCTGGAAGAAGAATCTTCTATATTTTGACTGTTTTGTTCAGATCATATCTGAAGCGATGTTTTTCATCTGTGTTCCAAAACTCCAAGCAGCTTTGCTTCCTTCTTTATTCCAAGTAACCGATTAATTGCTGGGAATTGTAAATTATGTTTTTTGGAAGAGAGGTGTACTGAGTTTCAGATCTTCGTGTTTAAATGTCCTGCTTTTCTCTCCATCAGCTGCCTCTGCTCAGCCAAAATTGCTCCTGATGTGGTGCCCTCAGCTCCTGTCAGTTGTCTTGCACAGACAAAGACTGTGCCAAGTTGTGGTTTTCCCTGTAAGTGTTCTGTGAGCTGGAGCCCGGGATGGTGAATTATAGATAAGAGCACCTGAGAGGGCTGAGGTGTCCGTTCCCAGAATTTTCTGATGAAAAAGATGCCTGAAGAAAATTGTGCCTTTAATGATTGAGAAGGCTGGGTTGGGCATGAGGTGTCCTTGGCATGCAGAACATCAATATTAGTGCTGCATGGCAGGGTATGTCCAGGAGAATTTCCACCTGAATCCACCTGAGGAAGTAGGACTCTCCTGGAAGGCAAAAATTGTTTTTGTGAAATCTTTTCAGAATATCCCCTGGTTGCAGCTTGTTACTTCTCAAAACTGGGAAGATGTTTTGCCCAGTGGGTGGTACCATAGGGGTTGCTCTGGAATCGGGGGTTTCAGTGTGGGATCAGCAAAGCGTTTTTGGTGCCTCTCAAGGTTGTCCACAGCTACTTTGTTTGAGCATTTTGCTGTTTTTCAGTCAGGTTACATTCCTCCATTAATGTTTGATTTGGGGAGATCAGCACTTGTAGTAATTTATGTGAAAAAGTTCGTGTCTTAAACTCAGATCAAGGGTGGTTTTGGAGGGAAAGTAGAAAGGCCACATTTTCCACTGAACTGATCAAGCCTTTTATCTGTTAGGAAATGAGACGTACATGCTGCTTTCTTTCACACAAACATTTCTGTTGCTCAGTAAAAAGAGAACCACAGGTTTACATTTTACCACAAAATATGGAATTGCTTTCAAGAACCCCCCTTAGCAGTATTGGAAAGGAGTGAGGGATAGAACCCTTGTGTATTGTTATCAACCCTCGTGTATTATTATTATTATTATTATTATTATTATTATTATTATTATTATTAGCCATGGTATCTACAGGCAAAGTGAATTTTTTTATGTAACATTTTCAGCTTCATCATAGTTACCAACAAGTTAAGACAGGATCAGATGGCAGTTCCTGGTCTGGCACTTGGTTCAGCTTCAAAGTTTTAATTCTGTGCACGATGCAATTCTGATGAATCCTGTAATATTCTGCTTTTATCCGTGATGTATTCCCCAAATCCTCCTTGTTTATAGGCAAGAGGCAGAGCAATATGCCAGCACTGTGGTACAGAGGTGAATAAAGTTAAAGATTCTGTTTCAGTTCACGGGTATTTATCTTTTGTAGGCTTCATAATAAAAAAGATTATTTGTTCAATTAATTTCCAAGAACAACTTACTATTATTCCAGTAATTCTTAGCTTCACACTGTGTGCAAAATTCTTGCTGAGAGCTTTTTATGTGGGAAAACAATTGCTTTGTGTATTAGAATCCATGTTGCATTTGACGATAACAATGTTATCTTTATTAAATTTCCTTGTTATACCTTTTGATTTATAGCCCTCCATAAATCCTCATTTTAAAGCAACCTCTGGTCTGGTACTTTTAGTGCTCCCATGCTGATACTAAACTGTGGGCTAAAATAATAGAGAATTCCAGTTGTAATCCTGAATCATGGGAACTGGAAATTCTGAGAGATCGGTACTGAGCAGGCAGCACAACGTTTCCTGAGGGGATTCTTTTTGTGGAATTTCAATATTCTAGGACATGGTAATCTTGATTCCTTTCAGCGTTTTTGCTCAGGTGTTAAAGGACACTTTTCAGGACAAATAGTGGGTGTCTGAGGCCAGGCTCCGTTCGGGTCAGGTCCTGATCTTCACGGTGCAGGGTATTTGGGGCACTGTGAGGGATCTGTGCCTAATCCAGCACAAACTTGGGACTCCTTCCCAGGCTGGGAGAATCCTCAAGGAAGCTGAAATATCTGGGCATTCACCTCAAGAGTCCCTTGCCCAGCCATGCTATAAATACCTGAACTAGGCCAGGAAAGGCAGCTCAGGTGTCCTGTTGCTGGAGCACTCCTGGATAAATATTGATGTGCTCCAAGGCGCTTCACAGGGGAAGGGAAGGCTCCAACTGCCTGAAGGAAACAGGGAATTATCTGTTGCCACTGAAGTCTTTGTCCAAACCATCTTTATGTCGAGGCCTAAGTGTAACAGGAGAGTTTAGCTTTGAATGCTAAACGAACAAAACAAATGCAGAGTTCCCAAAAGGAAGCAGGAGTGCAGGTGAGCATGGAAAAGTCCTGCCCACGGCAGAGAACAGCAGTGGGAGAAGCTCCAGCAGGTGTTGGGTGTTGCTCGAGGAGGTGTTTCCTGATAGAGCTTTCATGGATACTCGTGAGGGAAATGTGGTAGAACTGGGCCTCAAAGAAGAGCTGTTTGTTGAGGGCAAAATGGTGAAGGAGATGGGTTTTTTTTCCCTACAGAGTTCATAGTCAAAAAGGGAATGAACAGTTACGTCCAAGGCTGGCCGCTATTGAAAGCTGGACCCCAGCATTCCAGGCATGTTCTGCAACAGCTGAAGGGTGAAGAGAAGAGAGAAATTTTATTTCACTGTCTCTAAACCCTTCCAGCAGAGGAGGAAATATTAGAAATGGCTGAAAGCAGAGCCGAGGTTCTTCTAAATCTAACGAGGAGGTGAGGGAGGGGGGAGTGAGGTTTGTGTTTGTCTCCTTTCAGCAGCTGCTGTTCCTGCACGGTGACACCGCTGCTTGTGTCAAGGCTGTGCTGAAAGGTGGGATTGAACACGTGCAAAGCTCTCCTGGACGCTTCTGTGCGGGGCTCTGCTAAGGAGGATGCCTCAGCTCCTTCCCATCCCTCCTTTCCTCCGCTCTCCATTAGGATTTTTTGGGCAGGAGACCCAATCTACTCTGCAGGTCTTTCCACAGAAACATCCATCCCGTTGTAGCTCAAATAGCCCAACACCCCCTCCATGGGGAGTTACAAAACCAAAGCACAGGCCCAGGGAGTGATAAATAAGATCCAACCCACAAAATCAAAGCTGTTGGTGCATCACTTGTCCCAGGTGCATTTTTGCCTTCCCCCCCTGAAGTCACCAAGCAGCTGCCTCGAGAAACAACCTGAATGTCATCTTGACTCTTTACCAACTTTAATCTAACCTGGAACAAGAGGACAACAAAGGAAAAACGCGTGCCTCGGGGCAAAACTTGCCTGTTGTCATGAGTTAACAGTTAACTGGTGAAAGAACATTGGAATACTTAGAAATCAAGCTATATTTAGAGTTTATTCAGGGCAGTGGCAAGGTCAGTGCCTCGTCCCCTGTTGCGAGTGCAGAATGCAGAAGGACGAGGGTGTTCCACCACAATTCAGAGCTGAACACACCCAGGAGGCTCCAGAGCAGAGGTGCCTGACTGCCAGCGAGGGGAGATTGGCCTTGGAAATCCAGCTGCTTTTTTGGAATAGAAAGGAGGTGCTGTGTGCAGAAGTCAGGAGTTATCTCCAGGGTCTCTAGGGAAACACTTGCATGGTGGCTATAACCATTCTAACTCCAGAGATCCTGCTTGAAAAAACAAACTAAAGAAACCCCCCAAAAACCAACCATGAAAGCCAAACCCAGAAAGGTGCTGCTAGGAAACAGTTTAGGAAGGATGCTTGTGCCTGGAAGTGTTGGGGCTGATCACAGGTGTGCTTTGCTCCTGTTTCTAATGAATTTAATCTTAGAATTTGGTTATTCCAGAGCACAGAGAAAGAAAATGTGTTAGGGGCTTATCAGAATAACTGGCAACTGTTGCAAAACCATTTTGTGTGTGTATCTATTATGGATGGACTGGTCTGAAAAGCAGTGCAGGACATTCTGTATCCATATGGAAATTGCTCTGAAGAGTTTGGGGTGTTGTCTACAACTTAACCTCAAGCCTGGTGCTTTTATTCTGCTTTTTAGAATAGCAGCTTCACAATTTGAAGTGCAATTAAAAAATTCATGCTAGAGTGGAGTGTGGTGATTCACACTTGCATTTGGATATTCTTTAGCATTTATTGTATTTGTGTGGATGAATAATCAATGTGGAACGGAATGCTCTGGCTCTTAACTGATTCCCAATCTTCTGTCAGGGCATGAAGTGCTGATTGTCTGCACCACAGAGCAGGTGTGGAGCAGTTTTTTGGGATAACCTGTAGGTGTTTTAAAGGGTTGCTGTGCAAGTGAATCCTCTGAATAGTTCCTATTTCACAGTTCCGAAGATTTGTGTGGAACTTCTACACATTTCCTAGTGATAAAAAGAAGTGAATAACTCTTTTATCCTGTCTTTTGACACTTTGCTCTATTTCCATAACCTTTGCATCCTCTTGTGTGCTGCATCTGCTTCTTGATTCACCTGCTCCTTTGGCCATCTCAAGTGAAGGCAAAGAGTTTTGAAATTAATTTATCTTAATACCATTCCTAAGAGTTAGGCTGCTAAAAGTGATGGAGTGACTAAAAGAATTTCTTAAATAAAATTTCATCTTCAGAACAAGTTGGTGAATACAGCCAAAACTCTGAGCTAGGAACTCTTGTTGACCCACTATTTCCTAAAATATAATGCTGCTACCAAGAATACTCTTACATATCTCAGACGTAATTTGTGCATTTGTGACAAATAACTTTCCAGTTGGTTAGATGAGAGAACTTTTAAGGTAACAAGTTAAAAAAGGAAATAACCTAGTTATTAGTTCTCATGCCAACAGCTGCTTCAATGAAATAAGGATTTTAATAATCTTAGGGAGCTGTGCCTGGGGAATGGTGCTGCTTTGTCAGAACAGAGAACCTTGAGGGGAAAAGACAGATCCATTTTCTCCAGACTGGTCTTTTAATGGAAGGAAAGAATAGGCAGCTGCTGTGGGCAGGGACGGACTGAGAATGTCTTTTTCAGGGACCCATACACAGATATACTGCTGGGATATTGAAAAGTATCTGATTATATAAGCATCAAGTTGAATGAAAAAGAATGTTGCATAATTTTTTAGCCTGCTTTGACTTCTGCTTTGATAAAATATGCTGAAGTTCTGGCACCAGTGTTGAGGCAGGAGTCCAAGTACCTGTCTGGTTTTGGAAACGTCAGTATGGTCTGATAGGCATTTGTAGTGCTGAGTTTATAAAATTGGGCTGCATCTTATAGTGCATGACTGGACAAGCTTTATACTGCAAATCCTTTCTCCTGAGATTTCATCAGTTTGACACTCTGGAGGTTACACAGGTTTTGGTGAAAATGGATTAAAAAACTCCTTTTTGAAGAGTTGACATAAATAAAATGTAGTTGAGAGCACCATTGTGTGCCCTGGTGGAAGGCAGGGGGACGCTGGGTTTTATCACACACTCCCACGTCTTTGTGCTGAAGGCAGCGTGGCATTTGTGGGTTTTCAAAGCCGTGAGGTTGTTCTCGGGAATATTTCCCAGACCTCTGGAATCTGTCAGGCACAACCCCTCCCTCTGCAGTGCCTTGGACACTGGGCACGTGCTGGGTGTGGTTCACCTTAGACACACCTTGGGAGACCCTCAGGAAAGTTTTGAGCATTTTCTTAATTTAGAGCACTTCCAGTAAATCTGTGTGTGCTCAAATAGTTCAGCTGGAGTTGGATCATCCACAGGGAGGGTTAAACGGGGTGTTAAGTAAAAAGAAGGTTGTGTGTTAACTGGCTGTGTTCTGGAAAAGAATTAATTAGTGCCTGAGCAATGGTTCATTCGAGCCTCCCGTGCTCTGTGATACGAGCAGGGACACAAAATCAAGTCTCTCTTCGTCCTTCTTTGTTCTGTGCTGACGCTGCTCAGTGCACAGGGAATTTGGCTTTTATGCTGTGACTCCAACAAATGAAGACTCCAAAGCCTCCCTGTCAGGTTGTTGGAAGTGTGTGCACACAGGAAGCTGGGAATGGGAGCAGTTAAGAAAAAAAAAAAAAGTCTGCATTTATTGCCTGAGATCTGAAACAATGGAAATGAAGCTGCACATTCCACTTTTTCAAAGGTGGTGGAAGGGATTCAGAATTCTGACAGATCCCAGTAGTCTTTGGTGAGCATTCTGTTCTTAATCAACTGGGATTATTCTCCTTCCATCTTCTACAAAGCTGTAGAAGATGGAAGGAGAATAGAATGTGATGCCCAAAAACATCATTAAGAAAATTTGAATTTGTAATCACTTAGTAAATAGTTTGTTTTTCGGCAATACGCAGTTTGTCAGGAATTTGACATTGCATTGAAAGCTCCTGATTTAATTCTGTCAGCCTGACTTAATTTTCTGTTCTATATTTGCAATTAGTGGTAAAGGTTACACCTTAGGAGATGCTCTGGATTCCCGAAATCACATTAGTGACGAGTTATTTAATCAGCAGCACTATTTAAAGGTGCTTGAAAATAGCGTTGTACCACTATGGCTGTGAGAGAGTTTGGATGAGGTGTTAAAGACACGTGCAATGAAACAGGGATTAAAAAAAGCTGTGAGTCTAAAACAGGCAGTGGGATGCTAAGAATGTAGGGTGGTGGATGTCAAAAAAAAGTCGCTTGGTGGTTGCTACCTTTTCTTGAGGCAGAAACAGAGGGCATTTAGTCAGCAAAAGGAAAATGGAGACATTTTTTGTTGGTAGCTCAGATCTCCCTTTTCTTTCCTAGCAGTCTGTAGTCATGAGACAATAGAAATATCTTTATTTTTCACTGTTTAGCACTGTTCTGTGCATGCAGGGCAGAGGAAGTTGGGGAATTCTGATGGTGTTTATAAAGCTGCCTGGTGGTTGTGAGGAATCCTAGTGGCTTCTCCGCAAGGTCGAACAAGGAGGCAGCCTTCTCCTCCACATCCCTAGAGGTTCATTTGCACCTTCCAGAAGCCATCAAAACCCTGGCCCACAGGCTTTGAAGAGCAGCTGATAACTTATTATGTATTCAACTTCCATGCGGTGCTTCCCATATTTGTTGTTTGTCTGTCTCCTGACCTTATTTGTGGGATAAAGGTGGCAGTGAACATGGAAATTATCGTAAATACTGTGTGTGCTTGAATGGGGAGAGCAAATGAATGGCAGTAGATAGCAACGTTTATTGTGTCAAGTCTTTGGGATGTCATTTATGTGTAACTACTCCTAATTAGTGCCATTCAAACCAACTCAAACGACTCCAGAGCAGATGCCAGTTGTTGCAAGGGATGAGCCTGGGTAGTTGTCATTTTGTACAGTCAACTGGCACTTCGAGCTCTGACAGATCAGAGATGGGGAAAGGTTTCAGTGCTGGTGCTCACAGACACTTTTAATTGGGAACGTTTCTCTTAATAAACTCTAATTGGGGCATGTTGCTGTTGTACCTGGGACGGTGAGAAACGACACAACCAAGATCCGGAGAAAATGGCTTATTTAATTAATTATAAATCGGTTTATATAACTTGATTCGCAAGAGTAGCATTGTACTATTGGTCCCTTGGTCAACCACCTCCTAGAATGATTGGTGGAGGCTATTCAACACCCATCTCAAAATATTTTCTTTAGTGTACCATAACAATACTAACTGAACAACAGCAGGTGCAAAGATAAAGAATTAGTTTACAAAAACCTGTAGCAGTGTTTTGCATCGTTTTCGGGAGAGACACAGAGTTCTCACAGAATGCTGCAGAAAGCTGAAAAATCCCTCTACTAAAACTTTTCAGTGTCCATAGTGGCACTGTTGCTTCTTGGGTGAGAGTTGCCCTTCCCTTGGGCCTCAGTTACTCCTCGTGAGCAGCAGGAGCTTCCAGTTCCTCCTCTGTGTCATCCCTGGAAAATGGGCACCATCTCCCAGTTCCTCCTCCATGGCATCCCTGGAAAATGGGCACCATCTCCCAGTTCCTCCTCCGTGTCATCCCTGGAAAATGGGCACCATCTCCCAGTTCCTCCTCCATGGCATCCCTGGAAAATGGGCACCATCTTCCAGTTCCTCCTCCGTGTCATCCCTGGAAAAGGGGCACTGTGCTTCATCCTGGTTGGGAGCAGCACTAGAGAATGGGGTGCCATCAGATACCCATCCAAGAAAGAGCAAATCCCCAAACTTCAAGCATGGGAATCTTTTTTGTAGGAAATGTGCTGAAAAGTAACCTAAATTAGTGACCACCTCAGCCGAAACCCTGGTGACAAATAATTTAAGTGGAATCATTCGGTGATAATTTTCCTTTTGATTTGAATGCAATTTATAAACATAAACAAAGAGCAAATATAGCTTTGGGTCAATTGACATCCCAATAGCAAAGGCTTCACTTTGCAGTGATGCTCGCCCCACACTCTAAATTGCCTTTTATTTAATTTAGACTCTCCAGGAGGCTGCCACTCTTCCGTGGCTGAAGCAGCAGCTGTAGCGCAGTGATGAAGCTCAGGAAAAGCCGAACATCTCTGGCACTGCTGCGAGTCTTGGCAGAGCAATGGGAAAGATCCTCTTGGTATTGCTAAGAAAACAACCTCCTGGCTTTTATAGCAATTTTCTCAGTCATCACCATAATACTCTGCACTGGGGGTTTCGATTTTAAAAGCAGTAATTTTGGATGTTTCCCTAATGTAATTTAACGTGCTCTTTTTCAGAGGTATTTAAAGCCACGCTCAGGCTGCCTTTGCCAAGATAATGGTGAGAAAGTCTAAATAAGATTGAAACTTGATGTTTGCACTGCTGTTAAATGGAGCCAAGGTAGTGTGGGGCCAGAGGAGGTGCAGGTGCCAGGCTGTGATCCCAAGGCCAGTGGGATTAACCTCCCTGCCCGAGCTCTCCTCTCTCCTGCTTGTTCTGTGGGATGCAGGGCTGGTAATTGCTGTGTGCTCTCATGACCCAGGTCAGGCTGAGTTCTGATTAATTTTTCTGTCTCACACTGAGGGAAGGACTCTTGAAAACTGAGTTGAGGTGACAGCAGTAATAGCACTTAGTACAGATGTCTCCAGAACGACTCTCATAAGGAGGAGAGGTGAACTATTAACACTTCAGAAAATATTCGGGGTAGTTTGAGGCCTCTGCTTTGTGTCGAGGGAGTTCCCTTGGTTCCGTGGAGCTGTGCCAGTTCTCACAAATGTTTCCGAATAGTTCCAGCCTGATTCAAAGCCTGCTTCACTCCACCCTTGGGCACTTCTCGAGTTTCTCTTGGCCATGCTGAAAATAGATTTCTCTTTGGGATGCTTGTGTGAACCAGAGGTTGGCAGAAAGTAGAGGAGGATAAATTAAACAAGAGTGATGTTTTACCTTTAGTACGCAGTGCTGAGTTGTATCCCTGAATGGTGGAGATGGAGAGCTCGAAAAAAACATTCAGTGGAGAAGGGGTCTGGAAGGAAGGGTGATGCTAAGGAGCACTAAGGATGGTACAGAGTCCCCCAGGATGCTGGGAATGCTGTCCTGCCACACATGATGGGATTTGTCCCACTAGCACAGGGGAGGACTCTGGGGTCACCTCAGGTGAACATTCAGAGCTGAAGGAGTTTGGGGACCATCTCCTGAGCTGGTGGGCCTTGCACTTCTCATCTAGACACATGAGCTTCGTGCCAGTTTGGGTCCTCACTATATCTATTTCTTAATTAGTGTTAGCAATTACTCCCTCGAGTTGTTATAAAATTTAGGTGAATGATTATTTTCTAAATAGGAAAAATTGCAGTAGGTGAAAATTTCTCTGAGATGTTCATTCAAAAATATCTCTCTTAGGTTAAGTGTAGGCAACAAAGACATTTTGTGGTAACTAAACTAACTTTGTGTTAAATTTAGGCACGTGGGTTGTGTCTCCCGCTTGGACAAACACTTTGAATGCTGTAGGGAAGCTTCAGGAATAATTATTTCCATAGCTTAGCAGCACTCCTTGCATCCTCGGTGCTCAGGTCCTGAAAGGGGTCCCATGTAACAGCCCAGCTCTGAGGTGGTTATACAGAATTCTGTGCATTTTGAAGCACAACTCTGTGCACGAGTTCATCACTTATAGGACTGAAGTGCAATATGATTTTCCCAAGAGGCACTAAATCCCCACACTTCAGACAATAGACCTATTTCTCTTTAATGAGGAAAATTTCACTCTTGGCTTAACTCCCCTGAAGTTAATTTCTCTGACAATAAATTTGGCCCAATATGTCAATACAAACTTAACTCACTTGTGTTCATAGAGATTAACTCAACAGCATCTTATGTATGCCCAGAATAATTAGTTTACTGTCTCTTGAGGTTTATTTAATTAATTTAGAATGCTTTCCATTTAGAAGATACTTGCTGCAGAAACAGGTCTGTTGTAGATAAGAGAAACTGTAACTACTCCCTCAGTCTTGTGCTTGACTTGTTGGACAGAAAGCACTTGGAGCAGGGAAATTAATTTCCTTTTGTTCAAGCTGCTCTCCCCGAGCCTTTTTTATAGAATTCCAGCAACCTGGAATGGCTTTCTGCCTTAATATAATATTCAAATACATGGGGTATTTACATTTTAATAGTCCTGTGCTTCCTCTGATCAGCTAAGGACCATTGCAATACTTTTTGAAATTTGTTACAGCTTCAGAGAAGATAACTTATTTATAGGAAAGTCTTTCAGATCTGCAGTCAGACGCTGAATTTTTAAAGGCAGGGTATGTGTCAGAAGCTAAATAATTAAGATACGTGCCTTCTCAGCATTTTATTTCAAATATTAAATATTACATAAGAGATTTTTCCCTGTGGAAATCAAGCCTTTAAAGCTGTGCAGCCTCGGCCAGAAAATCACTGTATTGTACAGTTAAATTGGCACATCCTGAATCCTACAAATAGTTCTGAAAAAGTTCTTAAAATATTTCAGCATTCTGAATACTGCTTGCAGTTGTCTCTGTTTAGGAATGTGATGATAAGTTGTGGTTGTTACATCAGCTCACCCTTGCAGGGATCGTTTGGAAGCTCCAGGGGAATTTTTAAGCAAACTTTGGTATTTGGAGCAACACAGGTCGAGACCAGGCTGGGGCTTTCCATCCTTAGCTCACATAAAACCTGGGCAAGGTGTATTCCCTGCACTGCCGCCATGGGAAACGGAATTCCAGATGAAACGCAGCCAGTCAGTTCCTTCTGTTGTAAACCACTGTCCTCCGCTGGAAGGAATTAAAACTGCACGAATTCTCCTCAAGATCTCTGCTGCAAACTGCGAATCCTTTGCTGGGAGTGTTGCTGGCAGAGCAATCCTCTCCATCCTTACATCTTCCATAAATTCCTTAGTGTGGAATCGTCTTCAAAAACCACCTGAAGCTTTGAATTTCTCACGCGTCGTTTCCTCAAGTTTTGCTGGCATTTAAATGGATGCATCAAACAACTACGAAATGGTGGCCCAGGAAATGGCTGTGCCGAAGTTCTCTTCTCCAGCAAAACCTGGGCAATGCAAGGCGCCAGCAGAAATTTCCAGCAGCTCAGGTTGCAGCCCTGTCTCCGTTTACCAGCCCTGCGGTGCAGGGTAACGTTATCCGGCCCCGCGGGCTCATGGATACACCGGCAGCAAGCACTGCTCCTATCCGCTGCCTCCCGTCACCAGAACTCAGAGCTTGTTGCCTGCTTGCCACTTTCCCTGCGGGAAAAGACTCGGAAATCGCTGGTTTCCGTGAGATAAAGCTTCAGGAGGTTGGTTATAGAGGTTGGAGCTGGTCGCGTTCTCCCCCAGCAGCGACCTGCTTTAACTTCCACAGGCTGTGCTTAGACTTGGGCTCCTATCTCTGGAGGGTGGAAAACCAAGGCATCAGGTTCAGCTGAGGAATTACTTTCACCCTAAGTTGTTCCTATCCTTTTGCATTCTTTCCAAAGGGATGTGGGGGTGTTTGAATGGAGTTGGTGTTTGGCTCCCAGTGGGAGGCACTTCCCTGCTCCCCCTCCCAGCCCAAGTCGTGGCACAAACAGGTATGGAGCTCCCAGTGGTCCTCTCTGACTTCCCCATGTTTTGGCATTCTTCACATTTCCCATCAGCTGCACCTCTAACCTGGAAATTCAGCCTGGCTTTCAGTATAAAAGCTTTTTATACATCTATATAAATGTAGGTTATTTTCAGTTGAGCAAACACTGCCCTGTCAGTGCTGTATGCAACACACCCCGAAGGTTTGGGGTTTTCTCCCCAATTTACGTTTGTAGGAATATAACCAGATGTGTGCAGAAAGGTCACGTTTGCATCATTTGAGAACTCGTGTCTGGTTTTGGGAGGGTTTTGGTTTTGGAAGGCCGTGTGTACGTGCTGTGTGATTTACCTCACCCGGCAGGCCCCAGAGCAGGGAGTGCTGGTGACAAGCACTATTATATCTAATAAATATCTAATAACGTCTCTCATTATTTGTGAGGTGTTTGTCACTAATTATAACCAGGGCAGTTGAAGTGATTGGTTGGGAGTGTACCAAGATCAGTGCTGAGCAATCCCAGAGAGGTGACCACAGAGACCCAGGAATGGACACACTGGTGTCCTTGGCTCTGGCCATTCCTGTGCCAGCCTTTTAAAGCCCGTTCATCATTCCCTTCTCTTCCCTCTATGCCAAGGAGGTGCCTGGTGGATGAGACAGATCTGTAGTAGGAGGAATGTGTTTTTCACTGAGTTTTCAGCACTCTTGGGATTATGAAACATCAAAGGGAACTTGCATGAGGCAAGACAATGTGCCAATAACAGCCTCTGCCTGCTCTGCTGGGGCTGCAGCAGCTCCCAGAGTATTCCTGTCACTCTGGGAAGCAGGTGTAACTTACCTGCTTCTGTATTCAAGGATCATCTTCCACCCTTCCACCAGCTGCTGGGGGTTGAATGAAGGGGATGAATATCCAGGAATATCCTCAATAACGATAAAAGCCTTTGAAGTGCAAGTACTGGAGGGTGTTCTGGAAATGAGGAGGGAGCTCAGGCACTCCCAGGGATGCTGGTTCAACCCCAGGAGATCTACCAGGGTTTTCCTCCCCTTTTTTGGGTGCTGTGCAGGGCACCTGCCTCTGCTCCAGCACAGTCCCCTCTTCCCCTCAGCACCCTCAGGGGAATTTCTGGCTTTGCACCTACACTGGCACCCTTCACACGCACTTCTTCCTCCCACGGTCAGGTGTAAATCCTTAGCTTGGAAATCAAAGTGTGCAAATCAGCTGCTTATATCTTGTATTCTTAATGGAAAAGTTGAACTCAAATTGGATGATAAAACACTTTGAATAAATAACATCTCTGTGGGGACTCTAAGCTCAAGCCTGTTACAGGGTATTTCTTTTCCTTTATGAATAACATGGGTTTATTCCTTCATTTGTATTTCCTTTCTTTTTCCTTTCACCACACCTGTCTGCTCCAAGGAACCCAAATGATTCCATGCAGGAATGTTTAATTGTTGCTGTTTTGCTACATCCTGTATTTCTGGGAGATTTTGTGGCAGTAACACCTGGTGTAACATATCCTGAGAAATCTGACCCCCAGTTTCTAGACTTGACATTTATCAGTGCTCAGGCACCACGGAATTTGGCCTTCCTTGGTTCTAGGTTTTATACCCACAGTTAGTGCTGGGAAGGCAAAGAAAACCTGGTATCAGTCGGAGTTTTGAGAAAAATATTTCAAATCCTTTTCATTGGCTGGAACAAATGAGCCAAGGAGAAATATTAGGTGGTTCTCATTGTCTTTTTTGATTTGTTGGGTTCTTAAGGCCCCTTGTCCATGGATTTAATTGACAGGAGCAGGTCAGTTGTTCTCTGCACTCCCGGATTGCAGGGTCTGCGTGTTGGTTGTCCCTCTGTGCAGGCTCAGAGCTGCAGAACTCAGCATCCTCCTTTTTAGGCTCTACAAGATTTTACTGTTATGTTCAACTTGTAACATCTCAGGAAATGACATTTTTTTCCCTGGCGCTACAACTTTTACAACGCCATGCGAGAGAAGTTACAGCATCTCACAGAAATCTTCCCAGGCACTGGGACCAAAACTGAGTGGTAAGGAAGACTAGAAGTGAACTTTACACCACAGCTCTTTTTAACTTTGAAGTGCTTCTCAGGGTTTTTTTGTTAGAAACCATTTTTTTTTAAATTTAATTTTTTGAGCCAATCTTTGTAAGCAGCACAATTAGAACAGATGAACAGTTGACTTGTCAGTTGCAGCTTTTTGCCTTGCCTATAGAAACATTTTTATACAACACTGTAATTACCTTTATTGAAAAAAGAATGAATAGTTGTTATTTAGAAATCAGCACAGTCATGCAGGACAGTCTGGTAACTTGTAAGTGCAATTTGTGTTTTCCAAAGTTGTTTTTATTAGGATCTGTAAGGTTATAATTAAAGTAGCACTGAAAAATCCTGGCTACAGAGCAGGTCACACTTGAAGCTGAAGTTCAATTGCTCTGCTGGAAATTGGGAATTAAAATACCAGCATATAATAGTTAACTAAAAAGAAGGATAATTATGGAAATCCAGAATGGTTTGGGTTGGAAGGGACCTCAAAGCTCGTCCAGTGCCACCCCCTGCCATGGGCAGGGACACTTTCCACTGTCCCAGGGTGCTCCAAGCCCTGTTCAACCTGGCCTTGGACACTTGCAGGGATCCAGGGGCAGCCACAGCTTCTCTGGGCACCCTGTGCCAGGGCCTCCCCACCCTCACAGGGAGGAATTCCTTCCCAATATCCCATCTCAACCTACTCTCTGTGGGAATCCATTCCTCTTTGTCCTGTCGCTCCAGTCTCTTGTAAAAAGTCCCTCTCCGTCTTTCCTGCGGGCTCCCTTCAGGCAGGACAGAGAACATTTGAAAAGAGCTAACGGGGTAAAAAAAAGAGCAATTGGGGAACACATCGATAAGAGGAGCCTGTTTGCTTTCCTGTGATTGAGATCAGACTGTGACATTTTGTGTGTGAAAGTACGGAATCTAAATATAACCATCCCCACGGTATTTTCTGGTGGGTTTTTTTATCTTGCAAACTGCCAAGAATGCTTGAGATTCGTGCATTTTGTTAGTTTGCTGATAATAAAAGAAAATCATTATCAGGCCAGGTTATTTGTAGTTTTTTCCAAGGGAAAAAAAAACAACTTTCACTCGCTTTTGTAGCATTTTGTTTCCTGCCATAAAAGCTTATGGGCTTATGGGCAAGAGCTGTGGGCAAGATCCACCTGCTAAACATCAGAGTCACTAGAAATCTTCATTACCACTGAAATAAGATTTACAATGAGACTGAAATTAATGCAATCCCCCTACAACATTTAAAATCCTCCCACAATTGCTTAAATCCCTGTCTACGTGTGTGTTGTTTTCTCAGCTTCAGGCCCACAAGTCACTGGTTATTTATTTTCTGACGGTATTTAAAGATAATGTTTTTGTACCTATTCCTAGAGGTTTGATGTTTTTTCCAGATCTGGAGGTTTATGGCATGAGGAGATCCAAAATAAAGGACCTTTAATGTGATCTTTCAACTGTGTGTAATTTTAGAAGTGACTGGAAGTTAGAATACATTTAATTTTCTGAATTCCTTCCCAGGAAAGTGACAAACTGGGTCCAACATGGCCATGAAAACGGTGCCTTTACTCATCCTTAATTTTGTGTTGCGTGTTAGAAGTGAGAGTTTTCAAGCCCCGCTGCTGTGCCCTCCTCATGCGTGCCTGTTAACTCGGAATAGCCTGCTTTGGATTTCTCCATGAAATCCCTGCGCTGACACGGAGCCACGGAATCTCTGGGCTCGGGAAAAGCTGATTTTAACCAGCGTGAGCCACACAGGGCAGCTCCACTCTCTGGAGATGCGTTTCCACCAGAGTCTGGTCCTGTGTTGCAAAAAGATCATATCTTTTTGTACAAGTATAATTGGAAAAAAAAAAAGTTAAATGTACTTAGGTGGGTTTTACATTTTGAGCCTGCACCAGAGCTTTGTGTTTCATGTTTCTCATCAGTGTTCACATTCCCAGCTTGCCCCTTGCCTTGCATCAGCCCTGTGGTATTCCTGCCGTGGTTCCTACATTCGTGGATATTATTTGTGGATATTCTCTCTGTCTCTGTTTACATGAAGGCACAATTATGTGACAGAGCTGAGCGAGAATAAACACTTCTGATCTACGGCGTGACATTTATTGCACCAACTGCGTGTAATCCATGTTGGATTAGTTTCTCCTCTTTTCTCCAGGAACAAAACTTCCTGGGATTAAGGAAAAGCCAAACACTGGCGATACCTGGGCACGTAAGGGTCAAGAAGGATTCTGCTGCTAATGGCTTGAGCATTATGTTATGCAAACATGAGAGCTGTAAAAGCCCAGAGTGCGTGGCTGCGTTTGCTCTGAGGATAAACAATCCTTGCTACGAGGATAAACAGAACCTTTTGACCATCGCTGGCTTTTGTACAGACCATTGCCATGAAAACCTCTGCTTGCCACTGCAGCGATGCACAGGAATCCTTCTGATTTCGGGAGTTTTCACAGCACTGCTCCTTCATTCCGTGGCTGCTTGTGCACGTGCTCTGTTTGGTGAGGCACTGGTGCTGTGAAATGGGTTTTTAGCGCTTTGGATGCTGCAAGTTGGGACTTTCGTCACCCTCTCCAGTTCCCAGTGTCAGCACAGCTGTTTAGGAAACACATCTGGAATCTTGCCTGGCTGGCTTGGGACTGGCCATGGGGTATTTCACACTTGGCTTTGGTGCCACCACTGCATGGGAATTCCAGGGCAAATTAACGAGCTCAGAGATCCGTAATTACTTGTGTACAGCGTGGGATATGCCAAATTGAGATGGAAACGGCTTCATTTTTCCGTATGTTTGTGTTTTGCTGGTCTTCAATCAGAATTCAAATCCCCACTGTGCCAGAGAGTGCAGTAATGTCTAATCACAATTTGTAAGCACTGAGTGGGCATAGGAGAGGGGGAGAATATGGGAAGCTCAGATGATATCCCACAGATCACAGATCATTCGTATTTATTGGGAAACAATCTGCCTAATGACCACACGTGGTTTTCAGGTAAATAAATATGTTCCAGAAAGCATCCTGTGTTTTCCTTCCTGGAATTGCAGCTTTTGGACAGCTTGTTTCATCTATCCAAAGGCAACTTCCAGACAGAATTTTACTATTAACGAAAATCCTCATGGTCTGTTGCAGCACCAGGGCACGGGGGCCTTTGTTTTATGCCATTAGGAAAATTATACCCCAAGTTTTCCAGAAATACTTTAATATAGTATTAAAGGAGTTTTGTTGTGAAGAGCAAATATCCAGTGATGCGGGCTGTGAAAATCAAAGTTGGCTGCAAACAGCTTCATTACCTGCCTGTTTGCCATTTTTTATCTTCTCCCAGTACTTCTATGCTTCAAATCCTTCCTGCTGGGCACTTTTCCCTCTTTTAAGTGGTTGCTTGCGAGGCCAAACTCGGCTGTACCATTTTCTTTCCTGCACCTGAATGAAACAGCGAATCCAGAAAGCGCCCTTGGAGCCTGGAGAATTGAATTTCAGATGCCTCTTTTCTTGTTTTCAAACAGCAAGAACGCTGCTCTGGGTGCTCGGTGTTCCCTCCTCCTGCCCCAGGAAGCTCCCTGTTGTCCCTCTCCCAGGGAAATGTCCCTCCTGGATGAACTCCCTGGCGCTGGGCTGGGTTTTGTGCTGTAGCAGTGAGTCATGGCTGCAGAAAGCCTTTTCAAGGGCAAGCCAAGGGTGTTGGAGGCAGCAGCTCGATGAAGCCAGGATTCAGGACTAGTTCAGCGCTTTCCAGCCTCGAGGAATACGGCTTGAAGAAGCTGAGGCCTCGGGAGGGGAGCTGCTCGCTCAAAATCAACAGAAGCCGAAGCTTTAGAGGCGGTTCCGTGTGGAGATGTTGTATTTGGGTCCTGTGACGTTGCAGCAAGCAGGGTTACATAAAGCACAGCAGCTGCAGTCTGCATTCAGGGGCAGGGGGACAGCGGGTGGGCAAAGCAGAGTGCCAGAGCACGGAGAGGTGTTTAAAGGGATATTTTAAGGACAAGAATTTCTTAGGGGGGGGAGCTGATAGGGAGCTTAATAACTGCCTCAGCCTGGCATTGCTTCTTTTTAATGTGTAAGGAGATTTTAAATAGGATTTACAGCTGGGCGATTGCATCTGGCTTCTGTGATGGGTCAGCCCTGAGAAGTGCCGAGTGTGGCTCTTTTGGGGAGGAAGGGCAGCTCTGCTAGGAAAGGGTCACCTCTGGAGCCAGGCCTGGCACTGGGCACCGTCCCTGGGCTCTGAACCCTCTGCTTCCCCCACGCCAAAGCTGTCGCTGCCCTCGGGGGCGGGACCAAGCTCTAAATCAGGTGTTGATAAAGCAAACCGGTCCTGGAGGCATCTGCACCCTCACTGCAGCTGGAAATCCCTGCTGGCAGCGGGTGTCCGGCTGGGTTTCCTGGGTGGGTGAAGCTGGGTGCCAGAAGTGGTTCCCAGCCTGGGGGGCACATACAGGGCCCTGCTGGGGCTTAGGGGGCTCGGGCTGCACCCTGGGGCCCTGTGGCTTTGCCTTCCTTCCTCCTGTGGTTGGATTTAGGAGGTTTGGTGAGCTCTGTGCGTGGTGAAGTCAGAGGCATCGAGTGCCTAAAGCTGCAACAGGCAGAGCAAAGCCCTTTCTGGTGGGAGAACCAGGGAATCCAAGAACTTCCCAAGCACCATTTGTGGAGGAATTTGCTCTGTGTTGGTTCTGGTTACATGCTGACTGTGTTAGTGACTGTATTTGGTTATAGAACATGGTTATTAATTAATTTTGTGTTCCCGAGAGAACAGCGTGTTAGGTGGACTGGACTGATGGTTTTGCATCAGTTTATGAATCACCTGTTGCCTTCAGCCAGTGACAAAGGGTTTCATGTTTTGCAGATTTAGTGTTTTGACAGAGCTGAGCATGAGAGAAGCACGGTGAAACGTTCCCTGTTTTTATCAGGGCACACGATGGTCTTGTGTGCATCATCCTGACTGCATGTAAATAAATAAGTGTGGTGGATATTTATCTCCAGGCAAAGAACCTCTGTTTTCACAGCATTCATCTATAACAGCTGAACAAGCTGGGTGAATTCGAGATCATTTTCAAGATCCAGCACTTTTCATCTCAGGTCACTGTGATCAAATTCACCCTGACTCAGGATTACCTTCTCCTGGCAAATCAGTCCAGCCCAGAAGCGGGGGGAAAGGTGAGGGGATCAGACATAATTGGTCCCCTTGTTGAATGAATTGCTCAGATACCACGATCTGAATGAAATCGTAATCCCTTCTCACTTTTACCAGCCAGGTCCAACAGGTCAGAGTTTGGTAGGGCAGTGAAAAGGAGCTTGAATTACCCACCCTGGGCTGGATCAGGCAGTGAGGGCTGGCAGGCAGTGAACTTCGTATGCACTGAGCTTAATTGCAATTAAAGGCTGTGGCTCAAACAAAGCTCAGGAAGTTAAAAGATTAATGCTGTTAGAGTATTTTTATGTTCTGCAAGCCTGTTCCCACAATACCAGAAATTGTTCATTTGTCTAATGAGGGGCACAGAAATGGAAAGACTTATTGGCAGTTGCTATTAATAGGCTCACGTAATTACTTCTGAATTTTTCTGTTGTCTGCTGGTTTTCGTAATCATTAAATGAATAGAGGATTTTTGTTAAGATTCTCAAAGTCTTGCAATGTGAGGAATATTTTGTTTCCTTGAGAGGGCTTTTCTTCACTGAAGAAGAAATGAGCCTGCAGAGTACGTGGTGCTCTTGGCTGTCTTTGAAGACTCTCCTGACAGGATGTGGGTATTGCTCCATGCTGATCTCCCAAAAATTTGCTTCATTTGTGCTCTTGCTTCTTGCTTAAAAGGGGCAAACAAGCGAAAAAACCCTCCCAAAGAGGTGTGTGAGGCTAAATCACAGCTGTGGCCTCGGAGGACAGAGTGCAGGGATTTAGAAGGAGGAGGGTGAGCAGTGGGAGCTCAGAGGGAAGGAGGAAGAGCTCTCTGGTATTTATCAGTGGCATCGGTTTCTGAGATAAAACGAAGGGGAAAATGAGGAACGTGGAAAAGGAAGAGGGGGAAGATCTGTTCAGGCGGTCCTTGGGAAGAGCAGTAGACACTGGAGGTGCATGGGGAGGCAGAGGAAAATAGAAATGCGTTTGACAAAAGGGGTATTGGAATTAGGCAACACACACAGACACACAAAGTCTGCCTTTGAGCATCCAGAGTGTCTCAGCATTCAGCTCCTCTCTGCTTTTCATTTACATAACCTGGAGAAAACAGATGCGTGCTCAAGATGTCTGGCTGAAAGCAATGACTTCATCCTCAGCCCTGTCGGTTCAAGGTCTCTGCACTTCCTGCATTCCCCAGGATAATTTCATAGCAGAACAGTGTTATCAGTGCTATTTAAATTGATAACAGCCTCTAAATGCTGCTGAAGCATCCGTTGAAATCGGGTCTGATTTTCTTGCCTCTTGGTTGGAGTTAATGTGTGCCGTGCTGAAGGGATGCATTAATGAAGCTTCCTTCTCTCCTGCAATGACAATTCTCCAGGCCCAGGCCCTTCATGAATGAATAATGATGGAACAGAGGAGGCACTTGGGTCATTTTATCCTCTGAGAGCAGCGAGCAGTCCCGAAGAGAACGCTGCAATGCAGCTATAAGCAAAACTGTACAGATGACAAAGTGCCTTTGAATCACAGGCCGTGTTTCTGGAACATTTTGGGTTTTAGGAAGATTGCCAGTTTCCCAAAGCATTTTTTTCTTAGGCACAGAATCTTTTTTTTTTATTTTTTTTTTTATTTTGCTCTTTCAGAAAGACTTATTCCAATGCCTTCTATTCTACCAACTTGGAAACCTGAGCTTCAATAAAAATAGGAAGTGCTTGATCCTGCTGTGTTCAGCAGCCATTGAAAAGGACTTGGGGAGACTTCTGTTTCATAATATTTGTACAGCAGTTGGCTCGTAGTAATTTGCATGAGATTTTGGACTGTGAATTTGGATTGACTTTCCCCAAAACGTTTTGTGAGAGGCAGGAGCCACACAGGAAAAAATAACCTGACAAGTCAAGGAACAGAGCAGAGCAAAGCCTACTCTCCTATAGAAAATCAAAATAGAATTTCCAATTAAAGATACTAATGAGACGAGTGAACGATTCTACATTAAGTTAGGAAAATGTTTTAAGTGCTCCTTTCCTTGGGGTGAGCATAACCAGGATAACTTCATTTTTCCATCTCTTTTGGTGTAAAGAATGTAATTAATTCCTTAAGTGGCTGTTATCTAAATCTGTGCCTCTCTGTTACATGATAAAAGTACTTAAGTGCTTAGAATTCTGCTCCCTTTTGGTATAATAAAAATGTTGGGTTTAGTTGCCTTTTTTTTTGAACCTCTTTTTGCTTCTTGGTCTTTTTGTTTCTTTTTACTTGCAAGAATTTGTTCCTGATTTAACAACGTAAATTATTGTGTTCTCTCAACACAGTAAATTTTATTGTGTTAACCCACGAATTCTTGTGGCACCACGTGCGGATCAGCTCCCAGTTTCCATCCTGTGGGATGAGGAGGGGCCTGGCTCCAGCAGCACCTTGGACGTGCTCCGGTGAAAGGGGGCTCAGCAAACTCAGTCCAAGGGATTCGCCTGCTCTCAGCTCTGCGTTTGTTCTGGAAGATCTATCCCCTAATAACCACTGTGGATTGACTCTTGGTGGGCATGTTCTTACTCTGGATCCAGAGGCCTCTTCCCAGGATGAAGCAAAGCAATGAATCAATGGGCTGGAAGTCAGACGGGATGGGGGGCACAATGTAAACAGAGGGAACTGCTGGGCAAGGGAGAGCTTTCAAGCCATGAATGGATTAAATGGCTTCTCACAGGAGACCTCCTTGTCACTAAAAACCTAAGCTTCCAGATGTATAATGGAGGTTAATGAATTAATTAATAACTGTTGGGGTTATTTGGGGGGCATTAAGAAAATGCAATGTTTGTTTACTCAGTGAAGCTGCCCAAGGATGTCTGTTAATAGGAATTTGGTGCTTCTACTGTGATAAAATGCAATATTTTGTTTTCTGCTGATGGGTCTAACACAAATTCATAAACATTTGCAATGTGAGCACACTTCTGCCAGGGCTTTGATCAGAACTGCGTCCTCAAACCCTGAATGTGCACTGGCCAAAGGACACACAAGATTTTCAACTTCTCAAACCCCAGAGCACAAAATTAAAATGAAGGAAAAAGTCATTTTTAGGGTAAAGAACACAAATACAGAGATACTGTGACCAAATAAGTGAAGAGATTTGAACAGAGGCCCTTTCCCACTTTTGTCACCTTGAATGGAATTTCACTGTAGCTGAGTGATTCTCAGGGGCTTTTTGGATTGCTGGAACTCCATCTTTTCTATCCCAAAAGTGTTTCCTTTTTTCCTTTTTTGCTTTTGTCGTGACTGAGAACTGGCAGAACTTGAAGTGGGCCCAGTTTGGTGGCCATAAAAATTCCAAGGAGCCCTTGGCTGCTTCTGGCTCGCAGCTGCTGCAGCTGATGACCAGGAACACCTTCCTGCAGGCTCTGACTTTATAGTTCAATTTAATCTTTCATTTGCACTGGAAAACAACCTGGAGAAGCTCAGTAGTGATCAGATTGGGCATTCAGATTGTGTTAGTTGTGTGGAGGGCTAATCAAGGTGATTGACAATTTGTGCTTCATGGCAGACAGAACCCATTCTTTTGGGCTTTTTTTTTTGTGTTAAACTGGGAGATGTCTGTGGGTGTTGCGCTCCTGGTGGAGTTCTGCTGCATGGGGGTATAGGAATAAAATAATGCTCTATCCCACAGTACATCCTGGGATTGCTTTGGTCACAGCTGATATTTTCTCATCACTCAAAGCAGGAGTGGAGAAAACATTGTCACTTTTCATGGTATTTTTATTAACTTTATGTAAGGCTGAGAGCTCTTTGGAATAATGAGATTGTATTGGTTCCAGGGGTGCCATCATCCCAACTAAAACACTGCTGCTCCTGGGGAGTCCCCTGCTCTGCTGCTCAGTGACACCCGGACACCTTTTGTGGACTGAATCGATTAATTGCCATAAGACATGAAAGTCCTGAGGCTCTCCTTGCATCTTCTCTTCATTTAATCTGGAAAATGAGGCAAGAGGGAGCTTGTTTGCCTTGCTGCATTATCAGTGCCCAGTGACTGCCAACTTTGAGAGTACATCTCTGTTCAGTTTTGGGCTGGTCACTGTAGCAGAGCTCGTGTTGGCATTTTGGATGGAATTTTACAGCCTCTTTCACTTCTCTTCTTCCTCTAAGTCTCTATTTAAGTCTGCAGGAAAGGCAGACGATGATCTGAGACGTACAAATGTTTATGAGTTTGTGTTAGCCACATCAGCAGAAAACAAAATATTGCATTTTATCACAGTAGAAGCACCAAATTCCTATTAACAGACATCCTTGGGCAGCTTCACTGAGTAAACAAACATTGCATTTTCTTAATGCCCCCCAAATAACCCCAACAGTTATTAATTAATTCATTAACCTCCATTATACATCTGGAAGCTTAGGTTTTTAGTGACAAGGAGGTCTCCTGTGAGAAGCCATTTAATCCATTCATGGCTTGAAAGCTCTCCCTTGCCCAGCAGTTCCCTCTGTTTACATTGTGCCCCCCATCCCGTCTGACTTCCAGCCCATTGATTCATTGCTTTGCTTCATCCTGGGAAGAGGCCTCTGGATCCAGAGTAAGAACATGCCCACCAAGAGTCAATCCACAGTGGTTATTAGGGGATAGATCTTCCAGAACAAACGCAGAGCTGAGAGCAGGCGAATCCCTTGGACTGAGTTTGCTGAGCCCCCTTTCACCGGAGCACGTCCAAGGTGCTGCTGGAGCCAGGCCCCTCCTCATCCCACAGGATGGAAACTGGGAGCTGATCCGCACGTGGTGCCACGAGAGAATGGGGTGAGCAGGAAATGATGGGCACAGTGCCACACAGGTGACAGTGGGAGCACTGTTAGGGGTGCCAGAGCTCTCGTTGTTGTGCTGCTCCTGGGCTGAGGGGTTTCACCCTTTGGATGCTCCAAAAGCACCTCCCAGGCTGGGCAGTGTGCTCACAGGGACATCACTGCCGCTGCAGGAGCGGGAGCAGCGCTGAGCAGCGCTTGCAGATGGCATCATGATCACAGCGCTGTGTTTTCCTCAGCGTTCTCACATATTTTTAGCCCCCCCCTCCCCTGGATAGGCAGCAGGGACTGCAGAGCCGGGGCGAGGCCAGCGCTGTGTAGGTGACACAGTGACATCGCTCACAGGAGCTCTGGGTGACACTGACAGAGACATTGAGAGCTGCCAAGTAGCAGCACTTGGGGGTAACACCTCAGGAAAATGCAGTTTGGTGCTGTCTGGTTTATTTGTTGGGAAAGAATCGTGCCAAGGAAGCAGCCTGGGCAAAGCGGCTTTTGATATTTCATTTTAACTTCCTTACAGACGTCACAAGAACGTGTCCCATTGGAATATAAATTTATTCTTCTGCCTTGTGTTTTTATGTTAAGGATTAAAGCACCCTGTGAGGAATGGACTGCTTAACCTACACGTGCCTGGCCTCATCAGAAACCCCCTCTTTTCCGTGCTGTTGTTGTTGTCAGAGCATCTGTTGTTATGCTGTGTTACTTTTACCCTTTTCCAATAGGCTTCATCAAATAAATGCGAGCTCCAGACCCCTGGAACTGCTGATGCCACAGAAACTGTGGTGATTGCAGTGACAAATAATAATAGGAAAGTTTCTTCATGGAAGAGAGATCCTTTCCCTCCCTGAAAAAGAGACTTTCAGCATACTCCAAAAGAGCCTTGTGCTGGGTTTAAAAGTCTGTCTGATGTGTGTTGCAGAATGTCTCCCTCGCTCAGGCCACGCTTTGCCAGGTTCATGTCCTTTATTCCTTTATTCCTTTGTTGTTTTCTCAGGCTGCTGTGAGTGCCACCCTGAGCGGACGCACAAAATCATGGGAAGTCTTTAGCAGTTTAAACCACGTCACCCTGAAAGCACTTTCTGGTGTGAGAGGGCAGCTGAGGCTCTCCATGGTACCCCTCAGCTGTATTGAACTGGTCACCTGGCCACAGCTCCTGGGACATTTCTGTGGCACCAACAGCCTTTGAACACAACGTTGAACACTGGCAAAACTTTGAAGTCACTCCAAAAACTGTGACGAGATGGAAAAAAAAACCGAAGGTGAAGGTTTTTGTCACCTGTGAAGAGCTGCCAGTGCAGATTGTGGGTTTGTGTGGGGTCACCCAGCGGCTGCAGTCCCCAGGCTCAGTGTCCTGGTCACACAGGGGACACGTGGCTCCATCCTTTTCCTCTCTCTCTCCTGCAAGGAGAGGATCCAAACACAGCCATTCCCTGCTCTGCTGCCTGCCCGTGGCGAGCTCTGGTGCTGTGGGTGGGTTGCTGGTGCTGGCACCAGTTGGTTGCACCTCTCCAGGGCTTAGAGGAGCCCTGGCACGTGGGGAGCTCCCAGCTGGCAGTGCCTCCATGCAGCCACTTGTGCCACACAACCACAGCTCCCTACGGAGCGTGGCTGATGGAAATGCTTCCACTGGGACTCTTGCATTCCCCAGGCTGTGCTGGGTCCACGCAGACAGGCACAGGCTGCCTCTGTCAGCAGCACTGCTCCACTTGTGGCGTGGGAACAGGGATTCACAGATGGATTTCAGGGCTCTTTCTCCTGTGGTTGCCACCGGCTGTTTTTGTGAAGGAGTGAATTTTTTTTGTAGGGTCCAGTGAGAACGATGATAGGAGATTATAAAGATGTGTTAATGAAGGAAAGCTTTCCCCTTTGACGTTATGATGCCATTTATTCCTTGATCTTTTTCTTGACAAATCCTTTGGACCTCCTCTGTTAAACTTCTATCGTTGCTCCTTGCTGTGACCTGATGGATGTGTCAGTGCTTTCCAAGCCTGACCCACAGAACAGGCACTTAAGTGTGTCTGAAGATGTAGCCAGGGATGTTTGATTTCATTTAAATATTTAGAGCAAGCAAAAGCTTTCACCTTACCTGGAACCATCATATTGTTATAACTCAGCACTGTAACCCCACGGCTTTGATAATATTTCCTTCATCTTCTCAGTCCGCATCATTGAAATGGTCCCACCTTGCACATCTGTGCTTCAGCAGGAAATCAGGGCTTTGTGGGGTAATACAAAATGCGCAGAGGGCATTTGTATGGTCCACTCTAAATCCTAACGTTGCCTTCTGTGGGAGGGAAATCTTGGCTTGGTTTTAATAACCAAAAAAAAGAGGTTGGAAGAAACTTTCTCAAGGCTTCGACTACCTGGAAAGTGGGGATGGGGGAAAGAAAACATTACATTCCCTCATTCTCTTTCCATTCAGAAGCTGAAGTTCTGAGATGCTGAACACACCTGGAGTATCCAGTGTCTGTGGGGTATCCCAGTGGCTTGGGATTGTTTGGTTTGGCTGCCAAACCCTTCCATAGCCTTCAGTTTAGCTGCCTCTCAGTGCTGGGTGCACATCTGTGCTGTTACTGCTCTGGTGTTTACGTATCTAACGTAAAAAAGGGATTTTTATTGGCATTTTATTATCTCATCGGTGATGGGTGGGATGATGGGTATTTATTCTAGATTATTAGTATTTATTCTAGATTATTAATATTTATTACAATCATTGCCCTGAATCTAATGGCTTTATTGTACTTGATGTTACATCATGACAGAGCAAAAGAAAAACGTGTCCAGGAGCCAGGGGTACCCAAGGTGAGACGTGTGTGGATGGTTTAGTGATTATCAAATGGGGTAAGAGCTGAAGGAATGGTTTCTGGTGGGATAATTCTCTTCCCCCTCAGCAGCCACACTCCCACTGACAGCAGAACGTTTGTAGGAGAGAAACCTGATTCCTCTTTCTCCATCCCGGACCTCTGAGCTCTCACTGAATGCTTTATCAGCCTTTGCAGAAAGCTTCTTGCTCTGCGTTTAGGCAAGAAAAACATTACTCATCTGCTGCAGTGCATGTCTTGCCTTTAATATTTGATGTCTCATCTGTTGCCCCAGTCTTGGCTCGTGTTTATGTGCTGCACATAAGTCCAGTCATTAGATTATTATGAAATCATGGATATCTTTCACATGAGTGGCTTTTTTGGGGCTGTTTTCAGCCGCAATCCAGAACCATTTCTGGTGCTGCTGTTATTGCTCATCTTATGTAAACTGTTTGTTCCTGCTGAACGGCTTCATTTCAGGGCAGTTTTACTTTAAAAAGAAATTAGAAGATGATGGAAGAAATAAAACCCCAAGTGGCTGGACGGGGAGGGGAATTAAAGATGCCATGGAGCGCTCTGTGCTTCTGGGCAGTAACAAACCCTGCCTGGTGTCTTGCAGCTGAATGTAAATCAGCAATCTCAGAGGATGGGAATTCACTCCCCTGAACTGCCACTGACCTGTCTGGGGCAGGAACCTCAGCCTTTCCCTGCCTCATCAAATTGAGAGAAACTTTTCTAGAATTTCTACAGATGGAGAGATGGGAATTCATGGCAGAAGTGCAAGCTGTTCTGTACCCGTGGCTAACACTGACATTAGACAACCAGTCTGTGAGAACAATTGTTAAGCTTTTCAGTTCCTTTACTTTTAAACCTCATGGAATTAGAGAGGTATTTACATACTTTGTGTGATTTAAGTGATGTCTTTGGTTGCACCCTGTCAGAGGGAAGGTTTCTAGGAGAGTTTTTGTAGCCAAGTTGTTGGATTTGGGCTGCTGAGGGGTGGCAGAGCTCAGAGGGCAGGACAGGGCGGCTGGGCCGCTTGTTGCTGTCAGATGTGAAGAGGGAGGATGATTAACGAGGAAATGGAGGGAGAGAGAATGAATTTCCTGTTTCTGTGCCCTCTTTTCTGTGTGTTGGCTGTGTGGATCTGGCTGTAAAGTATTTGACTCCAGGAGGTGCTGAGTCCTGCAGGGTTCTGCCCCCAGAATAGTCACAGCAGCGGCATAAAGCTTGCAGGACACGCACTTGGATGACTTGGAATGCCAAAAGCTTTTAATTTTTGGATGTATTTCTTAACATTTATCTAAAAAAAGAGCATGCAAGTGGCATTAATGAAAAGGGGTAATGAGATTCATTACACTTAGAGACAGCTTTGTAGTCCTGAGATTAGAAGGAAATTATTATTTGTTGAGGTTCATTCAGTAGTGAAATTCCAATTCACCTTGCTGGAATTAGAAGATGCTCTCATTAAACTCCCTCTTATTGATGGACAGCATTCTCTCAACTGACTTCATTTTAATGTGACCTGAGCAGAATTTCAATGTACTGCATGGAAAATCTTTTCCAGGCAACACACACGGTAGCACTGGGGGGTCACAGAGGCAACTGTTCCAGGGGTGAATATTCCCACTTTGTGTTTCCCATCTTTGCTGTGTGTTTTACTTGGAAAACAATCCTCTTGTGTCAGTTTAATGCAGCCTGTGTTTTTGTGGCATTCCAGGTGTTTGTTTTCCTTAGATAAACACAGGTTGTGAAGAATTCCTGACCTAAGGAAGGCTGATGCTGGGTTACATCACAGTGATGACATCATTATACCTTAGGGAGAAACCAGACCTTCCCTAGCATTTGATCCAAACCATAACAGCGATCATGGTTTACTGGGAGTGTGTCCTTGCCTTCCCCAATTCCTTAGGTAGGGGCAGGTTCCTAAGGCAGACCTCAGGAACTAAATCTGTTGGTTCCAAGCTCTTCATTTGAATTGAAAATGTGACATTTCCAGCCCTTTCAGTCACTGTTACAGAGATGCTGCTGCTTAGATCGCTGCTGAAGTGGAAGAAAAAAAGCCAAGTTATTTCTTGCTTTTTGGAGAGGGAAAAGCAGAGAAAACTGCTTCCAAAGCCAGAGAGTCAAATCCCACTAAAAATGTTGAATGGGACTTGAATTTTCCATGTTACCCCAGCAGTAACTGGGCTGATATTTCTAATTCATGTTCACGATGAAGATGTGAGAGTATGCAAGAGCTCCACGAGCCCGTGGGCCTGGGGCAGGGTCTCCTGAATTGTTATGGAGCAGCAGGAATGGCAGGGAACTCGATGGGAAAGAAATGGAATTGGTGAAACCAGGCAAAGAAAATGAAATAACTGTCCAGGTGTTTCTTTGGGGTGTTATATTTTTTAACTTCTGTGATGCTTGGAATGCTCATCATGGGAGAAGAGAGTTTGAGGCCAGGGGGATTTTGGCTCAGGAGATAAAACAGGTCTGGGTTCTCACAGGAAGAACTCGGGTGTGTCATATCTAATTGTTAGTGATCACTAACCAAAATAGCTGCCTTTCCTCTCTCCCTCCGTTTCCACAGCATCCCTGGGAAGCCTCTCCTTTCCGTGCTGAACAAATCTCACATTTGATTTTTAAAACGCATCATTTACATGTTTTGCTATTTGAAATTTTTATCTCCTTTTCTGGACGCATCAGAAAAAGCACAGAAGGAATTTAATAAGCAATGACTGGTTTATTTGCTCAGTTAATGCAAATGTAATTCCTTCATTCTTCAGCTCCTAGTTTGAGCCAATTCGAAACATTCTCTTAAAAGTTTTATGGTGTGGGGTTTTTTTCATTGTTGTGTTAGTAGTGCTGGGCTTTTGCTATTTTTGCAGCATCAGAATCATTCTGTGTTTGTCATGCTCTATTTGGTTGCAGTGGAGATGACTGTCAGAGAAATACAATTTTCCAGGCATTAATTGAAACGATGGCTTTATATTCAGAGTGCAGTAACTGGCAGATGCAGATAAGGAACAGAGAAAATTCATTAAGTGGCATTTCTCCACTTTTGTGTTCTTTTTCTCCCTCCAAAAAAGCAACAGTGCCAGATTAAATCATAAATGAATTTAATATACTGCATGACATTGTAGAAAATGTTTTCTATGCAATCACTTTCATTCTCCCACAAATTTTGGTGAAAACTTTTGGTAAATGTAACCTTAAGAAATTACTCAAATGCTGGAAGTATCAGTGAATTTTCACAGTGTTTCCTGAACCTGTGTGCAGTATTTGTATATAAATTTAAGCCAAATCTGCACATCTGTTCCAAACACTTGGGTCAAGCAAAGTTGTACTGCACAGCTTTGACCTAGAAAAGCACTTAAATGAAATATTCATGCTTGTGTGGAGGAATGAACCTAAACCCAGCCAGGCTGGGACTTTTATTGCCACACAGAACAGAAGACGGGAGGCTGCTGCTTGTGCCGGGAATATGTGAAATCTGAAGTCCTACTGAGCTTCTATTTCCATTCATGTTTTTTCAGTCCCCATCGGTTCTTCTCCACTTCCTTGGATGTTTTATAGCCCCACACAGAAGTGATGCTTTAAATTGCCTTCCTTTGCGATGCGCTTTCGTTGTCGTCACAGAGGATTCGAGGGACGAGGGAGAAGTAGAACAATGATACGGAATAATTCAGGAAATGCAGTCGGTGTGTTTAACGCGATAAAAACCCGACACGCAAAGTGTAGCAGCAGGAAAGGCACCTCCAGGCTCAGGTGCTGGTGGGGGCAGATGTCCTGTGCTGCCCTCGCTGTGCTCATTGCTGGCTGTGCCATCTGGACACCACGAGCCGCCTCCGGCCTCGCCAAGCCCAGCCTCGCTCAGAGCCCCCCTAGGAACAGGTAAAATAACATTTCTGAGTCAAGCAGCTGACATGGGAAAGATAAGGAGGGCCACTCTCGTCCCTTCTTGTGCGTTCTGAGAATTTGTGGGAGCTGTGCAGAGCAAAGCTCTTTTTCTCAGGGGCTCAGTCCCATTTCCCCACAGCTTCGCCTTTTCCATGCATTCTGCTGGCCCTTTCTGACCTTATCTCTACAGAACTCTTAAAATCTGATTTCATCAGGTTTCTCCATTGTCTCCTTTCCTTTCTCTTTCTCTCCCTCATGGTAAGAGTTTGTTCATTTCTTGCATTCAGTGGGAGTTAAAAAAAAACAGCCTGAAAATTTTGCTGAACAGGAGTCTGAGTGATCACAGGAGAAGGGAAACCTTTTGGTTTGAACTGAACAGTGGATGTAATTTTCCAGGATTTCTAAGTGATTTACAAGGAAATAAATTTCATTAATGAGGATGAATATACCCTGGTTTTTAGATGAGACTGGCTGGGTGAGTAATTTCACCAAGACTTAGAGAAAAGAATGAAATCATCTGCACAATTTACCCTTGTTTGTGCTTCTTAAGGAGATAATAACAAAGGTGGAAGGGTCTGAATAACTGATGTCTGAATTCCAGCATCATGTGGACTATAGACTGGAAAATAAGGATGACCATGGATGCTTTAGACAGTCTGTTCCTCAGCCTTATGGTGTCTAAATTGACGATTTTTATCTTGTAGAAAAAGCAGCTCTTTGAGTTCCAGTCTCTCCTTGGCTTTGGAGGCTCCTCAGGTGTATTTTACCCACGTCACAAACACAGGACAGGAGCTGTCCTTTCTGTGCCCTCCTGGCAGTGAGGTGCAGGGCACCATTTAAACCTCAGGAATTCAGCATGTCTCGGTAAATGTGATTGGGATTATTAAAAACCCCTGCAGCTCTTCCCTGTGCTGTCCCAGCCATCCTTGCCATGCTGGAGAGCTCCAGTCACGTGCTGAGCTCCTGGAGCTGGCCCACCACAGAGCACATCTGTTCTGGGCTGGAAAAGAGGCATTTTTCAGGCATCTCTTCCTTCCATTCTTTGAGTTTTTCCTTCCATTCTTTGAGTTTTTCCTTCCAGAATTTTGTTTTGCTGCTTGAAGCTGCAGCAGATAAAAATTTCCACCCCAAATCCCTCTCAATGGTGCCCAGGGAATTTCCCCTTCATGTGTGAGGTTGAGTAGGTTGAGTTTTGGGGGTGTGGTGCAAATTTTGGGTGCCTTTTGTACGAGTCTTATGAGGAGGAGCTGGGAAAGGGGCTCAGCCTGGAGAAAAGGAGGCTCAGGGGGGACCTTCTGGCTCTGCACAGCTCCCTGACAGGAGGGGGCAGCCGGGGTGGGGAATGGACTCTACTCCCAGGGAACAGGGACAAAAGAGGAAATGGCCTCGAGGTGTTCCAGGGGAGGTTTAGATTGAATATTAGGAAAAGTTTCTCCATGGAAGTGTTGTCAAGCACTGGAAGACGCTCCCCAAGGTAGTGGTGGAGTCACCATCTCTGGAAGCATTCAAACACGTGCAGGTGTGGTGCTTGGGGACGCGGTGGACTTGGCAGTGTTGAGTTAATAGTTGGGTTGAACAATCTTAGAGGCCTTTTCCAACCTTACTGATCCTGTGATTCTCTGACTTTTGGTGTAAATCCTTCCTTTTGGCAGCCCTCTGGTGCTGCCCAGACTGCCCTGGTTTGGTTTGTGCTGGAGGCTGGTCCCTGTGAGCTGCTGCCTGACCCCTCACCTGTGGGGTCCCAAAAAGGCAGCTCCCCGATGGCTCCAATTCCTATAGCACATGGGAAAGGGTTTTCCCTGCCTTGGAAGCTGCCCGGGAGCTCTCAGAGGTGTTTGAATCCTGGAGGATAACGCAGACACTTCCTGCTGGCTGGACCCTGTCTGTGCCAGTGTCACTGAGCACGAGGCCCTGCAAATTAAACGAAGTGAGGTAATAATAGCGCCGGCGGGCCTTTATCCGCGGGAGGGACTCGTGTTTCTCAGCAGCTGAGGGGGAGATGAAACTTTGATGAGTTAACCAAGAGCCAGAAGCCACCCAGCAGCTGTAAGGAGACACCTGAAGGGAAAGGTGAGCCAGGACCTGCCTGCAGTGAGGCAGGACTGATATAGCCAGGAAAGCATCGCTTTCGTCCCCGGGAAACGGAGGAACGGCCCGCGAGAGACTGAGGGGCCGCGGGGCTGCCGGGGGACCCAGGCACCGAGTGGGGACTCTTCCACGTCAGGAGCCTGCCTGGCGTTCCCTGACAGCTTGAAGGGGGTGTTTGCAGGGCTTCCCGTTCCTGAGGTATCCCATGTTCTTTTGGGGGGTCAGGGATTCGCCCTGAGCTGCCCGAGCCCAGGAATCCTCACGGCATGGAGGTGATGGTTTCCTCCTTGCAGGCACCTTGCTGTTCCTCCAAGGTCAGCTCCAGTGTTTTCCTGGTGCCATGTACGGATGGATAGCCATAAATAACCAGAAATAATCATAAATAACCAGAAATAACTCTATGTTGCTGATCACGTTCAAACCCTACAGTTTTGTAAAGGTTCCGGCTGGGTTGGTCTCCTCTCCAAATAAGAGGAAACAACCTCCAGTTGCACCGAGGGAGGTATAAATTGAATATTAGGAAACATTTCTCCATAGGAAGGGTTGCCCAGCGTTGGAAGAGGCTGTGCAGGGAAGTGGTGGAGTCACCATTCCTGGAGGGATTTAGAAGAGCTTTCGATGTGGCACTTGGGGACAGGGGTTGGCAGTGGCCGTGGCACTGCTGTGGGAGCAGCTGGGATTGATGATCTTAAAGGTCTTTTCCAATCTAACCAATTCTATGATATCAGGTATTGTTTGGCAGAAATATGGAACATTTATTGCAGTTTTTGTGCTGCTCAGGGGGATATTAGGGCTCAGTTATTTTACCCTGACAGTTGCAAGTCTTTTTTTTTTTTTTTTTTTTTTTTTTTTCCCTTTTTTTCTGTAAAGGCACTAGACGTGCATCCTTTAATATCATTAAAGAGGATGGAAAAAAGCAGCCCAGTGGATTGCTCAGCACAACCACCCATCGTTATCCTGTGTCCTTAAATTGAAACGTTCTGAAATTGAAGCATCATGTGAAACACACGGAGCCACATTGTTTCCTTTTGCTTTTCTGTGCGTATTTAACTTGTCACTTTGCCTTTTTCTCGTGACAAAACCGTGATGCAGCTCATTCCAGGGATGTGCTGAAGTCCATTTGCAGCCAGAGGTTGCTTTGAAGTAGCACAAGAGAGGCTTTATTGATTTGTCCTTTGCATTCAGAACAAAGATTTGTGTGATCTTCCACAGGCATTACCAAAAGCTTCCATCAGCTATTGCAGCTTCATCCCAAAAACCATTTCCTTGTGCTTTAGGATCTATTTTCAGAAGTCGCTGCTTGTATATACATATATACTTAGGTCTTATTAATATAAACCTCTGAAATCAAAGACTTTTTTATGATTAAACCTGGCAGGAATTAGCACTAAATGGAGCTCATGAGAATTCTGTTCAGAATATCAGGACAAATCCTCTTGCAAAAGCACAATTTAAGTGTAATGTTTATGTTTGTTAATATGCCATAGGTGCTACAGCTTGGAATTTTTCTTGGAGAAGTAATTTATAGGAATGCATGTTCTATTTCTCTGCAATTTGACCTGATTTTGTTTTATTTTATTTTATTTACAGGATTAGCTGGCACTGCTGCAGACCTAGAAAAAAGAAAGCTTATTTTTGGAAAAAATTTTATACCTCCAAAGAAGCCAAAAACATTCATACAGCTAGTTTGGGAAGCGTTGCAGGACGTGACTCTTATAATCTTGGAAATTGCAGCCATCATATCTTTGGGGCTTTCGTTTTATCAGCCGCCTGGAGAAGGGAATGAAGGTAAAAACTTTTCACAGGAGTTATCTGAGTTTAAGCAAAGCGTGTCCTATATCTCAAATCAATTCCATCACCACCCTCCAGAAGGTCACCAACAGGAAATTTCCACGTGGTTTGTTGCTGATCCCATTACATCTGGTCCTGACATGTTTTTCTTTTCATCTTGACATTTCTTTATGCAAATGCTGAACCTGATGACGTAAGTTAAAGGGAAATCGTAACATTCCTGTAAAACTGGAGTGGTGTTGATACAGTTTTCACCTTTGAGCCTGCATTTGGTGTGTGTTTGATGTTTCTTTTGTGGTTGTTTATTGCGTATCGTAGATGAGAAATATGTAATTGCTTATGTAACTGCTGGATCCCATCGCAGGAGCAGGGACAAGCCTCCAGTTTGCACCAGATGAAGGCTTGAACTCAGTGAGATTCACACATTTCAGTATTTTTAGTGGTGCAGCTCAGGCTCGTGAGCCTGGCTCCGAAGGCAGTATTGGAGCAAAGTCCTGTTACTGATAAATATTCTCCATATTCTGCAGAGCCTTTCTGGCTGCAGGAAGTTTTAACACCCTGCCTGTCCCCCTCCTTTTCCCCTCTTTGGAAAGCACTCTTGAATTCACATGCTTAAAATATTTGTTCCTCTCCATAAATGCACGATTTCCATTTCTGGCAGCTGATCCAGATTTTTTTTTTTTTTTCTCCCCCCCTTCTCCTGCTCTCTCCTAGACTTCTAAAGCTGGATCAAGCATGCTGTGTGAAATGACGTGAGCAGCTTGGCAAATGTAGGAAGAATGTCTTCCTCTAAATATAGCCCTGAAATGCTTTTCACATTTGCTGCAGTTTCCTTTGGCTGCTTTCCTTGCAGCCCCTTCCTCCTTCCCTTCCCATTCAGCAGCACAATCAGCACGTAGCCATGCACGGCTCTCGGGTCGTGGTTGGGATTCTTTATTCCTTTATGAATAATTGGGGATCTTTCAGTGCTTTCTCTCTGGATTTTGAGTACGTGGCTGTTGATTCGGCAGGTGCTTGATTTAGGCATGAAAAGATAAAGGAGTCATTTCTTTTTTTTTAACTGAAGAAAATGTTATTTATTGGACTTACCTCATATAACTGGTGGGATACCTTAGGAACACTGTAAACCATGAGAAATTCTTTACAAAATTAGGATTTAGCTCAGAAAAAATGTGCAGAGTGCCTTATTTTATTTTATTTTATTTTATTTTATTTTATTTTATTGGAAAGGAGTTTTGAAAGCGTGATTTACCCAGGTTTTAGGAAGAGGGGACATGTGTCATGGGGCCGTGGTGGTTTGTTTCTTTCTTTTTTAAATTGTTATTCTTATTGTTTTGATCCTGCATTTAAAATGTTTCTTTTCCCCTGGGAAGATACGGCTCAGCTGAGATTCTGAGGGAGTCTGAAAAGCTCAGCAGCACAGCCTGGGAAAATGTGTTTGTGTTTTCCCACAGCACAGCATTTTATTCAATAGTCACTGTTTTCCCTGTTTTAAGCATTGTTTTCATTTTGCCCTGGTTTGCACAAGAAGAAAAATAAAATTAGTGAATATCTTGTAATGCAATTTTTGGAACACATTGTAAAGGTCTTCTACGTTTTCTTGGAAGTCTTTCTTTGAGCAGTTGTACAAATAATTCCCTTTAATGTTAAAATTAGTATAGCATAAATTGCTGCCGAGGATACCTTTAATTAATTGATAGATGACCTTTTTAAAGAGTCCTGAACACTGGAAAATGGACATGTTAAACTCGATTTTGCCTTGGTGAAGTGGGGAGTAACCCACCTGAAACTGATTTCAATGGTTTTGCCTTCAGTATCTTCCTTTTCTGACTCTCCCCAGAATGAAAATTATTCATTGAAATGTGCACTTATGTGCAAGTTTTATGTTGGTTTTTTTCCCTTGAAAATGATATATTTACTTCTGAAAGTACAGCCAGGTGTTGGAAAGGAGAGCTGGCACATCTTGTTCTCTATTCTTGATCTTGCCTCCTCTTTTAAATTCCAATTTTTTATTGTGTTTTTCCAAATGAAATGCATCTTCATTTTGAAAATGAGTTAATGGGGCTGCTCTTTCCACACTGATTTGTTCAATCATCACTGCCAATATTCTGAACTCGTCAACTTCTTGCTTGGAGTAACTCGAAAAGTTGTCACCACCTGGAAGTGGCACTCTTGCTTTGGAGGATTAAGGGATAATAACATGGAAACAAGAGACTTTAGGACACAATGTTGAGGAAACACCACCCTGTGCACCTAACCGAGCATTTATCTGCCTTTATCTAATATATTTATACCTGCCTCTCATATATCCTAAACTTTTATCTGCCAGTGGCATTACTGGTCAATATAACAAGTTGAAATCATCTTTATTTTTAAAAATTAGTATAACTCTTTCTTTTCTTGGCTCTTGAAACCCACTTGTAACTTTTGATGCTGCAACAGAATTAGCATTTAACTGCTTAAAATATATTTCTCCTGAGGCTTTTGAAGGAGAAGTGCAGGATAAAACCCACACATCCAAAAAATATTAAGAGTGCACGAACTGCTTCAGGAGCCTTGTGTAAGGGTGGAGCCCCATGGATGTGTGTGAGAGTTTCTGTTCTACTCCAGTTCTTCATTTTAGATCTGGGTGAGTCTTGGAGAACGTTATTTCGTTTCCTGGTGCCATCAGGGAACCTGATCCAGAGGAATCCGTGGGTAAAAGTGCCGTTTTATTGCTTCTCCAGAAGCCGCTCCAGGTCCTTTCACGTTCCTTAACGTGAGCGGAGGTTTCAAGAACGTTCTCAGGAGCAATGCTGGAGTTGTTTTGATGATCCGCTTTGCATTCCCTTTCACCATCTGACAGGCCATGAGAAGCAACTGAGAACTTCTGCATAAATTATTGCCAGCCCCGTGGCAATTACTGCTCTCGTTACTGAGCCACACGGAACCAGTTTTCCACCCTTTCCAAAAAGTGCAAAACTGCTGTTGGATTTTAGCAAACTCATCTTGAGAGAAAATTCGCGGTGCAGGTGTAGCCTCTACTTCAGCGAGGATCACACAGGGGTGTGGCTGGGGCAAGGGAAAAATACTTTGTTCCTCAGAAAAAACCCCTTTTGTGTCTTGGGTTTATGGATTATACAGTGTTCCCTGGTTGTGCAGAGTAGGGGTCCATGATACTTTAGAGGATTTAATGAAAATATGAGATCCTGGCTTTATTTTAACTATTTTGTAATGTAGCTTAGAGATAGTCCAGGACTAAATTTGAAATGTTTGTCTATCATGTAAATGGTGAAATTATTTTTATGTACAGTTGGTAAAGAAATGCCCTGTCCTGTTTTTGAAGACAGGGTATGAGTAGAAAGAGCTGCTTCATGAGAGCAAGTGTTGGACTCAAACCATTACATTGCTTGAGGAAACAGAATTTGCTTTAGGAGAGAGTGCTTGGACTCAGAAATGCAGCAAGGGAATGGGAAATAGCAGGGCTTTAATTGGCCAATCCCAAATATCTGTCTCATTGTGGTTGTAGAAATGCAAGAATCCTCTTCTCTTACTTGGTCCTTTGTTATTTTTGGTGGGTTTTTGCTGTTTTGTTTTGTTGTTGTTATTTGTTTGTGGGTTTTTTTTAGGTATTTTCTTTGTTTGGCTGGTTTGCTTTGGTATTTTCCTCACTCTTTTCCCTCAGACCTCTGCTGGAGCAGTCACTTCTTGCAGAAAAGACCTAATGGCACTTTGCAGTTCTGTTCCCTTCTGGAGCTGTTTTCCCCCAGCAGGATTCTGCTGCTTTGGTGCATCCCCCATCTATATCCATATGAACTGGTCAAAAATTCCCAGAGCCTTCTGCAAACACTCTCAACAGCAACTTCTGAGCCTCTTGCATCCTCCTCCTCATTTCTATCTTCAGCCCCTGCATCACATGTGGATCTCATTATCCCCTTGCAAAAACTGCTGATGCCAACCCCTGACAATCATCTGCTGTTTACAGGAGTGTAACAAACCTTTTAACTGTTCTTCCTTGAATTCTCTTTCCTTCTGTGGGTTGCAAAGTGGGAAGAAGGCAGCCTGAGGTAAGATATTTTACCATCCCAGCGTTTACCAGGAAGCCCCAGGCTCGATGTCTGTTTTCCAGTGCACAGCTTTTTGCAGCTTAAAGGTGGAATAAAATGGAAAAGTCTCTTTGGTTCAGGCAGCTTCTGTTAAAATTCCCAAGGCAAAACTCTGGACTGAAAACAAAGTGAGATGATCGGTTACATTGCTTAATGCTGCTCAGCAGGGCTTGGCTGGGTTACTCTTCCCCTTACTCATGCAACAAGTTGAAAAAATACAGGAACAGGACATGGTCCCCTGAAATTTGGGCCTCCCAAGACACTTGCATTGAGCTCTTGGTGCTTTTATGCTGCTCCTGCTGCTGCCCAGGCTGGGGCTGAGGTTCCTGCTGGCCTCTCATGACTGAAAAGAGACTTTATTCCATGGAGTTCACCACTCAGGGGTTTTCTTATCATTTTTATAAAATGCCACGTTGCTCAGTGGGAATTCAGGCTGGAGATATACACCAGAAAGGACATCCAGAAATTGGAGAGAAAGTGCAGCTGGCCCACAGCTCCTGTGAAGATGGTGCTTTATCCTGTTCCTGTCCTGACCCTCCCCGTAGAGGCAACGCTTACTCAGACTCGTGGCACAACTGTTATGGGAATGTCAAATCCCTGCACGGATGGGATGGACAGCAGGGCCCAAACAGCCAGGGAAAGGCAGCAGCCAACCTGTCAGCAGTGCTGGAGTCACCAGGCAGCAGGAAAGGTCCTCCCTGCAGAAGCCAAGGCAGCCACGGGGTGTTTAGATTAAAAAAATGCCATAAAACCCAGGCAGAGGGAAAAAACCCCCAAAGCCAAACAAACAACTTCCCCATCTCCTTGTCCAGATCTCTTGTGTGGAGTTGGAAGTGCTCTGCTCTTCCCATTTTCCCCCAGGTTCCTGCCTATGGAGGACAGATCAAAATGTGTCTTTTGGCATTTAATCTCATTGAGCAAGTCTGGAAATAAGTCACAGTAGGGAAGATTTGGCCAGCTCTTAGTGCAGGTGAAGGAAGCGAAAAAAGTAGAAATGTTCTTGATATTAGAAAGAATACATCTAGAAAAGAATATATAGATATGAAAAAAAATACAGAGCAATTGGCAACAAGCTTCTTTTTCTCAGTTAGGATTGAAAATGCTGAATGTAATACCAGCTAGCTTGAATTTCTGTGCACTCTGTACTGATGAACATTAAAAAACAATATTCCCACCAGTCTGGGCAGTCTAATTCTCCTCCTCGCAATACCTTGGAATTCTGCTGGAGCAGAGCAGCTGCAATAGAGCGTGTGCTAGGCTAGGGTACAACGTCCTGTTCTAAAGATGTGATTGATGTCTGTCCCAATCCCCCAGCACTCAATGTGGGTATTCCTGAAAAAAATTAAAACCCATTGGAAAAATGAAATTGAGCCATTGCTCCCTCGAAATGTTTCAAAATATTGTTATTGTGGGAGTATTTTTTTTGTGGTTCCAGCTCTCAGCTTTCCTTAGGTCAGTTCATGGTTTTCCTGCTTTTCCCATGATGTGTAGGCTGCTAAAGGGAATTTCAGGGTTTCAGGGAAGGTGGAACAGGCAGGAAAAGCCCCTTTCCGTGTTGCCATATGTGTCAGGACAGCTTGACCATAGAGTGGATAAAATTCTTCTTTTTTCCCCCCCAGTTTTTAAACTGTGATTTTCTTCCCTTCACTTTCTTTGCCAATAATTGTGGCAGAACTGCGCTCATTTCAGTAATTTCAGGTAGGTGATATTTGGAATTTCTCACTCATTCCATATCCAATTCTCAACGATTTTCTTCCCACTCTCCCAGAAACATTTTCCTCTTTCACACTTATTGCCCAGATCAAAAAACTTCTTCTATTCCCTTTCCAAGAAGCGTCGTGTCTCAGGAAACGGGTCTGGTGGATGTTTTTTTTTTTTTCCCCTTGGGGATTCTAGAAACCTTACATCTCTGTGGTGAAATCATCTTGTTCTTAACTTGCATAAACACAGCAGATGCCTGGTGGGGAAACCTGGAAATAGAAGCCCGCGTGCGCAATCGCGGCTTGGCGCGGGAGCGGCGCGCAGGTGTCGCCGGGGCAGGAGGCGACCCTTGGCTCCACCGGGCATGGCAGGATTAGCTCTGCAGGAGCTCCGCCACCTCATCTGCTCTGGGAAATGGCACTGGGAGCTGTGAAATCCTCTGGGGAGAGCATTCAGCTCCTGCCAAGTGCAAACGCGTCGGGGTTATTGGGTTTGGCTTTGTGGCTGTTGAGCGTTTGTGTTGTTTTAGGGCGGAAATGAGCACCAGCAAAGCCAGGCATTGCTCAAGGGTTTGTTGAAACAAGGAATTCTCCTGTGCCCCTTGGCTTAAACAGCCCAGGGGAATAAAGAGTTGGTTCAAAAAAAGGGAAAGCACCGATTGCTGAGGACCTTGAACCAAATTTGATTAAACTGAATTAAAAGTAACCTGAGATAAATAACCTCATGAAGGTCTGGTGCCATCCTCTGAGGAATTCAGTTCATATACTTCCTAGTGAGGCACAATTGAATATAAACTCAATGTTTTAAAGCAGCATTTATCAATTTTTACCTTGTCTTCACCCTTTCAGCCCATCCTACGTTTCCCTTAGCATTTTAATTCAGGAGGGCTATTGAATGCATAATGAAGCACATTCATTTTTTAAATCCTTCACTCAGACTTTTCCATCCTGAAGGTCTTGCAGGGCCCATTCAAGATCCCAGGACATTTTCCCCAGTAAAATGTTGCCTGTATCTCCTTATCTCTAAAAATCTGTCACCCTGAGTTTCATTAATATGCACTTAATCAACTTGATTAATGAGTGAAAACCTCAGAAATGTCAGAAATGAGTCAGCTGAACAAAGTTAATTCTCTAGTCTTTTGTGGCAGCTTTACATCTGAATCTTTTTTTTTAGAGCATTTTACACGTGATAACGCCGATCACATTAAAAATGCACAAACGTAGGCAGCACAAAAATCTAGTTTGTAAGGCCGACATCAATGTTATTTTGCAACCCTCCTAAAATCATAGCAGCACAGAGAAATAAACAACTGTAACTATAACTTTTGCCAGCCCTCCCAATTATGAAGCCAAGATCAAGATGAAAAACTGACCCCACAATCTGTGTGTGTGCACTGTAACCAATGTTTCCCAGTAAAATTTTTGGTACATTGAAGATCTGTCATCTCTTTAAGTCCTCTCCATTATACAAAATGTATCGGAGAAAATATGAAGCATTTTCAAAAGAAAGTGAGCCAAGATTCATTCATTTTAATACTTTGCAGTGACTGAAACCTAAATTTCACCCCGTTTCATGGCCTGTGTCAGTACAAAGCAAACCATCCTCAACAGTAATTGAAGATATTCGAAGAACTTTGCTGCAGGTGCTGAAAACAACAATAAGGGGTGAACATCTTCCAACCTCTGGTATGTTTGTCTCATTCTGTGAGTCTGCACAGAGAGTGTTACATAATGTTCCCCAGGCACTGAGCAATAAGAAATCAATGGGAAATCATGGATATCAGGGGGGTATAAGGGCCACACAGCCTTAAAAGCTGATGTGTCCTAATAGGAATCCTTTATCGTCTTTGCTGCGAAACAAATCACACTGATCCAGCTGTCACTGCACCAGAGGGTTTTATTGTGCTGCCCAGGAGGAGCATTCTCAAGAGAAGCTGAGCTATTAGAAAATAGCATGTCTTTTTAATATAAAATAGATTAATCTCAAAAGCGTAGATGGTTGTCAGAGTCAGCAAAACACAACTTTTAAGGAGTGTTGTTGCACGCACTCAAATTCTTTTCTCATTCATCATAAAAATTAAACCGTGAGATTCCCCAAGGATTTTTTAAACCAGTCTAAACAGTCTGTCAGCACAAGGGGATGAAGCAGTTGGCAGCCTGGAGAACAGGAGAAACGGAAGTGTTTGCCCTCTTCAAAACAGCTTGTTCTGCCAGAACCCCCCTTTTAACCTCCTTCCTCCCGAAGCGTGGATGAGGTGAAGCAGCATATGGCTCCTGGAGATATTGCCCCAGTCTGTTTGGCTAAAGAAATGTAGTTCCTGTGAGAATTTGCTTTTTAGCTGCTGCTCTGAATCCTACTTCAGTGCAAGGTCTGAGTAGCCAGGAGCAGAGAGCAGGGCGGGTTGGAGTGTGTGTGCGGTGTGTCCCAGCTCTCGTTGTCACCAATACTGGTACAAGGCTGAGTTCCTGGGGAGAAGATTATGCCCCTCTGGGTCGTCATTCCCTGGAGACACCACTGAATTTCTGAAAGGTTTTTGCTTTTGTGTTATTTTCAGAAGAAGGGACAAATTTATGCTGGGGGCTCCTCCATGGGATGAATGGGGGAGAGTCCTGTGTGATGTGGGGTCGTGGGGAGCATCCTGTGGGCCTGGGGAATGGAACCAGTCAGGGCTCAAAGGGAGCCTGCAGAGCCTTTCCTGGGGCTTTGCTCCTCCGTGCTTGGGATGATGCTCCTGGAGAGAGCACAAAGCTCAGGCAGTGCCACAGGAGCCACCCCTGGTGCCTCTCAGCTGGGTGCTGTTGGGAGAGGGATAAACGTGGCATTCTGGCTGGATCTGTGGGTTTGGGGAGGTCCCAGCCCTTGTGGGGTTGTTCAGGGATGCTGACAGTCAGGGATCTCTGGGAAGCTGATGCAGGGCTCACCTGAGCGTGGTCCTGACAGCCAGGGCCGGTCAGGAAGGCGGGACAATCGTGGCTGGCCCCGTTGGCATCCTGCAGGGCAGCCAGGCTGCGTTTGCCCAGAGCCCCCCAGCATTCCTGAATCAGGAACGATGCCAGGAGGAATGCTGGGTGGATAAATCGGAGAGCACTCCAGCCTGGTCCTGCCTGGCCTGGCTAATCCCAGCCTGCCAACACCAGCCAAAGGCAAACAAGAGGCAGGAGATGACGAGCAAAGAGACCTGAGGGGATGCAGGAGGGGGTTTAGTCTGTCCCACACTCAAAAGTACCATCAATAAACCCTCCCTGACAGGCATTTATCAGACTTATCTTTAAAAGGTTCCAGTGATGGAAATTCTCTGTGTTTTCTGGATAATCTGAGTGTCCCTGCACCGAGACATTAATTCCTGGGGGGGGGACCAGGGTGCCTCTTGTAAGAATTTAAACAAATCGCTGCTTTTGTGTTTTACAAGGATGTAGAGACCAATTTGTGGTGTTTTATTTCCAGCCATATTTTATCTGCTTGAAGACAGCCTGATTATAAATACCAGGGATTAGCTGTTTGTGGAGACTTACCCACAGATGGGAATTCCTTTCAATGGGGATTTGAAATTTGAGCAGCATGGCAGTAGTACAGAGGAATGCAAATATTGCATGGAAGCTGACAAAGGGAGCCAAAATATTATCTTAAAAATGTTTACCTGATTTAAAAAAAAAACAACAACAACAAAAAAACCCAAAAAACCCAACAAAATTCCCTCGAATCATGGAGAACCCAAAAGCTCTGAAAACTTTATTTTCCAAAGTTAATAGCTAATGAAATAAAATAAAATAATATAAAATACAGGAATACTGAATGTTTTCTTATCTCATTGTGATTTAAAAATAATTTTTAACTTGGCAGCTTTAAGATACCAATTATTTTTCCAATTTGCAGAACCTTTATGATGTGACTTTATTAATATGAAGTATTTCTGGGTCAGGTTCTAGGATTATTTTACACTTGGAGTTGAGACAAACTGTGTCACATCCCCAAGTCTGCCTGTGCTTACAGTTCCTCTCTGTTGGTGGGCTTGAATTAGAAAGAAAAATTATTACCTGGAAAAAAAAAAGTGTAAGCACAGAAACAAACCAGAAATACCTTTTTCAACAGGAAGGCACTTTGCATAATGAATATTTTCATGTGTATATATATATACACACACACACACACACGTCTCTCCTGTTAGAAAAGTAACAAACAAGTAATTTCAATTTATTTCTGCCTTGCACAAGTTCTGCCCTTTCTCTCCAGGAGATGCTGCTCCTCTTGTCTCAGTTAAGTGTGCATAATTAATATGCAGAAAATATGGAATGTACACTCTAAATGGAGAGTATCCTAATTACCTTCAGCTTTAGCTTGCTTTGGATGTATCCATGTGAACATTTGAGTTTAGAATGTGCCTCAGAAATCCCATTTTTTTGTCTGTCCCTTGCGAGGTTCACATTGCAGGTGTTGTTGGTGCAGTCAGGGGGGATTTCATCCCATCCTTTTGGGGAGAAAATAAACTGGAAAACACAGTCCAGGACGTGTTTCCTTAGCACAGAGATCTGCACTGTAAAACTGCTTTTATAGGGCCACACTAACGTTGGTGGAACTTTTTGATGCCTTCTGCTGTAAGACATTATGACAGAATTTTGATCTTTTACTGATGTGATTTCTCACCCCTTAAAGCTTTACAGCACGGAGGAATGAAGATGAGAAATGTACTGAAAGCAATAAACACTGCAATTCATGAGGGGGTTTGTGGCTGAGCGCTACAAATCTTCCCTATCTCCTTTGGCCACGTTTTCTCCTTCTCCTGAGCGAGGCAGGGACAGCATCAGGAGCAGCCCAGGTGCTCCAGGACTGGCTCCGAGGGCACTGGGTGGATTTTCTGGGGTTGCAGTTTCCCAGCTGGGGTAGTTGTTTAAGCTACTCACTTGCAAATTTTCTTTTTCAGCTCCTTCCCAGCTCTGAACCTCTGAAAACTCTGAATTGCTGTGTAGGGCCCTGTTAAATCAGTGACCTTTTCTCAGCAACCTCTCTCTGCAGGCCCTGCAGGTTGGAAAAAGTTGGCAATTTCTCTCTAAATGGTCTGGGGGTGTGAAGTGTGTCAGGCATCACCACTCCATCCCCTGCTCCACTTGGGGTTTTAGAAGCTCCGGTGAAACATCTGTCAAGATTTCCAGGCAAAGTCAACTTTATTCAGTTTTGTTCTTGCAAATTATTGGTGGCATTTCTGTTAAATACCCTCAGTTAGAACATCTCGTTTTAAAGCATCCAAAAACAAAAAAAAAAAACAACAACAAAAAAAAACCAAAAAAGGGAATATTTTTGGAAGCAAGTACATTTCATTTCTGTCAGAACACAGTCAAAGAGGGATGGAACAGCACATGCATCCATTGCTCAGGCAGATGCCACCTCAGAAACCTTCCTCAGTGATTTGCTCTTTTCATCCCTGCCCTTCAGACAGAAAGGGAAGAGGCCCTGTTGACAAGCACAAGACAGACAGCTCTCCATCTGATTATGTCTTTATGAACTATTTGTTGTTCTCTGTCCATGTGAAACGTTTTTCATGGCTCTATTTAAAGCCGAGTGCCCCGATGAGAGCAGCTTTGCTGGGAAGCATTTATTTATTTGCCCGGGTTTCTGCGTTTCCTGGGGCTCTCAGCAATCTGAGTGGGAGCTGAGGAAGTGCTCAGAGCCTCCTCTCCTTCCAGCTGGATTTCGGAAGTGCTGGAAGTCGTCAGGGATTGCTACATGAGGAATGGGAGCATTCTTCCTTTTTTTAGAACCCAACTGCAGCTTCATCTCTTTGACATGGCTGCTTAGCTGGAGCTCCAAACTTAGCAGATTTTCCTGACATTATAGATATTTTTTCCTTCATCCACCCGTGTTAAATAAAACAACTTTATCCCAGGAGCTACAGTGTTCCCTCTGCCATTTTTTTTCCCTAATAGCAAGGTTAGAATTCGAAGTCAAACTTTAATTAAACTTTTCCAAGTGAGTAAATGTCAACATATGGACAGCCACTTCCCTGCTAATATCAAGCTAACAGAAATTCTAATTTTTAATGGGTTTTATTCCTAATGATTTGTTTGCATTGGCACAATAGCCTATTCCAAATGTGGTCTTGCAACATGTGATCACGAAAAAAGGGGCATTTCTTTCTCTCCTTATTTTACTCTGAGTTAACCAATGACATTTATAAGTGTTCCACCCAGAACCCCGGGATCACAGCTCCCTACATTGTTAATTTAATTTGTCCACACGTCTTTCAAACTGAATTTGTGTTTTACATTGATTTTTTTTCATAGTTATGACATTTAAACAACATAATCTGAAGGGGTTCCCCTATTTGTGCTGTGTGTTCTTCCTTGCTGTAAATTGGTTTTTGATGAAGTCTGAACTTAAAACACTTTTCTGGGAGAGTCAAAGACACTGAGTTACCCCCAGGCAGAGTTTCTGGGCATATCAAGGCTGGCTGCTAAACCAGATTTCTCAATGTATTTTTATTCTGCAGTGGAACTGAACTGAGGTCTTCCAGCTTTTTTCCATGAAAAACTCTGAGAAAAAGAGCCTAAACTGAGCAAAACTATTTAAGGTTAAGACCATGTGCACCTGTTCTGCATTCCTGGAACAGTGACTTAAATTTGGGGAATTTTATAGCTCTATTTTTATATATCCGGGATAGATACAAAGAAACCTTCGACTTTCACCAGAATTTTCCTTGTGGACACTGACATTTGTACTGAAATGAAAATCAATGTCAGAATCGATCGTTACTGACAAACGTAGTTTTTATAGTTGATGTATTTGTTTCTCTAGAGAGAGTTAAATAATATTAAGTATTTGTTTCTTAATGGAAATGTTTGTAGCTCTATCTTTTTGAGAGAAAATCTGTTACAATTGTCCCAGCACAGCCTTCCTGGCATGGACAAACCTCTTGCTCTATGGAATTGTCCTGTATTGGGAACCTGAGTTTTTGACTCACAGTCTTTATTTCTCTCAGATAACCCCCAAAGAATTCATTACTGACAGAATTTAAAAGAAGAATGACTATTTAATTTAATTATTTTGTCTTTCTTATTTATTTATTTTTTTTAGATTCAGTAATGCCTGTGAAACAGTTTATGGTTGTTTATGATTATGGGGGTAAACGTTCTTGTGTAAAAACACTTGTTCTGCAAGTTCTTACTGGGCTGCAGAAGTTTAGGTGAATGAAATTGCTCTTTTCTAAATGTTTTGGTAAAGATGTGTTGCACTGGTTGCTTTAGAATATGCCCATCTTGATTTTTACCATATTCTTGCAAAAGGCCTGCTTCTGGATTGAGAGTGCATTAAAATTTATTAGTAGAAATTGCCTTTTCTGAAGCCTCCCTATTATAAACTTCTTGATTCTTGATTTCCTGCTTTCCTGGCTGGATGCCCAGTCAGTCTTTCTGTCTTTAGGATTTTCTCTGTCCCCTATTTTGAACCCATCACCTTTGAAAGGAGAGAACAGATGAGGTCCTGCTCATCCGGCACTGCTTGGGGTTTTTGTGTCAATCGATCTTTTTATTGCAATGTGGAGGTTTTTTTAACTTTTATTTATTTTATATTGGTTTTTATTTATTACAATCTCGTGTTGCTCCACTGCATCAAACTCTCCATTCTGCGGTGTTCCCTGCACCAGGGGAGCTTTGGGGCCCAGTTCCTGACTGGGTCTCAGTGCTGTGGATGGAGGACAGAAGTTTAAGACTCGAGCTGGCCTCAGTAACAGCACGTTAAGAACTTGTAAAGTGCAAAATGTGCACATTGTGTCATGTGGGACGTGCAGATTAAATAATTATTTCCTAATGCAAAGTGACCTACATCTGCTTCCTACAAATCTATGCTGGGCTGCAAAAGTCCCCCAGATGCCTTCCCTTCATCAGGGATGTGCAGACCTCTGACAAAACTGGGGCTGCTGGTGGATATTGCTCATTACAGACATTGCCAGGGTGCCTGGCACGACTCATTTCTCACCTAGGGACAGCAGGTAATGAGACTGAGAACTTTGGGATGGACTAGAAAATCTTCTCACATATTTTCCAGGAAGAGATCCTCCAGAAATATTAATTCTTTAAGTAGGCCTTGGCTAGGACGTGACCTTGCAAGTCAAGTGGTTGAATAACTGCACTTGAATCCTTGTTAATAAACACAGAACAACTTTTTGAGGTCTCATTCCTACATCTGGAAGCCGTGCTTCACCTTTGGAACGTGAGGTTATATTTACCAGACATCTCTAGCTCGGAGCAATATAAGTGAAGCTACAACAACCCTATGTCAAGGTTTTCTCTTGCAATCCATAAGAACAGGACTTGTGATGAAAATTCCCATATTTTTTTGCCTTTCTCTACTTTTTCTGTGGCAGCAAAGGGAGATAAAACTGAACATAAACATTGCAGAAGTAGTTGCTTGGTCCTTTGGTGGAGTGAGGACCCATCCCTTTGCCTGATCTCTCCAAACTGCACTTCCTTGGAGGTGCCAGGCAGAAGAATCTTGCTCAACATATCCCATCCACTGGAGGGAGTATTTCAGTGAACATCCCCGTGCCCGTGAATGTGTGTTTAGGCTGAGGAATGTGTGAATATATATATATATATGCTTGCAGGGCCCCCAGAGTTGTTTCCTTGCATATGGATGTCAGGAATGTGTAAATATTTAATAGCAAGCTCAGGAGTTGACAGTTACATAACAAACCCACAGGGACAGCAGCTCTTTGCTTCCCCCTCCCCGCCCCCCTGGAGCCCTTACATAACAAACTGATGGATCACAGAGCAAGGACTTCTAATATTGTGTCCAGAAGTCACTTTTAGAGCTTGTACTGTTGCCTTTCCCTGGGCTTAGAATGAAAAGCCAAACACGGTTAGAGGGGGAAAAAGGGTTTTACCTCAGTGTTTATTTAAGGATCCTCTGGTGCACCACATCCAGGTAGGAAGCACCCCCGAACGCACATTGAAAATGCACACCTGAAAGATGCACACCAGGATGCCCACCCCAAAAATGCACCCACACGATAATTCGCGTATACAGTTACAGATCTTGCAAATCAGCATCTCTATCAAAGATTCCCCAGTGAGAGGCTCAAGAGAAGCCCCCTGGAAGTTCCCCTTGAGGAACCTTCCCCCTGGATGGGCCTATCTTGGTTTACAGAATGTGTTCTGGAGAGGACCTTGGTGTCTGGGGCTTTTTGACCCAACTTCGAGGTTTCCAAGATGTTTGGTCTCTTGGCTTAATGGAACTTTGGGTCTAAGCCAGTTCTCAGACTTAGGGAATTACAANTATCTTGGTTTACAGAATGTGTTCTGGAGAGGACCTTGGTGTCTGGGGCTTTTTGACCCAACTTCGAGGTTTCCAAGATGTTTGGTCTCTTGGCTTAATGGAACTTTGGGTCTAAGCCAGTTCTCAGACTTAGGGAATTACAAGTATGTGGGCTAAAAGCACTAAGGATACAGGCAAAGCTGTTTGAAAGGGTATATGAAAGGGTATATGAAAAAGCAAAAAATCATCATGGCATCAGTACAAACCCCCTAAACCTCAGTGTTTGTAGTGTAATTTTCTGACCCTCATGAATCCCTGCTGTGGGGCAGGAAGGAGCGTGGCTTTGGAGAACGCTGATTACTGCAGGTAACTTGGAAATGCTTATCAGGGCTGACTAAACCCTTGGGGAGAGTGAGAGAAAGGCAGAAATTGTTGAATTTCCAGTAATTTCTGCCCCTCTGCCTGAGCTGTGGCTCTGAGGTGACACTGAGCCGAGCCAGCCCCTGAGCCTCCTGCTCTGCCCTCGTGGGTAGTGATTCAACATCTGCTGATGCCTCGTCACACAGCGCAGGATTTGGGGCAGGAATGGTGGTGGCAGTCACTCCTGGGACTGATTGTGTAGCAAAAGGCACAACACAACGAGGAATCTGCAGAAAAAGATGCTGCAGGATCTGTTACGGCTTTAAAATCCTCGTTAAGGAGGGGAATTTATGGTTTTTATTGCATAATTTTTTTTTGGTTATTGTTCCTTTTCTCACACGGCTAAATACATTTGGAAAGTAAGAAACATCAGTGGTGATGTTAGGGACCAGAGCCCTGCTCTGCTGATGAAAAAGCTGTAACTTAGAGCTGCTCAATTTGCTTTAATAACATCAGTGCTGGAGCTGCAGCCAGGGAAAAACGTCTTTGGAGAAAGTGATTCAATAAAAAGTTTTTATCGGGGGAACTGTTGTCTTTCTGATGACAAAACCGGTTTGACTGACTAAAAAAATTACCTCTGGGGGTGTTAGGAGATTTTCCTGGGGAATTTAAATGCCACAAGGTATTCTCAGCTTAAAAATAGCAGTGTGTAGGTTGAAATGAGTAGCTGAGAGGTATGTGCTGTAGGTTGGGATTTAGGAATACAGATGTTCAGGGATTTTTAAAAATGTACTTTTTCTGATTTAAAAATTACCGTGCTGCAGCTCAGGACCGTATAGTTTGTAATTATAATCATTGTGTTATTCAAAGCAGCTTTAAGATTCTCCTGGTAACTCTTGGAAATTTTAAGCAGATATTCTTTTTAGCTGCACTGAGCCCGTGTGCTTCCTTCTGTGTCTGCCCAGATTTGGTTGATATTACAAGAAATGTATTGTGAAATGGTGTCTGTGGTACTAAAAGCATTCCAGATCCAACAGGCCATGGAGCCTGGCAAGCTGTCAGGTGATGCTGTCTGGCTTTTTGTGGCTTTTTCCTATTATTTCCCATTCTGGCTTTCACCCGGTTGAAATGATCAATAACATCAACCAGATTATTATTATTTTGTGATGTTTCTTGCTCAGTGTTCCTGAAGTGCTTTAACCTGTTCTTGTGTCTCCTCCTCTCCTTCTTCCCCTTCCCCTTCCACCACAAGCACATTCAAGTTTTCTGTGCCTTTCTTTCTTTTTTTTTTTTTTTTCCTTCGAAACCCTTCTATGTAATTAAATTCTGCTAATGCAGAGTAGGTGTCTGAGGCCAATTTTGAATTTGCTGGCAATGAAGTGCAGGAGAAAGTGCAGCCCGGGTGAGTGCCTGGGTGTTTGCTCAGCTCTCCAGGCTCCTGGGCAGGTTTGGAGCCCAGAGCTGCAGTCCCTGCTGAGATGGAAACCCAGCTGCTGCCACTCACTGCGTGTGATGGGTGGCAGAGCTTTCCTGTTCTTTCCTTCCTGAATCCTCCTCACCTTTGGATTTTTTTCTCCCTTTCATTTCCCCGCTATGGAAAACTTTCCCACAGCCTTTGCTGATCTGTTTCTGGCCCAGTTTTAAGTTTTTTAGATTCTGCTCTCCTTCCACAAGGTTCTGGTAACGTCCTTTCAGATATTTTATTGGCACAGTCACCTCGGTCCCCTTTTGTGTTTCTGAGTGTTCTTTGAGGCTGTGCCGCCAGGTTCTCCCTCTCCTGGGGAGTTCCAGCTCACCTGGGTGTTCCTTTTGGGATAAACTAATCCATTTTATGGCTCCATCTGCTTTTTCTGAGCTAAAGGAGCCCCAGCCCTTTACGTTCTGGGTCTGCAGATAATCTCAGTTTCAAACCCTGTGTGCATTTTGTGTCCTGTGAGGGTGAGACTCGGGCCATGACACACATGAAAACCTGTGCAGAGTTGTGGTAGAAATGGGCTCCATATTTTAGATTTGTTTACCTCTCTGGAACTGGATTTTCTGACAGATAGGGCCTCTGTTAAATGTCATTTAAGAGGGGAACATCACAATTCGCTGTCTTGGAATAAAACCTTGCCACAAATCACATCTGCATATCAACAATTCTTTTGTGATGCTTTTCACTCTGTGCATTTCAGTAAAAGCTCAGGCAGATTTTTGGGTAGAATTGAGAAAGCAGAACAGCAATCTTGTACCTTGACATGAATTTTTTCAAGCTTATATGAACATTTTTAATAAAAAATTAGATGCTTCAAACTCAATTTTGCTACTTAGGTGTATTAATACGGTGCATTTTATGTATTTTATTAATATTTCTTATTTTTTCCTTGTCTGTAAGGTCAGTACTGGGTCACTCTGCACTGCAGTAAGGACAGATAATATCAGTTTAGAGCTAAGTAGTTTGTGTCTTTTCCTCCTATAAATACATAAAGTTTCCTCCTGTAAATCCACGTAAGACTTTCTATAATTTCTAGAAAACCATAATGGCAGAAAAACCCATTAAGAACCCAATTGGTTTTCCTTAAGTATATAAGAAGCCATCAGACAGACAGATACCAACGGAAATGCAGGTTTCCCTTATATTTTTCTTTTCTCCTATTAAAAAGGAACACCTCTAGAACAGTTTGGAAGCAGGAACAACCACATAACTCAAGAAAATGTTTCCTGACAGATTGGTCGTCTTGTAAAGGGCAGGTTGCATTTTGAAATCCTGCTTTTAATATTTGAAAAACAATCTGCTCTGAAATCTTGCTGTTGTAAGAAGCAGGTAGTTTTTTGCTTGAGTTTATTCCTGTAGAAAGAAAATTCATTTTGCATTGATTTAGGCAGCACTTTTATCCCATCTCCTTTCTGTGGAGCTTAAAACGCAAAGGCAGAAGTTTGGGAGATTCTGATGGTCTGATTGACCTCTCAGTGTCTCCCATAACCTGGGCCAGGGGATCTCCTGTGGTTTTAGAGAGGCCACATTGAATTAAAGACCCAAAAATCCAAAAAGCAACTCACCATTTCCTCCATCTCTCTAAAAGACTTCAGGTTTTGATGAGGTCTAGCAATTAATTTCTCTACTCCTTGAATTCCGTCCTCCCTTCAAACACCTCTGCTCCACCTGAGTTTATCAATGTCAGATGAAATGAACAGGAAAAAAATTAAAAAAAGCATTTAAAGTGTTGTTGTTCTCATTGGGTTATGGAGAATTTTCTCAGGATTTTAAGCTATAAATATGATTTTTTATTCAGTGTGGAAGCTTGTCAGATTCAGGGCCACTTTCCAAGAGCTTGATCTAAGTTCAATCTGTTTCCTTCAGATTTTCTTTCACTCTTACAAACAATTTTTTTCAGCTGGAATGAAATAAATTTTTCAGCTGAAAAGTGAATTATTTTATTTGATTGTGCTTAATCCCCAAGATATCTACAGATAATTCCTTTTATCTTAATGATTACATCTTGTATTATTTGCGTGCTCCGTGGTACCATTTATGTGAACGTGGAGATCAGTTCTGGCAACACAAACACGAAATTAACTTCACTGCTCGAGTCAAGGAATATTTTTACTTTTCACCTGATTTTGCTTAATCAAGATGTATTTTTTTTTTTTTTTTTACTGAAGGGTCTTGGAAATATTACTCTGCAGCAGCTCTTTGTAATTTTGTACAAGCTGGACTAAATTTCCACCGTTGAAAAGGAAATAAAATCAGTGTTTGACTGTGGCTAGACCTGGCCACGTTTCTTTTGTGAGGAATAAGAGAGGAGGTTTGCTCTTAAAAAACCAGAATATTCATCATACTTAATTCTAAGTCATATCTCATGAACAAGGGAGGGTGAATTCTGGTGTTACACCTGCTGAAGCAGAATTACTTGCGCTAGGAAACCATTTAATACAAGCAGGACAAAAGTGAACCTGCAGATTTGGAAAAGGAATCTGAAACCTAACACAGCCCAATTAAGATGATTAAGGCTAAACAGAGCAAGATTCATTAGTCCTTCCCAAAATCCGCATTCTGCTGAAGGAGGAAGTAGCAGCGTTGCTTTCTGAGTTGCGTTGGTGGCTGGTGATGAGCAGCTTAAGGTACTGAACTTAAAAAAGGTTTCTTCATTTCTTCCTTGAGTGCTGTAAAAGTGGTTTTAGTGAGGTTTTGGTGCTGAAGGCTCAGGAGGGCCAGCGTGGAAGGACATCCCTGCCAGGGCAGCCCCTGCCCTTGGGAGCAGCCTTTGCCTTGCCCTTAGGAGAAGTCTCAGTGTCACCTACAGAGAACTTGGCTAAAAACTCCCTTTATTTCAATTTTCTTCCTCTCTTAGTGGCCCTTCAGTCTCATCTTTCTTCCTTTGACTTCGGGTAGTTTTGTTATTGTTCACATGCAAGAGTAATTACTCAGCTGGTTAATGAACTGTGATGCTCCTGTTGGTGATTTAAAAATAGAAATCACATTGGTTGCTAATTCCCTCTAGTGACAGGTGACGAATTAACCAAAATGAAACTTCAGTCAGAGGCGGAAGCAAATTTGCTGAAGCCCCTGGTACCTGGGTAAGGTGGAAAAGCGATGTCAAATTCCTGCCTGGTCCCATTCTTCATGGAAAATGGAAAAAGTTCTTCCTAGGTCCCTCAGGAGAGGAGGCTGTGCTGCTCAGGCTGAGTTCTCCTCTCTCCTCACTTGGGATATCTCTGGGTTGTGACTCTGGAGTATGTCCTTGGCTGTCCAGTGTTTCTCCCAGGTGCTCCTTCACGAAGGAGGAGATCTGTGTCAGTTTTGTTTGGTGAATACTATCTAGGAAGCCTATTTAAATTTTAATTGCATCCAACTTTGAAACAGATAATTAACAGTTGTATATAAAGTAATTCAGAATTAAGAGTTCAGACCAGAGTGTATTTTTCGACACTGTTTTACCTGTGGTAGGAATAACATGCTTGCAGTTCTAGAAGCATCCCCCTGTATTTCTCTGTAGGGAAGATTGATGAATTAATATCAGGGAATTGTTTTTACTCAGTGTTCCTTAATACATTTTGTTATCATTTTGAAATACTGATAAACACGATTTACCCCAGTATTTTTTTAACAACTGTTCCCTATAAATGTGTTTAGTTGAGAACATGTAGAAATTGTGTCGAAAACTTGTTTAAAAAAACTGTGTCAAAAATCGTTTAATTTAATCTGGCGAGGTATTAAGGTTAATTTAATGCCACTGCTTTGCATTGATTAATGTCATTAATTGTTTGAGTCCTTCCTGCCACTTCCAGGATTATTCCTACCCTTATCCTGCAAGTTCCTGGTGGCTCAGGTGAAGCTCTGAGCCCTTCTATCACATAACAGAACTGGAGCTTTCTCTTTCCATTTGTTTAGCTCGTGTTCACCAAGGATGGGTTGCTCGGTAGAAAAATTAAAAGAACTAAGATTTCTGTTGATTTATTTCCTTTCTCTTTTCCACAGACCTCTTTATTTGTCCTTTTCCTCCCCTCTGCCACGTTTCATTAGCAGGCAGTGCTTGGAAAAGCAGCTCCATTCCCTCACCTCTGCCATGTCACAGCAAGTTTTATTTCTTGTGATAAACCCCACCTAAACTGGTCCTTAATGTCTCTGCAGGGTGTGGTACTGCAACAGGAGGAGCTGAGGATGAGGGTGAGGCCGAAGCTGGCTGGATTGAAGGTGCTGCCATCCTCCTGTCTGTCATCTGTGTTGTCCTTGTCACTGCCTTCAACGACTGGAGCAAGGAGAAGCAGTTCCGGGGGCTGCAGAGCCGCATCGAGCAGGAGCAGAAGTTCACCGTGGTGCGGGGAGGACAGGTCATCCAAATCCCCGTGGCAGAGATCGTGGTTGGGGACATTGCACAGGTGAAATACGGTGAGTGCACGACCTTGAGGACCTTTGTTTACCCTCCTGGGCCTTCCCAGCGGGATGGACACGCTTAGTGGAAGGGATGGAAAAGGCAGGAGCGTGTGATGGTTGTTGGCCATGGCGAGGTGGCAACGGGGCTGTCAGGGCAAGAGGAGAACCTGCTGTAAAACTGCAGCAGGAAATCAATTTTATTGGTGTGAGCTCCCTTCACTGAGCAGGGCAAGAACTGTTCATACAAAGGTAATTCTCCATCATGGAGGATTACATTATTCAGATTTTTTTTTTAAAAATTTCTGTCCTATTAAGGATAAGAGGAAGTATTTTTAGATGTTGTGTAGAAGGGAATTGGGCCTCTGTGCTCACCTCACAAGTTGCTCCAGATGGATCCCCCAGATCAGTTGCCTGATAATTCCATGCCATAGGGAAAGCCCCGTGCTCCAGTGGAGCAAAAGACTCCTGCAGGAACCCTGTTTTGGTAATTCCAGCAATATCCCTCTTCCATCAGCCATCACAGTGCTCCGGGACTTACCTAAGGGCTTCCCGAGGTGGGGAAGGGGAAAGGGCAGCTCAGCTGTTAATTAGCTGCTGTTAATCCCCATGAAGTCTGATGGAGAAACCTTCAGGTGAGGTGAAGAGCACTTCCCTGCCAAACCCCCACGATGGGGATGTCCATTGTGTGTTCAATGTGATATATTTGGGTTCTGGGATAGCATTAAGCAGAAAGTGTTTGCAGTACAAAGGCCTTTCCTTGCAGGATTGCAACACTGTGGCTCCTGTGGACAGAATCAGGAGTGATTCCCTCACTCCGCTTTCATTTCACCTTTTAATGCAATGGCTTATTGTGATTCTATAACAAAAGTCGTGATGTAATTTTAAGAACAATCTCATGGTGGTTTTCCTTTGCCACGTTCCCACCACAGGTGACCTTCTCCCTGCTGATGGGATATTTATTCAAGGAAATGATCTCAAAATCGATGAGAGCTCTTTGACTGGAGAGTCCGACCAGGTCCGCAAATCCGTGGACAAAGACCCGATGCTGCTGTCAGGTAAAATCTGCCCCATCCCCTCTGAGTTCCTGCTCTGCCTCAGACACATTTTATTGGGGTTTCCTTTTCCACTGGCCACGTTTTATTGGGGTTTCCTTTTCCATGAGGTTTTGATCACATTCACTGCCCTTGTCACTCCATCATTTCAAATCCACATTGTTGGGTTTTTTGGTTGTGTGCAGTTACTTCTGATCATCGCACTTATTTTGTAAAGTCACAAAGAAATGAAACATTTTCAGAGGAAAAGGAAAGTCTCACTTAGGGAAATAACAATTGTTTCAATTCTTTGCATGTTAGTTTTAATTTACCATTCAATTTCAAAGACTTTTAAAGTCTCTTGAAACCCTTTGTGTGTATGGAAGGTAAAATAAAAAAGAAATAATGTGTTTAAAAGCAACTGGATATACAAAATATTTGGAGCTCAACTTCTGTGGTAAACTCAAATTATTTTTAATATTTCTATCTTGTAATGTAGTCCTATGCAGTAAATCAGATAAATTGAATATTTATCTTTATGATTTTTAAGTTCAAATAAATGTGGGTCATTTGCCAGAGGATTCCAGCTGGGATGTGATCACAAATAACAGACATGCTGATATGTAACAATCATCAGTGTGTTACAAACTCAAAATCATTTTCAAATCCCCAAGTTTCTTTGCTGTGGGGAGACAAATTTGTCTTTATATTTCTAATGCAGGGTTAAATAAAGTTTATGCTCTTTATTTCTCTCTCACTGGATGATCTTGATGTGATTGCAAAGAAGGTGAAGAATTGATGGGATATTTTAATAAGCACTGCACACACTTTCGTTCCATACTTACACTGATAAATTTGGACTCATGCCATGTTAGAAAATCCCTGAACTCTCTTTGCTCAGGAGCAGGAGTGATGATTTAAGATTCTTTCATCCAAAAGAACTTCCTTCTTCCTTAAATACAGTGCCAAGTTTCATCCCAGTGGTGCAGGAGCTGATGCACTGCCCGTTGTTACTTGTCCAAAAACTTGGAAACCACCAGTTTTTCAGGGTGGTTTTGACCTGGCTTAAAAAATTCCTGTAAGATGTTAACCTAGACCTATATTTTTATAAACCTTGTTTATAGAGGAAAAAAAAAAAACCCAAACAAACCAACCCCCCCTGCAAAAACATCAACAGGCCTTAAATTTTCCTCTTATCCTTGTGCCTGAAGACATCAGTAAGTTTTCCTTTGGAATTCAGACAAATACTGCCAGGATGTTGCTTGCCACTGTTCTCCCTCAATCACCTGCTGGAAGTGGAAACAGCTCAGATTTGACAGAGGAATCCCTGAAAACATTGGGATGGTGGCCACGGTGTGTTTGGGGAGTTGAAATTTGGTGGAAGGCAAACACCCAGGACTGGGGAGAGTTGTTTTCACTTTGGCACCCGAAAGAGCATTTTTAATGTTCACTCAGGTTCAGTGCCGCGATTAAACTGAGTTTCTGTGCTTTGTGTCCTGTTTAATCGTCCAGAGAGTTTCTGCTGCACTTGAAGAGCAATTCTGAGAGTCCAGATGCTGACTCCAGCAGATGTTTCCATCCGTACCCAGCACATGGGAACCACCCAGGAGGGCAGGAATGGGAATCCAGGCCCTGCTGCACCTGGAAGTGAAAGAAGCAGCCCCTCTTCCATAGTTCCTAAAACATTTTCCTTCCTTTTCCCCCCGTTATTTAGATTAATTTGATGTAGGTGTGAAAGAGGTAGAGGAGCTCACCTGGTGTGGCTCTCAATGAGCTGAGGTTGGCAGGAATTTATTTTGTCCTGGCCAAACTTTTACCAGTGTCTGGTTCTGTCAATGCTCAGTAGGATTCGAAATAAAAGGAACAGAGCTTAGGCAAGAACAAATAAACCAAAGAAACCTCTTGGTCATGGTGCTTTGTTATGTTTTGGAACTAAAAGAAAAGCTCGTTAAAGGAATCGGGTCAGTTTTTGCCTGAAGCAAAATAGTTCTGGTTTGGTCTTAATTCACTACCAGAAAATCCAGAAAATATTCCAAGCTGGGCTTCTGGCACAGCAGAAACGTTCAGAACCAAGCAGCTGACTTCAAAAGTTCGGAATTATTTGGATATGTTGAAATTACTTGTAAATGAGGGTTTTTTTCAGGGAAAACTTTTTTTTTTTTTTCTCCCCATAGAGGATGTTCTGATGGTCGGTTCACTTTATTACTAACTTTGGTTTCCTCTTAATAACTGCAGTGACTAAAACCTTATTTAGATCCGCCCACAGAGAATTTTTGTTCCCCACAAGTTTGCTGGAAGTGAAAAGCCAGCATCAAACTCCCAAACTGGCATATTCTGCTTTTCTTTTCTTGTTTTTCCAGCCCTATTTCCATGTATTTCACCATTACTACTCTTAGATTTAGGAATTTCTGAGTCTCGTGTTTAGCTGGATTTTTTTGTCTGGAAAATACGTTCTGTAATAAGGTCCTTATCCATCTAATGTTTCCCTCTTCCCTTACCAAACCAGTTTTCCTTTTCTGCCTCGGAATATTCACTGTTTATCTACTTTAAATTAAATAATCAGCATAAATAACCAGTGAAAAAAGATGTTTTGCTAAGATCAAGTCTTGAGAGGGAAGGAGCTCAGTAGAGTTGTTCAAGACGGAGATGAAATCCACGTTTAGTGACAGACAAGTGAAAAAGCTGCAGCCATTCCAGAATTCCATTTCTGCAAGAACTGATGGAGATCATTGAGCCTGGTGCTGTATCCAAGCTAATTTAATCATAATTCTGCTTAATTGGTGACATGGCCAGAATTAGGTGGAAGGCGTTTTTGAGATTCTCTTTTACAGGCCTAACATTAAGAAGAGGTTCAGAAAGGCATCTCAAATTCAGAGATTTTTGCCCTCTGCAGGTGTGCAGAGCTAAGCTGGAGACGTGGTGGGTGCCTGTTTTCCTGGGAAAGCTGCTCCGGGAGCGTGGGAGCGAGTGCCACTTTCTGGAGGATATTTCTACCCACCTTTGTCGTCCAATTCAGGAGAAGACTCCCTCAGAACAAAACACTGGGATACAAATAGCAAGTTCTTAATTAAAATGCACTGGAAATAGTGACACATCTTAAAGGAGGTTCTGATAAATTTCTGAGGAATGTTTCAGAGCTTTTCTTTTCTGACTGAACCAACCAAGTCTGTGCTGGCTTTTAAAGATCTTTTCTGATCTTTGGGTTTGAATGGAACTTATTTTTTGTGTGTTTTATTTGTGTGGCAGACCTCATTTGTGTATTTGTGATGTCTTGCTGAAACAGTTTTCTTGCAAAAGATAAACTTGGTTAGTGACAATATTTCTTTTAAAAAGGGAATCTGATGTATTGGTGATGGATGTGCAGCCTGAGGTTTGTGCTTGAGCATTAATTCTCTGTTGAGAGCAATGCATTAAGCAGGGTTTATTTTTGTTACGTGGTAATACCCCCCTCAATACAGATTTTTCGAGTGTAACAAATCTCTCTCAGTACTGTCGTAAAAGCCTCTCACAAGTTTTTACATTTATTTTAGCTCTCTGGAACCTTTCTTGCCTCTTTTCAGGAACCCATGTCATGGAAGGCTCTGGGCGGATGCTGGTGACTGCTGTGGGGGTGAATTCTCAGACTGGCATCATCTTCACCCTGCTGGGAGCTGGGGGAGAAGAGGAGGAGAAGAAAGACAAGAAAGGTAAATCTCCCAACACCAGGACGCTCCAAAGAAAGCTCTCGGGCTTCGTGCAGCCAGAGCTCTCCTCCGCTCTTGACAAATAAATGCGGTTTTTCAAGCTGCCTTTTTTTTTAATGATACATTTTCATCATCACATGTCACACAGAAAAACAGCAGAAGCTGTTAACCAATAAATCCATTGGATAACAAGATGTTTTTCCAGTGTGAAGTTGCAGGCTCCCAGTAGATACCGAAATGCAAGGGAATACATGGGCATGCTCCAGTTGCTGTGGCTTCTCCACATGAATCCATGCTCACCCACAGTTTGCTGAGATTTTGTGCTTTTCTATCGTTGTAATTTTGTTTTTTCCAGGAAAAAAATAAAAAAAACCCTTGGCCATGGAAATAGCATCTGTCTTAGAGCTTCAGGACTAAAATAAAGATAAGCTGTGGCTCTTTGCTAGCCCAGTTGTTTAATGTCAGTGAGTGACTTGAGAGGCATTTTAATTTCTTCAGGTGCAAAGGGCAGGCTAAGAATAGTGAAAGCCAGGAATGTAGCGGTAAATGTTAGCAGACAGTTTCACTTTCATGTCCTGTATCAGTTAATGAAATCAAGAAGCCTCTTTAGACTTTTCACCTTATGACAGGGTGATGTCATAAGCATTTGCTAATTTACAGGCTGCACACTCAGCAGACACGATTGAATGTCTGTCCTTTCCAGTTTCTCTTCACGCAGTCTTGTAAATTGTTCTGCTTCCACAATTTCATTCCAAGTCTGTCCTAAGAATATTTTTCTGTCAGACATAATTAAGGGCCAATTAATACAGGTTTTTTTGACATTTCTGCTCTTTCAAGTGGTTTTCACTGTAAATAAAGAAAAGCAGTTAGAGCTTTAGTGAACATTTTATTTGCTGTCTGTCAGGCAATATGATTCCACCTTTTTTTTTTGTTTCCATCCTTTTATTGGAAGCTGCAGGTAGGAAGCCCAAATTGAAATGGTTTTCAGGACCTACAATTTCCATTTCTGAATATTTTCAACAAGTGGCTGCCTTTGACTCCCTGCTGCATGGAGGAAATCCCTTTTTAATTAATGAACTGTTTATCATTTCATTTCTGCACAGAAATGCACAAAACCTGCCAGGCGTGGGGAGTTCCAGGAGAATTAAAAGGAGAAAGACTGGAAACTTCACAAAATAAAACTCTTTTATGCCAGACTAGTTTTGAGCAGTGCCTTGGAGTTCGCTCCTGCTGCCGTTCAGAGACTCCCAGACAGAGCCTTTGTGAGATCTGGAGGAGAGGAGGAGCAGCTTCATCCCTGTGTGATGTGCAGCTGCCTGGGCTGGGTTTAACTGGGCTGGGTTTAACTGGGCTGGCCTCTCTAGGCTGTGCTCAGGACACTGGTGGTTCTCTCAGGTTTCACTGGGAAGAGCCTGGAAAGGCAGGAAAAGAGAAATCAGGGATTTTGCACCACTCTGTAGCTGTAGCTTACCCAGAGACAGAGATTCTCACAGAGATGTGTTAGAATTTGGATGCAGACACAGAATTTAATTGAATATGGCTCTGTAGAAATAGCTACAATATAAAAAAAATCCATAATACAGAGAATTCCTTCACATTTTCTGACGCTGCTGGCAGCTTTGTGCTCGTGCCTGGGCAGAGCTGGTGGCAGATGGAGGCCCAACCTCAGATAAAAACTTCTGGTGCATAAATCTGCAATTCTCAGAAATCCTGCCAGTCAAACACTCCTTTCAGCCCATGTGTGCTTTTGTTGTTCATTAACACTTTAAAATCATCACGCAGGTGTGAAACAGGAGGAGGAACAGCAGCTTCCAGGTAGAGTAAGAATCGCACCCCATCCAGTGGAGGCTTTTGGTTGGTGCCAATCAGGGGGGAACTGCTGATTGAAATAATTATCTTTGAATCAGTCACGTCGAAATTAAAGAATGATTTCAAATCAACAGGATGGCTGGTGCCAAACCTTTTGGTGTGCAGGCATTGCTGGTGTTGCAAATCCTCGTGTTCAGCTCGAATCATGAGCTGTTCTCCAGAAGTAAATGGCAAAGTATTTAATGTGGAATCCTTGATTTGCTGTTAGCAGCTCACACTGTGCTGTTGGGGTGGGGATCCAAGTGGAATAAAGAACAAGCACGAGTCGCCAAAACAGTTGAAGTCGTTGCCATCACAGTAATCAAACTTGCAATTGAAATTTTCCCGAATGCAGTTGCACAGGGTGTGTTTTTAAACCCTGGGAGCTGTTTATTTTCTTCTCCCAATTTGCCATTTGTAAATAAAATCAGCCCATTCCCCTGCAGTACCAACCCAGTATGGCATGAAACAATTCCTGTGGGGCAGGGCCTGGAGCAGTTTGAGAGTCTCAGGATTCATGGGAGGACTTGGCCCTATTGTGAGCAATTAACCACCAGAAACAAAGCAAAGTGAATTTTATCTATTATTTTCAGAGAGTAATTTTTTTGAACTCTACTATGAAATCACAGTAAAATGATAAAACCTTCTGCAAGCTTTTCACCTTCCTGTTAGGAAAGATTTCTTGTCTGATTTTCCCTAATACATGGATAATTACTGAAAGGAAGAAGAGGGTTTTGTTTTCTGATTCTTCTTTCCTGTCACCACAAACCAGGAAGCATGTCATGTGCGTTACCCGGATTGAAAATAACCCATTATTCTCCTCAAGACTCTATTTGCCTAAAATACAGGAAAATTTCACTTTTCCACTCAGATCCACGTGCGTTTTCCCCGGGTGATGGCTGGACACGATGACAAATCATAATGTGCAAAATGATATAAAACATAAAATATGTGCCATTGTACTCTGCAGTAGTGTGGACATATATATAACGCATCTTAAAATGCACGTTTTAAAACCACCCGTGCACCATGTAAATTAACTCCAAAGGGAATATTCCAACCCTTTAAAATCTGCATAAATTGCATTAAAGTACAAAAAATAACACAAGAAAGGACTAAAGCAATGTGCACAGGGCTGTGTGCGCTCAGTTCTCACCGACTCCTTTAACTTCGTTAAACGTGTTCCATATTGATTTATTTGTATTATTGTTGTTATTATTATTATTATTTGAGTTTTCAGCTTACTTTGTGACACCTTCCCAATGCCACGTTGCTTTGGAAATTTGCGTTAATTCATTTAAAACTCTTTGATTTTGGGAGCAAACCAAGCCACGAACACTTTTCGCTCTGTCACGTGCTTTCGTTCGCGTTGCTGTTATTATTTATTTATTATTTGTTGTTTTTTTTTTTTTTTTTTTTTTTTTTTTTTTTTTTTTTT